>CP135583.1:5129692-5210129 GCA_032401905.1 Swietenia macrophylla
TATTTTTTATTAATTAATTAAATTATTTATTATTAAATATATTTATTTTATTTTATTAATTAAATAATTTTATTATATTAATATTAATTGATATAATATAATGATTATACTTAAAACCTTTTCGTCAAATTTAGGACAATGTGTATGCATGATGGCGACACATGTGTTTACGTGGCAATGGCAACGAGACCTGAGTGCTGCATCGTGTCATCCACTGACTTGTCTTGTTTGACACGCAGGCCTTTGAAGCCAACTTGTTTGACACGTGGCAGAGATCAGGTGCGGTGAATTCCATTTCGTGGCCATGCAATTGTTTAATTTTAGGTGTCCACGCTGTCATCTCCGAGACAAAGCACGGAAGCGAACTTGTTAAGATTGAGGTTAGACAAACAGTGAACAAGAATGTAGGCAACAGCTGTAACGGCAAACACAGCCAAAAAGGACTAAAAAAGCTGCACGCGCCAGCGCAATTTTTGAAGAGCCGCATGTTTCACACGCCAAACGAGACTTGGAGTCTCTACAAAGTAAAGACAAGACAACGACTTGCCACCCCGGTCGTGGACTGCCATGTGTCGAGCATCCGGGCACCGCCGCTCCCATAATCACGCTCCCGGCCATCCTGAAACATACACGCTCTTCTTTTTTTTAATCTAATTGTCCAAATTTTCTTAATATTATATGTACTACCATAAATTCTATGTGGATTGGACAAAGCGACAAAGGGAACACCCTAATTGTGGCAATAATCTCATTGGTAATAAAATTTTTTAGTCTCATTTTTAGTCAATAATAATTCAAGTAATAATAATAATTATAATACGTGAATCAATTGTCATGCAAGCATTTCAAAGATATTAATAACAATTTTATTAAAAAAGACTATAGTGATTTAACAAATATGTAATAATTAATGATAAATATATTAGTTAATTATAATTAATAATTTAAATAAATGACATGTAATAGATTTAAGATGATTAGTGTTTATTAGTTATAAACATATGTACTCATGTTTTGTGCTATTAGTTATTGTTAAAATTCAAAGTGTTAATATAAAATTCTAAAATATTTGCAAAAAAAAAAAAAAAGGGGGTTTAACTATATTTTTAAATACTTTTTATTTGTATGCAATTATTTCAAACTTAAAGGAGGTAGATAAAATTTTCAATTTTGCTAACGGTGTAACGAACACGCTCTCTTCGTTTGGCTCGCAGAGGAAAGGATCGGAAAAGCAGAGCGAGTGAGCGAACCATAAAGAGACATAAAAAGACAGAAAATTTGAGTGAGAAAAGAATAGCCGCTTTGAATCACAGTACACAGCAGAAGAATCCAAAACAAGAAGAATAAAAAGTTCGCCTTTTCTTCACTCACACACGTCGTTGGTATTTTTTTCAGAAGACTTTAACAGAACCAGAAGCCAAAACCCTCTCTTTCTAACTCTCTGTTGCTGTGTACTTAAAAAGAAGAGTTAGCATAGACAGCATAGATCCGTCTCTTAGTAAAAGAGCTTCTGTTTTTGCCTCGAAACGACAGCGTTGTTGTTATTTGTACATGGGGTCCATCGAGATTTCATCTGGGTCATCCTTATTTTCTCTCTAATGGTTTCTTTTTGTTTATATTAAGTTTCATACTGTCGTAGGATCTTTTTTTCTGAATAAAACTAGGGCTTTTGTTGCGTTTCTTCTTGTATTGTATTTTTTATATTGAGAGATGCAATCGGATAGGTCTGAATCTGGGGTTCTGACAACTCTACGAAGTCAGTCCTTGACTACTACTGATACTAGAGGCAAGCACAGAGTACAAGCTGAACTTAAACGGCTTGAGCAAGAAGCTAGATTCTTAGAGGTTGGTGCTTTTATTTCTTTTTTAATTTCAAAGTTATTGTTTTGGGTGCTTTATTGATTACTAGACTTTGTTTTTGCTGTTTGTTGGATTACTTGATTGCGTGTTTATGAATGATAAATTGTAATCTCGAAATGGATAATTGGTGTGTCATCAATCTTCTGCATTGTTTATGATGGGAGGTGAAAATATTCAGAGAATCTGTTTAGTGTTTCGGTTGTTTATCAGAGACGGCTTCTTTGGTGAATTGGTTGAAATACATGCAGAGTTTTCAGCTGTTGTTAAGTTGTTTGCTTGTCCAGAGAGCTAGGCACACTGAGTATTGTCTAAGTGGTTGCTAAGTTTGGCTTTCTTTGGTGGATCACTTGTTTCGCTTTTTCTGATATCATGTGCTTTGCAAGAGAATATGGAACTTGATGACTTGTTATTGCATCCCATTGGCTTTTGGTGGATTACTCTGAAAAGGTTTTGGGGGTTGCAGTTTCATTTCATTCTACAAGAATGATTTCCCTTAAGTGAATTTTTCAAGCTTGGCTTTCTTCCTTGTAATGACTTGTTTGGAATTTCCTTTGGTGTCTTTGGTTAAACTTGGCTCAAATTTCTAAACACATGGTTCTGTTAGTAGTCGAGTATAAACTGTCTATTTGTTTTCCACTCACCGTTGTTTATTATCCAATTTGAGCAATCTGAGGGTGAGGGTGCGGTGTCTTATAGCCGGAGGAACTAGTACTAGCTGAGGTTTAAACAGAACAATTATGTTGTTTTTCACATGGTCTTCTGAGTGCTAACTGACTGGGTATCTGTTGTTGTACAAGAGGTCTGGCGATAAATTCCTACCCAAACCAAGTTTGGGGTCTTGGGGAGATTGAGGTGGGGGGAAGAAAAATTAGAACAAGTGTCCTTTTGAATAGATAAAACATGGTGCATACGTAAAGCGGAATAGACCTTCGTCTAAAAACCAGTGTGCATAAGATGAAATAGTGAGTATGTAGTTTTGCCAACTCACCAATTCTCAGGACTGAAGTCCTCTGCCTTCGGTTTGTATGTCACTCCGGTTGACAACATTACAGGCTTTTAACTCTTACATCACATGGTGAGGGGGGCCTGTGTTGTTTGTGGAGTAGGTTGGTATATCACCATAGTTGACAATCAGAGACTTGTCACTTGATCTTCCAACAGCGGAAGTTCGCCCAAGAGTAACATGTGTTGTCTCAGAACTCATTGATGAATCAGACTGGCTGAATATAAAAGTTACATAGGAAATGATAGTAAGTGCCAGACTTCATGAAACTAATTTTAAGAGAACGAGTTTGATGTGTTTACTAGTAATAACCAATGGGTTTTTGGAACACTTGAAAACCATCCGTGGATTTAATGGGAAGTGTCTCTTCAGCAACAAAATTTCTTCTGAAAAGTAAATTTCCAAGCTGTATGGGGAACCTTTTGGGAAAATTATAGGTAAATTAATGTCTACAGTCTTGGCAGTCACTGAAATTTTGGGGAACATTTTTTTTCCCCCCCTGATCAGGTTATTAGGGATAAACTTTCTTCACACCTCCTAGGACAGGTCCCATTTGTTAAGGAAATCTGGGGGGTGTGGGGAAGCCTAGACCACTAAATTTCCCTTGTGAGTATAGTTTGGGTAATTATAGCTGCATCAAACATTTAGCTGAAAGTTGCAAAGTATCCATGGAAATGGTGCTCAGGACATGAAATGGATTCCTTGCGATTATAAATTTGTTTATCCTGTAATGTCAATATCAGATGAGATCAAATTCTTTCATAAAATCAAATATGAGCTGAGATCCTGCTTCAGTGCTAAACATCCTGATGAGCTTGCAGTGTAATCTGATTGACACTATATTATGCAGGAAGAAATGGAAAAACTTGAAAAAACAGAGAAGGCCTCGGCCGCATGCAAGGAGTAAGTTATATATATATATATATATATATATTCATTTAGATTAACTAATCAATCAGCCATCTATAACTGACAAAACTTCTTTTTGGAAGCTAATTTTTGTTTTATTTGAGCCAGAACACTGAGTAATGTTGAGACTAGGCCTGATCCTCTGCTCCCAGTGTAATGTATTTATTTTTTCTGTTTTTCCATCGCTAGATTTGTTTTCTTTTAACTAATTTTTGCAGTTTCTGAAATTCCTGTTGTACTGGCTTACAGAACGAATGGTCCTTCAAATCAATTATGGGATCGGTGGTTTGAAGGTCCCCAAGAGTCAAAAGGTTGCGGTTGCAGATGCTGGATTCTATGATGATTGCTGCTGATTGCAAGCGATTACTTCGATCATCATTCATACCGATTCTGATAACATGTTACAGTTTTAAATGAAATGCTTCACTGTGCAGGAGACTATTTCTTAATTGTTAAATGAAATGCTTCCTTGTGTGGAAGATGACAATTTTTGGGCAGCTCTTAATGTGAACTTGATAATTTTTTCCAGGCAAATCAGAATGGGAAAAGAGAATGTACAAAATTAGAACAGTGATAAGTCTTACAAGAAGTTTACAATACATGCTTCTCTTCCAAACATTCTTCAAGCCCATGAACATGCCCGTAATGAAATGCTTCATCGTGTAAAACATGGCAAATTGTATGACAAAATCAAAATGTGAAAACAGTCTGCAGATTTATCAAGAATGGCTCTCATAGAGTTACATAGTACAGAAAAAGAGCTTCTATCTTACTCATATTCGTGGATGATGAACCATCTTGTTGATTATTTTCCCCCTTTCTTTAAGTTGGAGATTTTCCAGTAACCCGCTGGCTAATCCAGTCTAGACCGTCAAACAGTCCATCTCCAGTAAGTGCGCTGCAGGCTTGAATGTGCCAATCATGATTCTTGATGTTGTGAAGAGAAAGGGCATCAGTGATCTCAGCCGGGGTCATGGCATCCTTGAGGTCTTGTTTATTTGCAAAGATAAGAACGATAGAGTTTTGTAGGTCCACATGCCCTAGAAGCCTGAACAGTTCATCCTTCATAATAGAAATCCTGGCTCTATCAGTGCTGTCTATAACAACAACCACTGCATGAGTTCCACGATAATAAGTTGCCCATGATGTCCTTAGCCTTTCTTGTCCGCCAACATCCCAGGCCTGACAATACGAATAACATAGTCAAATTAGCATTGTTTAAATACAGAATATTAAACAACAAAAACATACAAACATCAGTGATCACAAGATAACCAAGTCAATCTTCATAGTCCTGCTTCTTCAATCCAATTAACTAATTAACCACAATCTATTGGACCAATAAAAAGAGAGAGGATTTCCTGGAGAAAGGAAAAGAAAGAAGGAAGAAGAAAGTAAGTAATAGATTGCATCTCTAAAGAACCGGCAGGGGATAAATTACGCTCCATGAATTGTTATGTGAAAAAATGGGTTTATTAGTACAATCCAGCAGTATTTAGTAAACTGGCAGAGGTTTCGTGACTAATTGATAGTCTTTGCTTCAGTTAACAAAATTCAAATCAATTTTTCATGAGTTTCTCTTATAAGTCCTTGCTAGATGATACTAGAGAAGTAAACTCGCATACGAGCAAGCTTAACATAGTAGAAAGAGCAGAATTCACCACATACATGTAGAGCAACAAGGACCACAATTAATCAGGCAATAGAACAGATTCATCAGCATCATAGCTTTTTTTTATTTTGGTTAAATGCATCAAATTCAAGCATTTTTATTGATTTCAAGACCAAACCCTGTCTACCCACAATCCAAAACTTCATTAAAACAAGACCACAAAATTACCATTATGAAACAGTGCAAAAAATTGTTTACACATGGTTCCTATTTTCTTCCTTTCAACATCATAATAGTTGCCTCAAATTAAATAATAGAGTTACCACACAAATTAAACCTATTAGTCAACAAAGTTAATTTTATTTTCATGCATTAAGTTTTTAAAAAAGGCATAATTCAAATAGTTATCTGGCAACATCTTAGAATGTTGTATTTATAACTATACATCTAGAAGAATTGACAGGAGGAAAAAGTATTCTCTCAAAGCTAGGTAAAGCCTAGTAATACCACCTTTAGTAAATCAACTTGTAGCATTTTGTATATACATTTAACAGAAGGGTATAGTGGCCCAAAAAGGTGGAGTAATATCCATGATATCTCATTCAAGATTCAGCTCATCATCACCAATCTGAACCAAAAAGGTGGAACTAACATCCATGATATCTCATTCAAGACTCAGCTCATCATCACCAATCTAAACCAAAAAGTGCTGGAACATTGTAGCCAGTCTACAACTAAAAGTTCTCTCAAATATCTAGAAACCAATCCCCCACCTACCCGCACTTATTCTTTTTGGGGGGAAGATTGAAGTACAAACCCAAAGAAATAAGGAAAGGAAGCACTCTCCCTATCAACAGTTGACAAAATAGGTCTTGCATTAAGTCTTAACAAACATATTTTCTCTACCTATTCAACAAATGTGCTCCATCAACCACTTGAACATGTTTGGAAGACCATTTGATATTCCACTTTGTCACAGTTATTAAAGTCAAAATTCAGTTTCTGAAGCTAAAGACCATCATGTATTGGTACTCTGTGGTAGCTGTCGTGAGTATATAGCAACCAATCCACACCTGACACAAATGTGTATAAAATAACATACAAACTCATCTGGCATGTCACAATTACAGGGACAAATTGCCATGAATATTAAAGTAGAAAGCTAAATCTGCAGTAGCCTCTCTTATAAAACTGGTTGTTCGGAGAACAACTTCCTTGAAAGCGAGACACTAATTTATTGAAGCTCATAATTATATTTCTGTAGCATCCTTATATTCCAATCAACTCACAATTCACCAAGATAAAAGGCTGAATCACCCCAAAATAGACATTCCCATGCAATTCCAGACTGTCTCCCAACCCCCACCCTCGGTTCCCAACAAATTCAATAGCCAACGAAAGAAACACCCAGAAATTCCTCGGCCATTTGTGGACTACTAGCGGACCCAACAACCTTGGTAGTCAAGAAACCCGTAGGATATGAATAGCCTAGGTAGGTGAATCCAAAGGGTGTAATATTTTTAATACTGGACATAAATGACAATAACAGACAAGTAATACTTGCAATCGACCATCTCTAGTAACTGCAACTGATTTCAACAATTAGAGCAGCCAAAAACTTAACTTTCTGGGGATCATTTCCACGACCAAGAAAACTGATCCAAGATTCTCAAACACACGCACACATACTGAAAGGGGGAAATTCAATCTTTCCATTTGTGCATTCCACTCATTGTGAAATTCCTCTTAAAAATAAAAATAAACATTTTCCATGATTAATGCAACAATGTCTAAGCAGTGATACAAGTATTCAGTGTACGCAATAAGCATTACCCTTGACAGGTACCATTATTAAACCCATCTTAAAACTGATAAACACCTTTAGAAAATGTTTAAAAGAGATGAAATTTAGAACTCATCGCACCTCAAATCGAATATTCTTGTAAACAAGCTCTTCAACATTGCTACCAACAGTAGGGTGAGTAGTAACAACCTCTCCCAAGTGTAGCTTGTAAAGCGTGGTCGTTTTCCCAGCATTATCCAAACCAACAATGATAATTTTATAATCCTTTCCGGGAAAAAACATGAACCAAAACTTCGAAATCAGTGCCCCCATATTTTTCCACGTTAATTACCTGGAAAAAATCAAATAATTTCATTTCAACCTATTCATCGATTAAATACATCAACTTTCAAATCCAAATTTGCCAAACTATCATCAAAATATTCAATCAAAAATGAAAAAAAAAGAACTTTAAACTATTGTAATAAAAAAATATGAACTTTAAACTGTTGTAATCGTAAATCAATAAATAGCTAACACGGACTATTAAAACATAATCAATTTAGAGAAGGATCCCTGCGACATAATTCGTAAAACGAAATATGGAAAAAAAAAAAAAACAGTTGCAACTTGAGATCGAACCTGGATCGACAGAACGAATGAAATGGACGGCGAGATGGATGAAGACGAAGTAGTTTGCGATGTAGGGGATTGAAACCTGACTTTGCGAATTGCGACGGAGATCTGGTTCGACGGAAGTGATCGAAGACTATTTATAATTTATGTTTTATTTCAGGTTTCATTCAAAGGGAAAGAAAGGCAGCGGACGTGGAATCCATTCCGGTCCTTGCCACGATGGCAGCCTACGTGGCCATAAGCCCTGATGGATCTCTGTAATTGGTTTCGTTAGCCAAGTCAATGACAATTATTTTTGGATACTATTTGCTAAAGTATATTCCGAAAAAATAAAAATCAAAATGCAAAATCGTTTCCTAGACAAAATTCTTAAGTGGGACCAATCACGCAAGCATCAAGGTCGTCCACGTGTACAAAGTAACCATGACGTCAGATCCCAGTTCAAAGGAACAGAAATCCACCAATAACATGCCATCAATGTTAATACCTTCTATCAAACCTTTATAAAAGCCAATAAGAAACAACCACGTAATCAAGTAAACTACACTCGAGTGTGTTCTATCATTTCCTTCCCTCCTTTATTGGCCGTTTAGCAGCTGTAAACTTTCCTTCTCTGCTCACTTGGCGACATCCTCGAAGCTTAACAACAGTTCGCCGCCTTCGTTATCTCCGCCCACTAACTCCTACAAAACCCTTCAATTCTACATTGTACAAATTCCAGTTACCGGAAAACGCCAGTCACCATGTCGCAGTCACTTCACTTCTTCACTCCGTCCTCGAAGATTACTCTCCCCAAACACTCTCTCTTTATGCCCTACCTTGCTGCCTCCAGTCGCCGGTCCCAGGTCGCTACTAGACAACGCTGTTTTACAATCAAAGCGTCCACGTCATCTTCATCAGATCCGAAAGTTTTAACCTCTGATAATGGGACGGCTGAGATTCTATCGCCCGTGTCGCAGTCGCGGCCGGTTTCTTCTGATTCCTCGTCGATCGAGGTGGATGCTGTGACGGAAGTGGAATTGAAGGAGAACGGCTTCAGGAGCACGAGGCGAACGAAGCTCGTGTGCACGATCGGGCCCGCCACCTGCGGGTTCGAGCAGCTGGAGGCGTTGGCGGTTGGAGGGATGAACGTGGCGAGAATTAATATGTGCCATGGCACGCGTGAATGGCATAGAAGAGTGATTGAACGCGTGAGGAGATTGAATGAGGAAAAGGGATATGCCGTGGCGATCATGATGGATACTGAAGGTAGTGAGATTCACATGGGCGATCTCGGCGGAGCTCCTTCCGCCAAGGCCGAGGTACTATTTTTTATTTCTCTTTTTCTGAGGATTTATTTAATTTTATTTTTTAACGCTTGCGCTTGTTAGGAGATTCTGGTTTTTTGGTACATATCATAGGGATTATGAAACAAATTATAAAGCCTTTAAGAATTAAGACTCAGAGTTTTCTTGAATTTGAAAATCGGTCGCGTGTTATTAAATTTTCAAGGCTATGGGTGCAAATGAGTGGAGCCTGAGTTAATTGAGGTTTGAAATTTAAGTTGGTCCTAAGCTTAAAATGATTTGAGAAAGTCTCGAACTTAAATCAGATCAACGTAAAGAGATATTGTCCACTTGTACACGAATATTAATTTCAGCCAAGTTTATAAAATATAACGTTTTGACATAGTATTCTTGTTGGGCTATTGGCATGAACTGCACACTCTTTGGGTTTTTAGCTCAATGAATAATTGAAACCCAAGTTCGAGATTGAGTCATTAATGAGTAAATGGAGCCAATCTCAAAATATTTTGATAAAAGCTCAAACCTTGTTTTATCTTGGCAAGTCTGAGTTCGCAAGAAACAAGGCTTATGATGCTCTGCTTATCTTAACGTGCAGGATGGTGAGATCTGGACTTTTAGTGTTAGAGCTTTCGATGTGCCTCGCCCAATGCGCACCATCACCGTAAACTACGACGGATTTGCTGAAGGTAATTACATTTCTGGAAAATGTTTTGTTCATTTTACGTGAATGATCCATGTATTTGTTTCTGACTTGTTTAATGTGGGTGGTTATGTTGATTGATTGATAGAATTACAACTGAAATTAAACGTGATACAGATGTGAAGGTTGGGGATGAACTTCTGGTGGATGGTGGAATGGTGAGGTTTGAGGTGATTGAGAAGATTGGTCCAGATGTCAAATGTCGTTGCACTGATCCTGGACTGTTGCTACCACGAGCTAATTTGACTTTTTGGAGAGATGGAAGTCTCGTACGGGAGCGCAATGCTATGCTCCCAACAATTTCTTCTAAGGTTGGGTTCTTTTTCCCACTAGGCTTGTGCTAAATTTTTTTTTTTTTTTGCTTGTTTGTATTCTGATGTCATGACGAAGGGTAGGAAAAGAATAAAAAGGACTAACCATGCAGCAAATATATGTCAAGAGCCTGAGACTTTTAACCTACTAGAAGGTCCTAAAAGATCTGAAGTGCCTTTTTGGTCACAAAACCTTTTTTCTTTTTCCTTCAGGGAACATGATATCTAAAAGCAAAAATGGCTTCAACAATTATTTTAACATGATATTTAGTTGGTTAATTTTGAAGCATAAATCTTTTTTTTTTGGATAAAAGCAAAATTATATTTTAGTCATAGAAAATAAGATTTACAGAAGGCAAGCAAGTTGGAAGCATAAAGATTTTCTTAGTACCAAGTAAACTTATTCAGCTTCCAAATGGAATTTCCATGCTTAAATTTACTTGTTAGTGACATGTCTTTGAGATAAAAAAACTGTATGGGATTTGGTCTTACCTATTAGCTTATAAGAATCATTTACTCTAAAAGTTTTTGTCTTGCAAATTTCTAGGACATTATTGGAATTTTGGTTTGTCTCAGCAATGATGGTGTTAATAATGTCTAGAAGAACAGATTGATTTTTAACTACTGTTTAAGAAGGATTTAGATCTTAGGTAACTTATGTCCACACACTTGCTTTGTGTCTTTGTTAATGTTCAGTATGCCTAGCGAAGTAATTTTTCCTAAAAGCCAAACATGATTTTAGTGGTCTCATGATTAGAATTCATTAATCTACAGGATTGGTTGGACATTGATTTTGGAATCTCAGAGGGTGTTGATTTTATTGCAATTTCATTTGTCAAGTCTGCAGAAGTGATTAATCATCTAAAAAGCTATATTGCTGCACGATCTCGTGATAGGTAAGATCTTCTTCACAATTGCCATAATCACATGTCCATTCCATATCATTATTTTTTTCTGTGCAACTACAGTATCTTTTCTATATGCACATTGTATCTTTAATTTAATCTCCATGATGTTGTCAATTACTGCAATCAATAGTGTCAATTATAGAAAAGAATAATAAAAAAGAAATTGATGCAACTATTTGTTCAACTTTAAGTTGGTCCACTCAAATTGGTTTTATCATCTTTTTGTTGTGTTTTTATTTTTGTAGGTGCTGTGATTTCAAAAATTTTCCAAAATGGTTTTTAATGTATTACACCAATTTTTTTTTTTTTTTTTTTTACATATATGGCTAACAAGGAATTCCAATGCAATTATGCAGTGATATTGCTGTCATTGCAAAGATTGAGAGTATTGACTCTTTGAAGAACTTGGAAGAGATCGTTCAAGCGTCTGATGGAGCTATGGTTGCCAGAGGAGATTTGGGTGCTCAGATTCCATTGGAACAGGTTCCATCAGCCCAGCAAAAGATCGTTCAGGTGTGCAGGCAGCTGAATAAGCCAGTTATCGTTGCCTCACAGTTGCTTGAATCTATGATTGAGTACCCTACACCAACCAGAGCTGAAGTAGCTGATGTTTCTGAAGCAGTTCGACAGAGAGCAGATGCTTTGATGCTATCTGGTGAGTCGGCCATGGGCCAGTACCCAGAGAAGGCATTGGCTGTTCTGAGGAGTGTCAGTGTGAGAATTGAGAAGTGGTGGAGGGAAGAGAAACGCCATGAAGCAATGGAGCTCCCGGATGTGGGATCTTCTTTTGCAGACAGTATTTCAGAAGAGATTTGTACTTCTGCTGCCAAGATGGGTAAGCATACTCTGCTCTTATATCCTACTGCTCAATTCAGTAACTTTTTCCCATTTTACTCCCGCTTGTGTGCTATTTCAAGGGAATCTTAATGGAGCTTTTCTGTTAAGGAAATTTTGAGAATCCATCAGTCATGGTTTATGTTACTACTTGAAGCTCAAGTTACTAAATAAATAAGTTTTGTTGTGGCTCTTGATATGAGTTTTGATGTGATTTTGCAGCTAACAATCTGGAGGTGGATGCACTTTTTGTATATACAAAGACAGGCCACATGGCATCTCTCCTCTCTAGATGCCGACCCGACTGTCCAATCTTTGCATTCACAACAAATACATCTCTGCGAAGACGTCTGAACCTACAGTGGGGTTTGATACCATTCCGCTTGAGCTTCTCTGATGATATGGAAAGCAACCTTAATAAAACATTCTCATTGCTGAAGGCCAGGGGAATGATCAAATCGGGTGATCTTGTCATTGCCGTTTCAGACATGTTGCAGTCAATCCAAGTCATGAATGTCCCTTGAAATCCAGGTTTCCTTGAGACTGCGATTGTTGTTTCAACGCTTCATATAGATTGCGCATAATTTTTCTTCCTTATTACCTCAATATCTCTTAGTTATCACTAGAAAGAAAATGATTGCTAGGAAGGAAACATAAATTAATCATGAATTCAATTCTGTTTTCACTTGTGAATGTTTGCTGCGAGGCCTGCAACTGAATTTGCTTTGACAACGGGCAGTTCATTCCATTTAAGCCTCAATGGTTAGATACTGAACTGTATGCTCTTATTCTCTTTACCTCACAAGCATAGGGGAGCTGCGTCATTTTCATTTTGGTCTTATTTGTGTAAGCAATGGAAGTCATGGACTGTTGGATTGTTTATACAGCTTGAGTAATGAGTTATTAGTTTCAAGGGATTTTATCAAATATTTGTGTTAATTTCACATTGTGTTCAATTAACAAACTAAAAGGTAAAATTATTTTTAATTAATTTATTTTTTATAATTAAAATTTTAATTTATTTATTTATATTTAATTTGTTATTTTTAAATTTATTTTTATTTTAAATTTTTAATAATATAAAATTTTAATTAATTGAAAATAAATATTATTATATTATTTAAAATATAATTCATATTAATTTGTTAATAATTTACAATACAATTAATGTAATATAAAAAATATTTTAAATGATAGAAGTTAGAATATTTTATAGTATTAACTAATATTTAGAAATTTTATAATGTTAATTAATATTATTGAAAATTTTATGTAATAAAATTATTTTTTTAGTATAGATAATGAATTTTATATAGAATAATATATTAATTTTAAATTTTTTTAAAAAATTAATATATATAATTAATTAAAATGTTTAAAATAAATATTATTTTATTTATTTTATAAAATATATTTAATAAGTTTTAAAACTTAAATAGGATTAAGTATATAGTTTTACTTGTAAAAATGGAGTAAATAAATTAAAAATATATTTATTTTTAAATTAATTAATTTAAAATTAAAATAAATATAAATATATTTTTTATAAAATTTATTATAAAATATAATTATCATAAATTTTTTAAAAAATATATAAAAAAAATTGTCTCAGTGTCACAAAAGACTCGTATTGTTAATTTAGAATTAAAATGAAGATAAATATATTTTTTATAAAATTTATTACAAAATATATAAAAAAAAATTGTTTCAGTGTTGCAATAGACTCATATGGCTAGTGGATTCTATCCTATCCATGCAGGGGTGAACTTAGTATAACCCAAAGATGAAGCATAATTGATTTGGACACAGGCCCAACCCATGTGCTTGCAAGCCCAATTATGAATTTGTGGATTCATATATATATTCGTAGATTAATTTCAAAGCTAATGTTTCGTTCGTCCGTTCGTTGGTATCTTTCTCAGCTCTTTCTTCGTAAATTGATTGATTTTGATTGTAACCAATAAATTGACCTCACACGAACACAAAGACACAACACATGGCACTGGTCTGAATAATTCACATTAATAATTCAAAGGACCCAATTATTAATTCCGACAGCCCCAATTGATAAACAGGTTTTAGACATGATTGCATCTCAAATAACATAATAAATTAGGTGATGTAATTAAATTTTCTTATATAATTTTAAAAATTATTTATTATAAATTTTAATTATTTATGCAATAAATAATATCTCATCGAAATCACACCTTTTGGAGATAGATTTTTAGATATCTAACATTATTAAATAGCATTAAAAACCGATTCCTTTAACCATTCAACAAAATTATTGAACAAGTAATATATTTTAATTAATTTTTTGAATTATATATAATACAAAGTTGGTTTATTAATATTCTTTTAATTTTAATTTGTATTATAAAATGGGAGACTTGCTTAAATATATTGTTATTATTCTACGCGCCAAACCAAACTGTTCATCAAAATTTAATATAGCCTTTTGCTTAGTTGATATATAAAGAGAAAGTTTTAAACAGGAGTGTCATATTTAGTTAATAATAATAATAATAATAAATTATTTAATAAATAAAAAATAAAAATTACACTTATTATTAAAAAATTAAAAAGGTTAAGATTAGTTATACTTTTTATTTTTTTATTATATCACTTATTTAAGTGATATATATATGTGTTTATTGTACCATCAATTGACCCAATGGACTGTCAACACGTGGCACGATCAAGTTTACTAACTCCATCACATCACACGATGTATATTAAATATATATATATGTGTAATGGATTCGATAAGTGATTAGACATTAACATCATCGTAGTGGGCCCCATAATCTGAGCCCACAATTCGGCCCAATATTTAATCAATCTGGACTCCTTCAACCGACCCACCAAATTAAACAGTTTTTAATAACACAATGACCTAAACCTCGTTAATAAAGTAAGCAAGAATCAAGGCCGTGTTTGGCTCTGCTGTAAAAAAATGGAAAGAGAACCCACAAGAAGAATCCAAACAGAGTTGGTGGGGATTTTGAGTATTGAAATGCACATACGTAATAGACAAAGACATGGCCATCATTGCATCTCATTTCTTAAATTTCCAAATATAAAATAAATAGATTTCTTTATCAAACAAACTTTATGTCCTCATCAGTCATCATCTTCATTATTAACACTTACTATTGTATTTGTTTGGATTGTATTCATTGTTAAGACACCAATTTTGATGCAATCGATAAGAACAATCAATCAAACAAACAAAAATGCATTATTCAATCAAAGAAATTTACAAATTAATTTTAGAGTATTTTAAAATCTTTTTCCAAAAAAATACATATTCCATTATTAACATTGAAAAGGCTAGAGAGGGCTTGGTAGGCCAACAATTAGGGTCTTTGGGTTAATTAATTAATTAATTAATTTATTTATTATCATGTTATAAAATTAAATTGTGTTACAATCAATAGAGTTAATAATTGATTATTAAAAAATATAAATTAAATTAAAATTATTATTAATTATCAAAAACCCATTTAATATATATTATTTATTTATTTTATGATTGGGCGCCGTTTGAATAATAAATTAAAAGAGTCAGTGTTGTGTTGTGTTGTGTATTTGCACCGATGATTGAACTATCAGCCATGGTATTATTTACTTAATAACCGACTTGTCGTTTTATGTTGACCTTGTTGCTTGGAGTGAGCCGTTTCCTTGGTTTAAAGCTCCACAATATTAATATATCACCCGGGTTCTTGACCGGACCAAGTATTCCAATTTGACGAATTCAAAATCATTTTTGAGAATTGTTTTCAAGGGTTTCTTAAATTTCTCAAAATCAATTAAATAGTCCCAATTCTACATTCTTACAATACGTGTATTTATTAAAATTCTCGGCATTGAAAAATTTTATTTAACTAGTATTTTTAATACACGTGTTAACATAATTATTTTAATAAATGCTAAGAGTATAAGGGTCAAAGATGGTGATAAATATCTCTACGTGTGAGAGGGATATAAGCTAGTTCAAGTGACATATTTTACATCACTAGGAATGAATCTAGTCTAAAGATTATATAGTTTGAGTTCTATTAATTAAGTAAATACGATTAGAATTGCAAATTTTAATAATAAATCTTTAACAACTTGTGTGTTCAAAGTGGATAAAATTTATTCAATTGTCGAACTGAATTATTATATTAAAATTAAGTTTTACAAGAATCAAATTATTAAGTATATAGTATTGTTTGTGAATTGTAATGAACTAAGTTAATTTAAGCATGAAAGTAACTAGTAGTAATAGTATTTATAGTGGCAATTATTGATGCAAATGGAGTGGACTCTTCATCTACCATAAATTATAAAGACAAGTAGTAGGGAGGTCCCTACCTATTCAATATTAATTTTCATTTTATAATCTCTGCATCTTTAATGAAATTGATAGATTGTGACGTTTTTATTTTTTAATATTTATTATTCTCTCTTTATTTAGTTTCTTTCATCTCGTACTAATAAAAATTTAAAAATAAATTGACATAATATCTAATAATTAAAGATGTTATTCTTTTTTCGAACGAAAAGAGATAAAAAAAAGTAATAGTTATTAATCACGTGATTGTCAATTTTTTTAAATGAATGATAATAGAAATAATACTACTCAAATAAACTTTATTAAAAAATACGCATTAAATAATAATTGATTGAGATATATTTTTATAAATATGAATAATTTAATTTTGAACTATAGCAAATGCAAAAAGGCAAGAGAATTCGTCGACGAATTAAAATTATAATTAGCATATGAAAAGGAAGTAATGGACCATAAGGGTAGGTTCATGGGGGAATAAAAACCAAGTAAAGAAGAAAATGAGATTAGGGTTTCATTTGAATGTACTAAAATTAATGCACAAATTGAAATTATGGAAGTAGGGTCTCCTCTCCTAATGCAATTCTTTTCACCAAACAAATAATTCCTAAAGTTGTTACCTTTCCCTAATTTCACAAAAAAGCAATTCTCTGTTGTGAATTTAAAGCATTTGGTGATTCTTCAAGAGATAATAACAAGCCCATGTTCCAAAAAAGTTATAAAAGCAAAAACAAACAAACGAAAAATCATGAGTTTTGATGAGATTTAATGATTTCAATAGACATTATCAAAAGAAGTTCACTAAAGTGTCATCAATGTTCTTGCCACATTAAAGTTGTAACATAAAGAAAAAGGAACAAAATCCAATGGTTAGTGACAAATCTCCAATTAATTAAGCATTATTTAATTTCGTTATTAGATAAGTTTTTGCTTTAATCATTTTAAAACATAAAGAAAAAATAAAATTTTTAAAAAGAGATAGAGATATCAAATATATTTTGACAAATTAAAAAAATTAAAAGATTGATTAGGCCCCATTAATCCCTTTTAAAAGTAGATTCTTGGTTGCTAATTCAAAAATATATAAAGAAAATTGGATATATATCGTTAACGTTGATTTTGTTGGAGCACAATTTCTTTTTTTTTTTTTCACAATAATTTCAATAAAGTATTAAAAGTAAAATGAAATTAGATTAGAGATGAACACCATTATAGCATGCACGTAATATTATTTACTTTATCCGACTTGTCATTTTCATACTCAATTATACTTTCACACCCCCTGTTAATCGATATATTTATTAAAAATTTATCGTAATTAAAATTTATAATTGATGTATTTTTTAAATATTACAAAAAAATTTAATCTCTTTCAATTCAATATCAGTCATTTTGTATCGACATTTTATCGATTGAACTAATTAATATCAATTAAAAAGTTATAACACTTTTAATTTTAAATATATTAATAAGACGGTAGAAATAACAATTAGAATACATAATAAAAGATAAAGCTTTACAAATATTATACAAATCCCCAATGATTCATTAGTTTGATTGTAAATTCAGCACAAAATTATGTAAAAATGTACAGAAAATAATATCTTGTTTGTCTTTGCATGATGTAACCATTGAAGATAATGACCAGACATGCTTACAAATGAAGGCTCTCTGTAAATACATGATCATTAACTCTTTGATTTTCATCCTAATTTTGATTAATTAAATTGAATTAAAAAAGGATTTGGGTGGAGCTAACGGTCCAATTGTAATTAATCGTTGACTAGTCATTGTGTTTAAATTAAGGGTGTAATTAATTAAAGTGGGTAAATCAGTATTAGAATAGCATATGAATAAAGTTCATGTAATCAAGACTTCGTCTATGTAATTATTAGGGTTTCTTGTTCTTTATGCCTTTGTTTATTCTTAGTTTTGGTATTATCTTTTCTCTTAAATTATTTTAATGCATATTAATCCTTGTGAATTCCTTTTTCTTTTCTCTTCTTCTTCTTCTTCTTCTTTTTATATAAATTAACATAATAAAATTATATAAATATTACGTATAATTTATTTATTTTGTTATTATGGTAATTTTTTTTATTCTCGTAAAAATATAAAACATGTAACATCACAAGTAATTTTATAAATAAATGATACAAACAGATTGCTAAATTACTAAAATTTGATCAAATATTAAAAATTAAACTAAGATCAATTATGTACTAATATTTATTTTTTAACATAATATTAAATTCAATAGAAACCATGCTTTAAACTCATCTAGAACTCTTAAAATTTTTAAAAAATTTAAGGTCATTCTTAATAATAGTAATATTTTACTATTACATCGATTTGTATAAATAAATTTATACATATAGTGTTGATTTATTAAAAATTATGTATAAATTTGTATGCAAACTATGGCATTGAAATTTAATTAATTAATTAAAAATTGCAAGTAATGCAAATAATGGCATCTCATTTTTTCTTCATTAACAAAGCGTGTTGATTGTTCATACATTAATAATTTAATATATATATATATATATATATATATATATATAGTCAACCAAATAAATTTATATTTTGAGTATTAATATTTCTTTTTCATATTATATTTATTATTCAAAAAATAAAATAAAAACATGCGGAACTCGTTTTGTATTAATTAAAACACTCCAACCAAATATTGTCTTCTTGTTAATATTAAACCAAGAAATTAAGACATGAGAAAAGCGGTACAATTAAGAGTCTAAACTCCGTAATTATAAATTTAAATGCAACAAATTATCTTAATTAAGCGTGTTAATCATGATTACACACTTTGATTATTATTATTATTAAAGAAAATTTTGGGTAAGATGAAGCTATATGTCAGTATGTGATGATTATTATTACTATTATTATCTCCGTTGGGTTTTTGTCTTAATTATGTATTAGCAAGTAATTAGAAGAATTAAAGCATTCACTTTCATGATTAAGGCAGTTGGGCCCACCAGCATCATGGATTTTCTGAAAAGCCGGGAGAGAGCATGATCGAACGCTGTAAAATGGTCCTCGCCTTCAACTTCCCACCATTACGGTACGTGTCACACGATGCTACGCCCACATCCCTCGAACGCGTCCACACTGTAGCATCGCCGGTTTGTCACCTCGACTTTAGTTGAATTCTCAAGTTTACCCCGCATTCACGTGGAGTCATAGGCTACTTTCAACGGAAGCGCCGAGAATAAATTGGTAATTTCGGCTACCTAAACATCCAATGAAAACGATTCGCACGCATATTCACAAACTGACACGTCATCATAAATAGTTTAAAGATAATACATACCAGGTAAGATAATACGTGGCAAAACAAATCCTAGTCAGCAACATGACTTCCCCTATAAAATCCCAGCCTATCACCCACTCAACACCAAGAAAACCAAAACTAAACTGACTTTAACCCAAAAAAAAAAACCTTTGCTCTTCTCTGATAGCAATCGCCGGCGAAGGGAATATCGCCGGAGAAATGAATATTCCGTCGAAGTTGTTATTCTCTTCTCTATCCACACGCATTGTCCCTATCTCTGATCATCGCCGCCATGTCTTCCACGAAAAATCATAAGCAAAAGCAATCGTTTTCTTTAGCACAACCCCCAACATATTCCTTTCTTTCTCAGTGAATTCCTCAGGAAGGTATCGGTTTCTGTTTTTGTTTTTCAACTTCTGGGTAGATTTGGAATTTTCATAGTTGTAGCTAGATTGACTTGAATGATCGAGTGAGAGACGATGGTCACTAGAAATGGTTGTCTCATCTTTTTGATCAGCGATTTTGTTTCAGAAGGTTTTGTGTTGTTTCTGTAAGAGATGCATGGTGAATGTGTGCATTTTTGACAATTTTGTATGTACATATAATCGAATACTAAGACTGTCTGCAAGGTTTTAGTTCTCAAAATAGCTTATTTTCTTCAAGCATAGTTAGTGTGGATTCGGAAAGACCGTAAAACAGGGAAACCCTTTTGATTTTAACCTTCGCTATGCCTTTTCCGATGAAGATCCAACCAATTGATGTCGACTCTCAAGAACTAAAAGACCCGATAATCAGACCCGAGCCAACCAAACCGATACTGAAATCCCGGCTCAAGAGACTCTTCGACAGGCAGTTCCCAAGCGTCTTGCGCATTTCATCGGCGGAGAGACAGACTATTGTTGGCGGTGAACCTCAGTACAGTAAAGATGCCGGGACCGGACCCGAGTTCGAGCCCAGCTCTGTCTGCTTGGACAAAATGGTGCAAAACTTCATCGAAGAATTCAACGAGAAGCAATCGAATGCTAAATGCGGCCGTCATCGCTGCAATTGCTTCAACGGAAACGGTAACGATAGCTCCGACGATGAATTTGATGCGATTAATGGTTTCGGTGACTCCGTCAACGGCGGGTCGTTCAGCGATTTCTCCGATATACTCAAGGTAAATAAAAATTAATAAAAACAATCAATGATCTATTTTCTTGTACTATTTTATTTTAGAAAAAATTAACTTTTGATTTTGTTTATGACTCTCAACAGAGTCTGATACCTTGCGCGAGCGTGGCGGAAAGAAATCTATTGGCTGACACAGCGGTGATTGTCGATAAGAACAGCAAGAATCACAAACGCAAAGACGATTTGAGAAAAATCGTAACCGATGGATTATCATCTCTCGGTTATGACTGCTCCATTTGCAAATCAAAATGGGACAAGTGTTCTTCTTTCCCCGCCGGTACGTTCTCCCTCTTTCTAGATTCTTCTGCCAATCAAAAGGCTAACACGAATTACGAATTCCAGGAAAAACAAATGTAAATTAAAAGTTTGGATTTTGGTTGTGGTTTGATCAGGTGAATATGAATACATGGATGTGATTGTGAATGGCGAGAGGTTGTTGGTGGATATCGATTTTAGATCGGAGTTTGAGATCGCAAGATCGACTGGATCCTACAAGGCGATCTTGCAATCGCTGCCGTACATTTTCGTGGGGAAACCGGAGAGGATGGGACAGATTGTGTCAATCGTGTCGGAGGCGGCCAAGCTGAGTTTGAAGAAGAAAGGGATGCATTTTCCTCCCTGGAGAAAGGCAGAGTACATGCGTGCCAAGTGGCTGTCTCCCTACACCAGAGCATCTCAAGACGACACCGTATCAGAGACCAAAAGCGAGAAAGAGAACGACCGGTGTTTGCTTGGTGCGGCGGAGAGCGATAATTTTGGAGAATTGGAGCTCATTTTTGGTGAGAAAACAACGCCGACTGAGTCATCATCTTCGTCGCCGGCAAAAGAGTCAATTGAGTCGGCGATGACGTGGAAGCCCCCGGCGGTCAAACCGAAGACCGTAGAAAAGAGAACCAAAATGGTCCCCGGATTGGCGTCCCTGCTGAAAGAGAAACCCTGAACAAAATCGAATTTTGGCTTTATTTTATTTTATTTTTAATTTTTGAGGTATAAAAATATGAATATATGTTTAAAAAAAAAAAGTATGTAAAATCGGATGATGCCACATTTTCTTTTTCTTCCCCTCCCCCTTGTTTTTGCAGGAAGAGGCAGTGAATCTACCAGCCATGTAATAAATAAATAAATGATATTAATAGAAAAATAAATAATTAAAAAATGACGTGTCAATTTATTAATTATACATTTTTATTATAAGAAATTTTTGTTGGGAACAAAGTAGCATGATAACTTTTTTTATTTTTTATTTTAATTTCTCATCTTTTTAGGTAAATTATTTTATAATATTATTTAATATATTTTAAGGGAACGGTGACGAGGGCAGAGAGAAGAGGCTCGTGGAGTCTCGATAGCCGTGTAAAAAATCCATTGGCTGGGTGGGTTAGCGTGACAATATTATTATTCTCTTTTTTAATTTTTGGTTGATAAAAGAAATTAAATAAATAAATAATAATTAGAAAATGACTGAACTGCTTCTTTTGTTTCAACTGTCGCGTTGCGCAGCGCGTCCTCCGGTGCGCGCGTGAACAATGGAGTTTTTTGACTGTGGAGTTATTAGAAAATTAAATATCATTCAAAACGATAAGCTTTGACACGTGTGAGAGAAGTTTAATCGTTGAATGTTTGAAGAGATAAAAAGGAGCTTTGACCGTCTTCCAGTATCACAAGATTGACCTGATTGTAAATCCTCACTCAAAATTATTATTTATTAACCAAATAAATAATAAATAAATAAATAAATTATTGTTGCCAATCGCAGTGACATTCAAAATTGTGCCTGCAATTTTGAGTCAGAACCCTAGAAGGCACATGCCCCAAATCTCAAATTTTATAGCCATTATGGTAGCCACTAGCAACATAGCAAAAACAAATCGATCTTTCATATAAATGGACCAACCTGCTGCCACTTTTGGCACAAATAGTATTTCCCATTTGTTTGTTTCTTCATTTATTCTTCATTATCAATTGATTTTTGGAAAAACCAATGATTGTTGTGGGTCATCTGTAATCCATTATGCTATAAATATAGTTAAGAACTCTCGCCCTTTCAATGCTTAATATAATTAATAATAAATTATTTAAATTATATTTTAAAATTTTTTAATTTATATTATACAATATAAAATTAATTTATAAATATATTATTTTATTTATTTATCATTAATTATATTATATATTAATATATTATTAAAATTTTTTATTCTCTCTCTCTGAATATGCAAGGCAAGGTCACCGACAAGTTAATTCGATTTTTCTCGTTCTTTTGTTATAATTATTAATTCTTTCCTTCTTATACTCAGCTCTTTATTTGTATTTTTACAACAACTATAGTACGACTGCATGCACCATAGCACGACCCACTAAAATAATATTTATTTAGAAAGTTGGTGGGCCCCTTATAAATGTCCCTAGACTGATAAAGACATGTAGGTCCCTTCCCTTTTTTTTTTTTTTTTACTTGGCACGTAATACTACAATATGAAATTTTGTTAAAAATATTTAAAATACATTTAATTATTCCTAAAATATTAATTTAAAATTTTAAAAATAATTTTAATTCTTGATTTATTAAATAAGATTGGTGGGGGGGGGGGGGTGGGGTTTTACGGGAAAAGGAAGATAATAAAAGCAAGCAAATAGCCCAAAGTTTGAAAATAATAATAGCTTTTGTGAAAGCGACAACCCACCTACTACTATTCTATCGCTTTGCCTTGCTTTGCTCTGCTTTGCTTTGCTTTTGCCTACACCACACGAAATCAGAAAATCTAAAAATCAGAGTGCGCTGGTACTAGCGTTATTGCTCGTGACATTGGAGCTGGGATTTTATTGGGAGCAGTAGGTCTCACTGTAAGCATGTGTGGGTGTCCCCACGTGACAGCCAAGCCAAAAGATTCTTTTCAATCTGCCTTGCATTTCAAGGCTCGAATATTTATGAATGTGTTTTTTTTTTTGTAAAGTGTGAGAAACCTCGCGAAAAGTCTAGACCAGCTTACCCTCTTATCCAATCATGATTTGACATGTCTGCTTCCGGGCATTTATCCGGAATTACGTGGACCCATGTTCTCGTTGACACGTGTATGTTCTTATTTACTCTTATTTGTTTAAAGGAAATAAGTTCGAATGCCAATTATCAAATTGGACCCCATAGTTTAAAAACATATGAATGAATTTATATGGTTTATTATTTGTATCAAAATAATCCTTTCCAGGCCATAAAATATTTCTGAGCAAATGAATGTGGGAAATACTAATTACCATATTACAAAGACTTGCTATTAATTTTGGCCTAGTAAAATGCTTAAAGTGTGAGTTGTAACTATGAAAACAAATAGCTAAAATCCTTATTAATGCTTGATATAATGAAGGCCTGCAAATCTTTTCTTGGAATGTGCTCACTCAAATTCATCTGCCCACTGACTCTGATTACTATGAGATGCTGCTGCTTTAACTATTCTTGGATTTCTGCTAGTCCTAGTTTCGGAATTGCTACATGGAATGGATCGTTCTGCCAACATTAATGAATTCTTCTGATTACTTTCAGGAATTTATTTAATCCTTCTGCACCAAAAATACCCAGAATTTCTTACAAGCAAAGGCTTTGTCAGCACTTAGCTATGGAGATATGGGTTTTGGATTTCACAGGCAAGAAAACATTTGTGTTGCTTTTACAACTGTCTATTGAGATAATTTTAATAATTAGAAAGAATATCTTGTACCCATACAGAGAATATGCCCAAGAAGCAGCTTTGTTATGCATGCAGAATGGACTTCCACATCAGCTACCATTATGAACAAGTCCCCCCTTCCCTTTGCAATAAAGTTTCAGAGCCAAAGTTATACACTGAAACATGATATAATTTTAATTTCAATCCAATTTTAAAAATAAAATTGGGTTTATCTTGTCTTGGTCCTACAGGATCAAATCAATGTGCAGGTTTTCTTGATTGTGCTTCTGATCTTATTAATGAATATTTATAATGAAACAGGATCATTGCTTGGAGGATTTAGTAAACTTATAATCCAGGTATTTTATTAACAATGGAATCAAAAGAAGATTTCAGGGTTTGGCCAGTCTACCCACCAAGAACAAGTAGTGGTGGTTGGGAAATTGGTTTTCTTCAAGGTCTGGTTCTCTATCTTCGGTTTCTCAGGAATCAAAATTAGATAGACTTAATTAGTATATTAATCTCCATTTTAAGCAATTAGAATCTCTCCAAACCACCCATCTCACCAAACGAATAATGAGAAGAAGAAGAATGAAAGAAAATGACAAGTGGACAAAGGAAATTTCTTAGTGTTATTGAAGTGAATGATTAGCAAATGATTGGATGGAGTAATCTCTTTTTTAATAATATATGGCATTGATTGAATTATCATGATATTCGATTCTTATATTGGTGGTTAAGACTGCAACAGAGATGAACATCTTACTCGGAGTTTTTTAGAAAACGCCGGGAAGAAGATAAAGTGGAATCCTTTTCGGGATATTTTAGGAGACAATTCAAAAACTGTATGATTGGGAATTGCGGTTTCAATTCCTGTATGTAGATGAACATGAGCATGTGGGTTGTCAATCGTTCAGAAGGCAGATGTGCCAATCATTTGAAGCATGCTTCTCTATGAGAGTGAGGTCCTGAAGCTTCAATCCATCATGTTCATGGTGAAACCAATTACACAGATGAAGTTGCAAGCAAAGCACCAAATCAGGATGAAGGTGAAGAGGAAGATGAAGGAAAACAAAGTGTTAATAGCAGCTTTTCCATACTCTATACTTGATTTCTCACAAATGGGCCAGGACCTGAACATCTCATAATAGACTATGCTTATCCATTTTAATGGGCATGTCAAGGTTTAGCTATCTTTGGACCACATGATCAACAACAGCAACTAAATTGCTCTTTTATGGACCACTTTGGAGAACAATAAAGGGTTTTCTCCCATCTCTAGTCCGCTCTCGAAATACCAAACATAAAGATGCTTATGACAGAAATATGTTAAGATGAAATCAGACACTTTATGGAGCACAACTGCCCACGTGACAGGATTCTATAGCAGTTTGTGAATGGAGTAAAAGAATTAATCAAACCACAAGACAACATCACATCTTAACTCAGCATAGCATGGAAAACATCACACATTAGATCTTCTCTTCAGTTTAAGATGATCATATGAATGGGAGAAAGATTTATCAGAACTTTTTTTTACTTTTCCGAAGGAAGACTTACACTGTGTATATATTAGCGTTCCACAATTGGTAACAGTGCGTTCTACGCGATGATATATCATCATACCGCTGGCCTTCTCTCTTAAGAAGCTAGAAAAATACTCGCAGATTCAGCACATCTTTCTTGATATTATAAAGTCATAAAGCAGTAAATTTTGAATTTCCACTTCATTGATGGAGGGTAGCACTGACCATAGAGAGAACTCGGGCTTTAAAAATAACTAAACGAGATTTCAGCTTCATTGACTTGCATTCCTAGCCATCAGCTGCACGAAGAAAACCCAGTTGGACAGGTGCTTGTGTACCCACTACTTTGGACAATCCAAAAATTGACAAATCAATACCTTCAACCTTCTCTTTCTATATCTATTCTTTGATCCAAAAGTATGTGATCCTCAGCCCATCCTATAAATTTTGAGATGATATGCATGAAATTGGTACGTCAGCTAATCATGAATGAATTGACATGAAGAGAAACCAAACTGCTCCTCATTCTACCTTCAGTTTCATATTTGGGGCCCAACTATGCTTCTCTTTTATTAAGTTGTTATCTGAGTTTCAACCACGCACTCCTTCTGGACCAGGAATGTGATGAATGTGAGATAATCTCCGCCATCTCGTTCATACTAACCATCTCATCGCTTCCAGTATTTACCGGTTCACGGAAGTCTGACTTTGTCAATCTAAACACATGAAGTGATATCTAGTCAGTTAGTAAACTATAACCTCTTACAGAAATCGGACATGATGACAGTCTCGAGCAATAGCTTAAAAGTACTCAGAATAAGGTAAAAAGTACAGTAATACCTATAAGAAATTGAGCCTATATCCTATAGCTTTTATTTCGTAATTTTAGGAAAACCAGGCAAACAACTCACATTTTAATTTCAAGCATTAGTTCACTTATTATGATTATTAATCATTGTCGCATGCCATTCTCCTACAAAACTTGAAAAGCAACCAATGCAATTCAAGTTTCACTTATTTTAGCACAACAAATGCCCTGTCAAGAAAACTGAACCTCAGAACATCCCCCTACACATTCATCAATAAATGTGAAAGAACGAGTTTGTTTCCCATCCCCCCACATCTCAAATTTATCAGTGGAAGTAATGGCTTTCCTACAGAATGCAGACCACTTAATGAAGCGGTAAATGGAATCCTACCTTTCCATGTTCCCAATGGTCCATATATGTTATGGAACCCCTCCAATCCGACACGCAATTCCTAAATCTTTGGTATAATGCTTGCATAACTCCTCTGTTGCTAGCTTCTCCAAGCCATAAGCATCTTGAGGCTGAAATGCTAAGCCAAACTGAGATTATAAATATGTCAAAAAGGAAATCTAAACTAGCTTTGAAGGGAAATTAGTTCAGAGTCAAAACCTCTGCAAGCCAGGCATCAGACTCCTTCAAGCTAACATTAGCATCCAACTGTTTAAATTCAGGATAAATACAAGCAACTTGACGCATACAAAGACCTGAAATTGAAAGTGCAATTGTCAATATTTATGCATGGCAATATTTTATTAAATTCTAAACTCTCTTCTGTGAATTTCCCAACTTTTGTAAATATTTTATTAAATTTATTCTATATTAAAATTTGAATATTTTAAAATTTTAAACAATTTTTTCGGGTTAATTTGGAAAAAATCTTGTAATTGTTGCAATAAAAAAAAAAAAGTAGAGGTGCATGTTGTCAAAAATATACCGGGGGTGCTATAGAAATTTTCTATTATATTTTTTGGGTCAACAGTACAACTTGGAGTCTAAGCCCATATCCACAGTTTATTTTAGTTTGGGCTTTCATGCAGCCCAGTCTAAGCCTCATAATTAATTAATTTTATATTTGGCGGTATATTGGTGAATCCGGGTCATGAATTACCTGCCCCGAAATAGACCCGTTATTAGCACGTCTCTCGCAACCGAAACCATCGACAAACCCAAATGCAGAAGCGGGACCAGAACAAGTCAGGTGGTGCGGCTGGCGGAGCCGCCACTCCGGCGGCAAAGAGAGGCCGTCCATTCGGAAGCACAACCGGAAGCTCTGGTGGTGCCGGTGTGGGTGCCGATTCCCTGGCTCCAATGACTCTTCTGGGCCCAACTCTTCAAGTTCACAGCTCCTTCGCTGGTCAGTTTATTCAAACCCTAGCCCTTTGAAAAAGGGAAAACCGAATTTTATCTTATGTGAACTTTCATTCTTTTGGTATTTCAGATCAAAATAACAAAAGAATTGTTCTTGCGCTTCAAAGTGGCCTTAAGAGTGAGTTAACATGGGCTTTAAATACTCTCACGTTACTTTCTTTCAAAGAGAAGGACGACATGCGCAAAGACGCAACTCCTCTTGCCAAAATACCTGGTTTGCTTGATGCCTTGCTTCAAGTTGTACGTATCTCTACATTTTGTCATTCTTATTACAAATTTAGGGTAAATTGTAGAAACCTCACTTGAGGTTTTGCTAATATGCAGGCTGTTTGTTTGGAGAGTTTGATGAAATTTACCCTGTTATCTGTATGTTTTTAATTCTTAAATCTTGAACTTGATGTGGTATTGCATCATTGCATTACTTTAAAACAGATTGATGATTGGCGTGACATTGGACTTCCTAAAGAACTTACAAAAGGACCTAGGGCTAGAACTTTGGGTGTGAATTCTCTGGTAACGGGGTTTGGGAAGGAGTTTGAGGCATTGGGCTCAATTAATAATGCTCTTCCTCGTTCGGGGTAAGCTGTTTACATTGTAGTATTAATCAGAGAAAATATTTGGTTTTATGAATTTCATGATGAATATTGGAAATTTTGTTTTGTGTGGTAGAGTGGGATCTGGTTCTTCTGCTGCTGAGTCATTGGGGCAGAAGAATGCCACCAGAGTTCGTTCTTCAGAGTGGTGGTTTGATGAAGATGGTTTGTTTAATCTAGATGAAGAGGGGCGAATAGAGAAGCAGCAGTGTGCTGTTGCTGCCTCAAATATAATTCGGAATTTCTCATTCATGCCAGATAATGAAGTCATTATGGCTCAACATCGGCATTGCTTGGAAACAGTGTTCCAGTGCATAGAAGATCAAGTCAGAGGTGAGAGTTGTATTGAGAGTCCTTTCTTTTATGCCTTGTGTGCGGGGGATATGGTTTTTCATTTAAACTGGGCGTTCCTTCTTTTCTCATGTGTTGTTTATAATGACAAATAAGCATATTGACTAAATTTTGATTAATGCTAGTCAGCTGAGGAGATGAAAACAGTGTTCAATATGTTGGGCGCATAGATTCTGATCGGTTTGGCATGTACATACCTGCATAAATTTTTGAATTGCTGTAACTAACAGAAATACGGTCTGTAAATTCTATTGGGCCATGTATTGTGGCATTGGCTTCAATTTTGATTATTGAACACGATGCCCCTGTGGAGAACTTTACCTAATTCCAATTGACTGACTTCTATTATAGCTGCCAAGGACATGTGAGAAATTGCATGTGGAGATTATTCTGGATAAATGTAAGAAATTGCTTAGGTGTTTGATGCAAGGTGGGTGAAGTAAATAATGAATGGGAAAATATAGTCAAAGATGCAGTTGCTCATGTTTAAAAAACAAGAAAGGCTCCTTCTTATTGATGCAGGTGAAAAAATGTCTTTGTCGATGATTTAATTTTGGATATCTCAAAATTTTTGCTTTGCTGGCAGAGGATGAGGAACTTGTTACAAATGCCCTTGAAACAATTGTAAATTTGGCTCCATTGCTTGATCTTCGAATATTTAGCTCGTCAAAGCCTTCATACATCAAAATAACGTGAGAAATTTATTTCCACTTTTATTTTTCGCATGGTACTCTAATTTGTAACTTGTTTAGTTGGTTCATTATTTCCTTCTACCAAACAGAGAGAAACGTGCAGTTCAAGCTATCATGGGGATGCTGGGTTCACAATTCAAAGCATGGCATTGTGCAGCTGCTGAATTACTTGGGCGTTTGATCATAAATCCTGATAATGAGCCATTTCTTCTTCCATTTGTTCCGCAGGTTACAATTGTTCCACCAACTGTTCTTTTGTTGTTGAAAATTAAGTCATATTTATGAGTTTGATTGATTGTAGTGAGTTCTGATGAGTAATGTAGATACATAAGCGCTTGGTTGATCTTATGAGCTTACAAGCATTTGATGCTCAAGCTGCTGCTGTTGGGGCACTCTATAACCTTGCAGAAGTTAATATGGACTGCAGATTGAAGCTTGCTAGTGAGAGATGGTGATTTTCTAAGTCTCTCTTAAATAATTCAATTAGAAATGTTTTTTTTTTTTAATATGATGTTTCTGAAATGATCATATTTTCTCCTTACAAAATTCAGGGCAATTGATCGACTACTGAAAGTGATCAAGACACCACATCCAGTACCCGAAGTTTGTAGGAAGGCGGCAATGATACTGGAGAGTCTTGTCTTGGAGCCTCAAAACAGAGCCCAGATGCTTGCTTACGAGAATGCGTTTGCAGAGATACTTTTGTTAGATGGTAGATATTCTGATACATTTGCCAGGATACTATACGAACTTACATCTAGACCAAACAACAAAGTAACGGCTGCCCGTGGCATTTGGGGATGCGGCTGAATCCCAAACCCAGCATCATTCTAATGTTTGGCCATGGCTAGCAAGAAGGTTGGTAGGCTTCGTCTAGACTTACTTTAACATGTTGGTTGCGCAGACCAGCTGACTGCCTGTACTTAAAATGTAATTGCCTTTGTTCCTGCCTTCCTCCACTTTCTAATTCTTAAGCGCTTGTTTGGCATGAGAATTAAGTTGAGATTTCATATTTGGATTGGCTTGGTTTTTCAATTTTGTGGGTAATTGTAGTTTTCTTGGTGCCAAAAGCGTTAATTATCAGAAAGTCATTAATTTTCTAAACAGCCGTCTATTGTTGGTTGTTACTAATTAACAAAATATTAGTACAATTAGTGTTATTAATAAAAAAGAAAAGAGTAAAAGCCTCTACCTTGCTTGCCATCACCTATATTTAGATTATTATTTCAACACCCTCCCGTAAAGTTTCTGTTTAGAATCCTTACAAACAAAGCTTGTCTCATGCTAATTGTATTGAAGTTAAAATAATCTTAAATCAGCACTATGAATTATTAATACCCCAATGTCACTGGAATAATGGGCTCGGCTATTGAAAAGGATAATTAGTATAAATTATGAAATAATAATACATAAAAAAATTTAACATACTTTAAAATATTAAATTGTGTATTGATTTGTGGTTAATGTATAATAAATTTAAATTTTTTAATTAAAATTTTAAAATTTAAAGATGTAAATAATATTTTATAATTTTAGAATTTTTTTTTTGGTACTAGTGTGTGCTGAGTGTGCGGTAAATATTATCTCTCTTGAGATAATGGATTTAAGGCAATAACATGTTGTTAATGCTTGTAGTAGTTCGCACGGCCAAAAATAAAGCACGTTCACAGTTGCCAAATTGTCGAAGAGAAACAAACAAGGAAGCAAATAGCGTTAGGTAAAAAACCAAGAACAGAAACAAACAAGCAAGCAAATAACGTTGGGTAAAGAACCAACATGACGTGTCATGGGAAGAGTCACTAAGCACTCGCTAGAACGCGCTGGACCAATGCAAGCCATTGCCGAACATAGAACAATATTGGCCTCAAATTTCCAAGTGACTTGTTCTGGTGAATTAGGTAGCCACGTCACCCAACTCAATGATGTGTGGACAACTGAACCCACGTGCCCCAATTAACTTTAGACGAAAGATCTAGACGACGTGGAGCCTACATATCCACCGCTCTCCGGTCCCTACTTTAGTATATATATCATCCAACCAGCGCACTTATTATAATCGTTGGAGTTGCAGTTTCAGGCGAGAAACCCTAGCTATAATTCCCAGTTCGCGATTCGGCTACCTTCGTAGAAGTTCCGTGAATCCGTTAGTAAACAGTTTCTTTCGATCTTCTTTGTTGATTGTTCTGAAATGGCTGCATCATATGCCACTCAATCCATCCTTGCAAGCCCATTGTCAGCTCGTATATCTAAGAGCAACAGATGTGGGGTGAACCAGCTTTTCGGTGCTAAGTGCGTGCCCCATTTGCGAAGAAATGTTAATTTATCAGTGCGTTGCATGGCAGATGTAAGTGATCTCGATATGTATATTCGTTTTCTCATATCCCGCTTACGAGACGAGTCTAACTGCTATATTCCGTATGATCTTTGCAGGAGGAGCAGAAGAAGGAATCAACAGCACCAATCACAACTCCTCCTCCACAAGCTCAGCCGATCCCTGCTGCACCAAAGCCAAAGGTAGTTTAACGACGAACCCAATTTGAAAAATTAGATAAATAAGCGTTGTTTTGCGTCTTCCACTTAACCTGATCGTCTTTGATATGCACCATCTGTGGCATACAGATGAGCACGAAATTCTCGGACGTGTTGGCATTCAGCGGGCCAGCTCCGGAGAGGATCAACGGGAGGCTTGCGATGATTGGGTTTGTAGCTGCAATAGCAGTAGAACTAGCCAAGGGTCAAGATGTGTTTGCACAGATATCATCAAGCGGTGGACTTACATGGTTCGTGGGAACAAGCGTCGTACTCTCACTTGCATCTCTCATTCCTCTGCTCAAAGGCGTCAGCGTCGAGTCTAAATCAGAAGGGCTGATGACTTCGGACGCTGAGCTTTGGAATGGACGGTTCGCGATGTTGGGTCTGGTTGCCTTGGCTATCACAGAGTATGTCAAGGGCAGTGCCCTTATTTAAGTTCAATTTTGTAAGACCACATAGATGTCTTAAATGAAGAACAAAAGTTTCTACTTGTAGCATACATCGTGTTCTCTGTGGCTAAACGATGGGTGCGATAAATTGTTGTGTGTAATTTATGAAGTATGTGTTCTTCGTCATAAGTAAAAATTTTGAATATCCTATTAATCAGCATTTACCTAATTTTTAAGGATTTAAGGACTTAATTGAGCTGTTGTGGTCTGCAACGAAACAGAAAGGACAAATCTGAGTAATAAACGACGTAACATTGCACTGAGACAGTGGTCCTGGAAAAAGCAAAGGTGGGAGCAGTCTGGCCCCAACCGAAAAACTAATCTCATTCCTCAATTCAGTTCGCTGTGTCTTCTGAACCAATCAAGTTAGGCTTAGTCCTCCACCGAAATCAGTTTGGATATACATAGAAATACGATCATAGGACTAGAGGATTCCAGTTTAGAGCACTCGGTACGTCAGGGTTTACGGAATAGCAAAGTGGGGGTGCAAAGCCTGCTAATTAAGTGTTCGTCACCGAAACACGGCGAGGCTGCAAAGCACTAACACACAAACAAAATTACAAGTAGAGTAAATCATTTTATAATTTTTATATTACCAGGATATAATTGAGTGTCCTCTTTTCTTTATTACATCGTATATTTCATATTTTATCTACGACAAGATGGCCTCTATAGTGTCTCAGACATATTAACAGAAAAGAATGAGAAGAATACATTTTTTTTTTTTTTACCACTTCATCTATGTACATATTCACCAAGCATCATGAACTTCTAGAATCATGCCCATGCTCCCCGTTTTGATGGTTGTTGCGTTCTTCGTCATCTTTATTCTGTTGCTGTACAGTAGTGAATAACGTCATCATTACAGATGAAAAACAAACATATCAGAATTTGTAAAGAAACTAAGAGACGTATGAAAACATTAATTTTGTTGTAGAAAAGGGAAAGGGTAATTTCACATCAAATTGTTAATCATCACTTAACCCCTTTAGAGGAGATCGAAACACTTACTTTTATGGGCAGATCCACTGGAAACAAATTTATGGCACTGGGATGGAAACTGAATCCACTGAATTGAGGCAAAGGGCAGAATACAGATATCAGTGAGACATATGACATAGCATGCAATTAGTAAAAGAAGAGACTTGATTAAAAAGTAACAAAAAAAGTTGAACAACACAGTTAATCAAGCAAGTGAATCTCTACAGGTGATCCAACTAGCACTAATCGCACCCAGTATCCGGACTTGATCACTCTTTACTCCTGGATGATTTGTCTTATTTTTATACGGTTGTCCTGTGAATAAGACAGAAAGGATAGAGCAGGAAAAATACCAGCGTGATAGAACCAGTTGCCACACATATGGGATAAAGAACTCCTCTGGATGACTCTCTTGTTCATATGAAAAATGTAATTGAGTAAACATCTGTCACAAAAAGATCCGTATTTTGTAAAAACAAAAGCAAAAAACACATCATCTCTGATATCCGTATTTTGTAAATAACAATATTATATAATGATTGGCTTTTACCTTTAAACCATCACCTCGCCAAGATCGGCAATTGATAATTATGAACTGGAGAACCTTTTCCACCGACCATTCACCATTCGTTCTTTGTGCATCAAGCCGACTGTTGAAAAAATCTAATACCTATAAAAGCCAAAGTGGTCATCCAATTAAGTTGCAGGCACCAAAAGTAGAGAGTAAAAGATAGCAACTAGACACTCAGAAAGCTTGTAAACAGGCACTACAAAAAATCACCAACTCCTGTGCTTGGTCATACCTTAAGACTTATTATAAGACAATATAAATAAGTTGTCATAAAAACCATCAGCATACCGTGTATATATTTTCTAGCAGCTCAATAAATCTAGGATGACTCTTGAAAGGCTGAAAAACCTCCTGCCTGTGTAATATTGCATATACTACCTGTGATATGGAACATATGGTTAAAGAGTGCTGAGAACATAGAATGTGCCAAGTGAATTATGATCCGAAGAAAGATAATGCATACGCCATTATCCAATGATTTAAAATGTAAATAAAAAGAAAATACCTCAGGATTCCGAGGCAGGGCATAAGTCAAGATTGCATTTAATATTTCAAGGACAATTCTCAGGAAATCCGTGTAAATATGCAACTCTGCCGACTGCAGCAAAAAATAACCCAGTTTAGCAGAACAAAAAGAAATTACAAGCTATGGCAATATTGAAACAGAATAAAATTCATAAGTTTTTAAATGTCATATATACAAAGATGACAGATCAGAATGACCACCGTATCTTCTGCAAGGCTGTCTTGTTCCATTGAGTCACCTTTCTTGTCATCTCTTTTATCTGCTAGTTTGTTGTACCTAAATTTAAAATTTGTACATTTGGGGGAGAAAAAAAGATAGATCATAAACTATTCCACAAAATAAAAATCTACATCCAGATGGTCGGTAGAATATTGATGTCAGAAAAAAGAAAGAGAAAACGTGTAACATACTTGTGTGAGAGCATATAAAAAAGGCTGACCAATCTTTGAGATGCATATGCACTCAAACGGTGGACGTGAGGTGCCATGTTTGCTAAAGTTGCAAGACAAGTTGTATGAAGGTAGACATCCTGGTACAATTTAACATGGAAGAAGTCAGTACGACGAAAATTGCATGAGAAATGGTGCATAAACATCTACCACATGTCAAATACCATCAATCCAAAAACTTTCGAACACGGAAAATGGTTAGTGACACAGGGAAATATCAAGGAGAATGTAGCAAACACGATATATATTATTGATGTAATGGCAATATAGTAAGTCTCTACCATAATAACAAGATTTAGGTCAGCATTACTATATGGTAATGAATCCTAGCTGTGAAGGAAAAGAGTTTCAATAAGTTTTTCTATTTTTTGGTGAATGACTGTAATGCAATTCATTTATTGCAACATACGGGCAAAATCAAGAATGAGATTCTTCAAAAGAAATTATAATCTGCCCATGCATTGCTTAACAGATTGGAAGCATGCTTTTTACCCGAAGTTAGAAAACTAGTTTGCATAACTGTTGACATCACACGTCCCTCAATTGCACTATTTCCATGCTCATCAAGAGGATATATCTTTCAAACCTTCATGTTCTCGTCCTACCATAGAATAAAGTAGAGCAATATGTTTCCTTGCAGCAAATTTTTGCTCTCTCCAACATATAAATTGTGTTGATTAGCACTTGGTATTTGCAAAAGTTAGCATTTCCTTCATAATCTTAAATTAGTAAACACCTAGTGTCAATCTTGCCATAGTTCTTTGACAGGAATTCTAGATACTACTTTCAAGGAGCACCAAGATCAACATTAACACATCAATTGGTATATAGGAATATAACTTGACATATATATAAACGAAAGGCACTTAAACCATCATAAAATCTTACCAGAATCTACAAAATTTATACAAGAACATTTGACATAAATGATTCAGCTGTAGCACTCTCAACCAACATTTCCAAGAAAACTTAACAAGTAGGATAATTTGGATAATTTGAAGTCATACCCGCAGCTTGGATAGGTTATACTTCACAGTCCTTATCAAAATGATGACCATTAGGGATCCAAGAGATGTCTGATGAAGGAGGTGTTCTTTGTACCATGGAACACTGGGAAGAATCTGTCCAAACACAAAATACATCAACAAAATCCTTGAATAATTCAAAGGTTAGCAATCGGAGCAGATGCTTACCATTTTGTGAATGTTCGCATTAAAAGAAGAATCCTGACTCAGTATGAGAAGGATAATCAACAACATATATATTTGGTTGGATGTCCTCTTTGAAGCATTGTATAAGGTTTCCAAAATGGGCATCAGCTGTTGATTTCATTGTAAAACAGAATGGCATTAGGATGTCAAGCAGCTATGCCACAATAAAATGAAAAAGAAGTATAGCATGCAGCTCACATAACTAGGACACAATTTAGAACCCATTTGAGCTCAAACAATACATAAAAGAAAATAAGTATGAAAAAGATCACATATGACCCAAAAGGCGGCATAATATTGAAGTATGGCCCTTTTGCTGATGGACCTTTTGCTGACAACATAAGGTCCATGTTATCCTATAAGATATAGAACGTATCTTTCTCTCTTTCTTTTTTTCTCACTTCCTCTGTGTGTGTGTGTGTGTCCAAGAAACAAAGAATGATTGAATTTCAAGATTTGTGTGAACAAGGACAAGTTATATGGTGTTGATTCATACCAATGTATCCAAATCAGTTCGCACCAAAACATACTCCAAAAAGTCCGAGTTCCCTTGCACCAATGAGTAAAGCAATAGAACTGCAGTCTCATCAGCCAAACACCTGCAGTGCAACATTTCATGAGAAAGAGAACTTATGTAGGGGACTGTAGCACTTTGTTCCTTTTAGTTTCAACCAAGGATTATGGCTCTGATGAGGATGAGGTGTTCAAGCCATTAAAAAAAATACCATTCAAGTCCTAAAACTGCTGGAAAGATTTCCTAAATTCTGGAAACCATTAAAATGAAATCTTAAACCACTACCAAAGGAAAATCCAGAAAAATTATTAGGATCTAACAATGCTGAACCAAATGACACACTGTTTAACAGATAGGATATATCAAGGGGAATAGCTTGGTTCTCAATACTATTTTTCTCTGTAACTAGGAAAATCCTAAAGAAGATTAAATTATTCAGGAAAGCTCAAGAACTCTAAGTTAGACTCAATCAAACATATTTGAATGATAATGAATGCTGAGCAGTATTTGCATTTTAGAAAACTAAAACAAAGTGCAACATAAATTATTTTCAAACTTCACAATATATTCTGTTTCCATCATTATGTACAAAATAAATAAACCAAATGCAGCATGTCTACCAATTTCAACCCATGGATCAAGCTTAATATATTGAAGCAGAAGGGGAAACCACATAACCTCACAACAAAAAGAATATTCAACTAGGTAAGACAGAAAAAAATGCGCACTCACATTCCAAGTGTATCAAACAGAGAAGCAAAAGGTAGCCTCACGACTGGACCATTGTGTACATTCCCCTCAATATCCATATTGCCAACTGCAAGCAGGTAATAGTTACCATGAACATATAGCTTCTCAACATGATAAATAAATAAATAAGACCAGCTGCTAGTAATAAATAATGATTTACGAAAAACAGCTATAATATCCATTTTTATTTTGTATTTTCACAAACCAGAAAGCACCTGAACCTGCTTAAAAACTCTAGTTTATAATTGGGACGACCCAGAATATCATTGCAATCAGGGAAACAAACACACAAAGAAAGCAGAACTCACATTCGATATCCCTCGCATTTTCTAATGACTTGCAGTAAGGATTGTCTGAAAAATGGATGTTCAGTTTGGAAAGAGAATCTGAGGTGGCACTGTCATCACTTCTATCAGTTATGGACTCGTCACTCTCAACATATTTTCGATAATGAATGAGAACAAGTAGCACGAGGAGGCTGCAGTCAGCCAATTGATTTCTTGAGCTTTCACCACTTGAGCTGACCAAATAATTGAAAGGAAATAGCACAAATGTTGCTGCAAATCAAATATACAATGTCAACCAAATTGTCAAAAAAGGAGATCCATTTTCTATCGTATGCGAGGGAAAAAAGGAATTCTGCTACATTATCTATGAGACTCCAAATGAAAACAATTTCCATGTAGAAAAGAAAATACAAAGAGAACACCATACCAGCTACAGAACCAACTCTCTGTAGAACACCAGGCTGGTCCACCTCTGAAAACATAGAGAAAGATGCACTGTTTAAGGGGATATGAGGACGTGCTATGTAGTTGAGTAGCAATCTGTGGACCACTGAACTTACTAAAGAACTTTCCTGCAAGTTTAAGTTGCAATTTAAGCAATGGCAATACGTTTGGAGATCTGGAGATAATTGGTGAATAAAATGCTAAAATTGCATCTTCTAACCTCAGCCATTGCTGCATCAATAAAGGGGTGTACATCTTTTGGTCGCGGGGATGGCCCAGAAAGAAGCTGAGTTGACATTGCAACAAGCATGAAGCTAAGAAGCTCCTGATGTATTTGGTATGTATGGGGACTTGCCAAAAAAAAAATTAATATCATAAGAATAATGGATATATATCACAACAATTTGAACTGCAGAGTTTCTTCGATGTACCTCACATCTACCAAGGCAATAAAGCTCAGCACACTATGCATGACAAGATTTTCAATGTTTTGATCTGCACATGAAAACAAAGCTTGTTGATGATACTTGTTATAAGGATAGAAAATAAGCACCTTTTTATCAGCCCAATAGAAAATTTCTCAAAAACAGAAAACTCGAAGTGCATAAAATAGATCCCTTCCAAATGACAAGTTCTAAACCAAATACATGAATAATGCCCAAACAATGCTTATAGAAGCTATGGTTACTATTGATTTTAAGTCTTATGAGTAGCCACTTCATTGCTTTTCGTTTCATCACTAGGATCAAACAGGAATGAAAAATTTAAAGACACAAAATGATTACCTAGCATAAATTCCTTTGGAATTGGTTCACTTTCATCAAGTGATAGATGTAATTCGTCGAAATTGTCACTTTGGGCATTTTCTATTAGGTACTTCAGAAAAACCGATGAAATGTACACCGCATTAATAGCCTTCACACAAGCTGTTTCTGGAGTGCCAGAAGATGAAATGCACTCTTTCAAACACCATGTCAGGTGAATCAAAATCTTTGCAAGATGCTTGGTATAACAGTTGTTTTGTGCTGCACAAGGTTAGAACAAAGAAACCACATAAGGCATGGATAAAAAAGGAAAAAGTGAATGACTGCACATTTGAAACAAAGGATTAAAGGAGAAAAATTTCAAAACATTTTACATTTGAGTATTCCCCAAGTAAGCTGCATCATAAAAAGAACGAAGAAAGAAAGACAAAAATGATACACCTTTTCTCCACATTTTTGGAAGTCTCTTTAAAACTAAACTTTAAGAGCATAAATCAAATATTGTTGAGGAAGTATCCTTGTACAATGATTCATCTATTGTCAATACAATTAGAAGCTGCCACCATGTTTTCTTCTTTTTTTAAAAAACAAACTGATTTCTACCAGTGTATATTAGTTCTTCTAGGATATTTTAAACCAGCCTAAAGATAATTAATTAAGCCAATAATGTGGCTGCAAAAAAAAAGAGATCCAGAGATTCTTGCACAGAGGCTAAGCAACACATGCTTTGTTGTGAATTAAATTCTCTTATTGAAATCCAAGACCAATAATAGGAATTTCATTTTACAGAATGAAATAGCATTGAGATTCAAGCAAATGGTGCTGCATGAGGACGTTATATCGCAACATAATAGGACAAGTTTCTTCCCATTGACTTGCTGTCATTTACACTGGATAGTAGTTTTAGTTGCTTTTTATATTATAGTGCAACATAGAAAGCAAGTGCCACTTTATTATCAAATCAAAACCAAATAAAATTTCGACATAGTGTGATCTATGAACTCATTTAGCTGGAACAAGAAATCTAATTAAAGAATATGAAGATCCACCGTTTCTGCACATTCTAAATGCTGAGTAGCAACAACTGAATAATTGCACAAATTAAGCCACTAAATGGATGAAATAAAGAGAAGTCACAATGCACTTGATCCAGATACAACATAAAAATGCAACACTCGTGTCTTATTCACATATAAAACCTACAGAAAAAGAAAAAAAAAGTCACTAGTGCACGTTTTTTCTTCCACGAACCTTGTGTCACCGTTCATTGTTATTATTATTATTATTATTCTGCAATTTAAGAATTTTGTAGGTTTTGGGCCTCAATTTCTTCTATTATCTTTTCAACGCTAAAGTATTCAAAACTGTCAAAGTACTTTAGCAAGATAAATCAAAATCACGAAAAACAGAGAAGCAATTAAATTCATCAACAATACTTATTAAAACTCTAAACGAAGCCACTTCACATTGATCCAGACAATTCTTCAATAGAACACTAGATTCATCAAATCCTCAAATTCCAAAACTCAATGCAGAATAACGTAACAATAACTCGCTGCAAACAATAGTAGTTAAGTGACTGACCGAAATGCTGGCAAGCTTGGTGGACTCGGTCAGAGGGCCAGCGAAGGCTGAGAGGGAGTTCCAGAAGATTCTGCCAGAAATCAGAGGTCAAGGGAAACGACTTCTCACCGACAAACGTTGCAATTAAGTACTCCGCTGTGTCCTGCGGCCGCGCGTCGCTAAAACGCGGCGTTGAAGGCACCGCACCCATCGCTAAAGCCTTTCGGTGCTAAATGCTCCAAGTCGCAAGTGCAAAGTCACCGAGTCAACTCTGACTGGAGACCGTGCTACGAGATCAACGGCATTACACAAAGGGAAGGAGATGAGTCGATCCGTTTGGCTCTTTTGAAATTAAAACTTAAAATGAAAACGGAATTGGAATTTCGTTTCGTTTCGTTTGAGAGAGGAGGGAGGGAGGGAGGGAGGAAGGGAGCTTGCAAACGAAGGTTTTGAAGAGTTTTGGGAACAGAGGGATAAATCTAGGAAAGAGAGAGAAATGCTATGGGATGATGACGCGTCATTACCTTCGTTATTTCCCCTATTGGACGAAAGTATCCTTCAATTTTCTCCTTCAGGGTAATTCAGTCATTTCCCAAATACGGAGGGTAAAGTTTCTCTATTAATTGCCGGTGTGTTGTCATTTGCATCGTCGGCAAGAGGCCATCTGTCAATAAGACTGTTCATAATCCCTTTATTTATTCCTTTGGGCTTAAAATCAATAACCCTTTCTCCCTATATCTTGACCCAAGAGAAGGACACGCGCCTCCTTTTTTTATTAACAACAATCACTGTCCAATCACATTTCTGTTGCTACACGTGTTTCGTGCTGATAGGCTAGTGGGATCGTTCAACTTCACTGGCAAGCTTGTTTCATACAACCACCAATACCGAGACTTGATCCCGTGTTGTACGTGCTACCGAATAAATATGCACCATGGGTTTCATCACCGTTGACTTTTAGATTTAAGTTTTTAATTCACGCGTTTAGCAGCCTCAATCACGAGTGCGCGTGGAACAGACGTAGTGTTTCGTTGACGAGAGAAGGTTAGCATCACACAGAAAAGGAGGTGCTTCGATGAGAGTAAATCAACGGTCAGAAATAGACGAGACCATAAAAAAGAAAAACGGTGGGTATTTGTCTTTTAAGTGTTTGACTTGGTTTGTCTAATCTAATCGATTGAAGATGGAACTTATAAATGCATGAGTGGGCATAAACCACGAATTATTGATTTAATATAAATATAATACAAAATTTATATATTTAAATTAATATAAAATAATATAATTTTTAAATAAATAATATAATACCATAAAATTAATAATTATATTTTTATATAAAATATAATTAATTATTCAAATAATTATATTATATTAACTAATAATTATTTAATAAATTTATTTTATAATTTCATATTTAAAAAACTGTAACATGTATTTTTTTAATACTTACTTAATTATTTTTAGAATAAAATTTATTAATGATTCATTTATAATATTTAATAATTAAGTCAACTTAAAACTTTTATTTTTTGATACAATTATTAAATTGATTGAATTTAAAATTAATCTCTTTTAATACAGTACCGTATAAATATTTAAATTATCATATTTGTACTACGATTATTTAAAAAAAAATTATCGATTAACTAAAATATAATTTTATCAATAAACTTTTTGGTCAATGAGTAATCTTTTAAAAATTAGACAGTGAGTAAGAATTCCAACAAGCATATTCTACTAAGCACAAATTTGGCTCTACGAAAAAGGTCATATTATTTATGGTGGAGTTTGGTATAATTGAGTAATATGAGAAGGATAAGAACAAATTTAACCCACTGCCGAGAGTGACCATTGTCAATTTTCAACCACTTTTTTGACAACTTAACATCCCATATTGATCATATCTCCCGTCTTTGAAACCATTTTTGCTCTTTTGACATTACAAGAAATGTTTTCAAATACTTGGGAAGTGTTTTCTGAAAACAGATTAATGTTGCAGAGTGCTTTTGCTAGAAATGCTTCTTGCAGAAGAAGCACTCTGATGCAGTCTAGATGGGTGAGTTAAGATTTGGGCTGGGTGAAGCCATTCCATTGTGGCCACCCAAATAATGGGCTGAAGCCTGAAACTGTTGATAGGATATGCGACACAACGTATCCATGTCTACTGAATGTGAATATGAGATGATTTGACTAGCACCCATACTTTGGTCGCTGGCTGGTTGGCTGGCTCTTTGACGAGGGTCACGCAGAGCATGTGCAATTCTATCTATTGAACAGACAATGGCAAACTTTTAATGTGATCCAAGTCGATGATGTTTGCTGCCACCATCAAAAAACTTTCGACTAGGGAAAGTTCCTGATCCAGCTTTCTCTTTGTACCCATAAAAAGAGAAAGCTGGATCAAGAGCTTTGCATTCAAATTTCACAAAATCATACCCCTAGAGAACATTAAAAGTAAAATCTATGACTTGGTTACCATGGGTGATCTTAAAAATAAATCATACAGACAATGGACTGAATTTTCAAAATTTAGTACAAAATTAACAAATCAAGAACTCGTCTAGCCCACTAAAATTTTAAGAAAACTTAAAAGCCGTTCCTGTTCATTACCATGTTGGTGATTTTCAATTCTGATAAAAAAAAATTTATCATACTTCAGTACTAATGGAAATCCAACAGGTAAAATTTTGGTGGGACAAAAGGATATTACTGAGAGAGATATTTTGGTAGGCTAGATGAACTTTACCTACTGAGTGGGACCCTTGACTTCAACTAGAACGTGGCTTTGAATTTATTTAGGTTAGATACTGGATTGTGCGAGATTGTGAAGAGAAAATCTTATAAAATAAGTAGTTGATGTCACACAACCCACAAGAAATCATTTTATAATATCTGGAAAGCTCACAATGAACACGATTCCTTTCTCCAATGTTCTTCAGAATGCTAGAAAGACTTCAAGCTTTTAATCATTTTGATGGTGCCCCCAGCATCCAGGACTTTCATGAAATATCGAAATAAGGGTTTTATATCACCGACGAGGCAGTCAGGGACAAAGAGCAGACCTATCCTGAATGTCTCCTTTGCCAGTAGTTTTGAACATTTGAAGCCCACTCTCCTCTTCAAGTCTAGCCAGTTGCATGTGAAGACACCCATAACCAATTCCATGCACATAAATAAGGTAAAATAAGAGAAATTCAAAATAATTGGATTGAGTGAGAGCAAAAATGATGTTAAGATCAATTGCACATTGAGATGTTCAGAGGGGAAATGAACAAAAAGTAAAATTCTGAATGTTTTTGCAAGGAAAAATTACTTCTTTTACTCACCATGGCGTACATGCATTCTTTCAGTGTTAATGCATTAACCAATTTGGGATTCTCCTGTCAATACCAAGATACCTCGTCTGCAAATTTACTTGGCTTTTGGCATCAAAGAGATCCAAATCAAAATTAGAAACAAGAAATTAGAAAGTCAGATAGCTAGGGAGATAATTGTACCCATTTCAATTGAAGAAAACAAGTGGAAAAGAAGAACAAGATCTGCTTTTCTACTTCGGACTAGAGGTGAAGAAACCCAGTTGCTCAACAAGCACATGAACATCTTCCTCCTCTTCACTTTCACCAGCCAGTATTTCTTCCTGATTATCTTCATTTAAGAAATCTTCCCAAAACTTTTCATCAGCAGTGTACTTTTGTTTACTGCCAAGTTTGTCTCCTCTCTCTACATGCTCCTCATTTGGGTTCTTTTTGTTTTCAGGAAGCCCTTGCATTTCCATAGCAAGTTTGTCCAGCTCTGATACTCCAAATTCATCAATGTCACCACATTCCCCAGGTTCAATCTTAACAAAAGGCAGTTCACCCCGGCGTTGGCCTAATTCACCAACTTCAATATTACGAGGCACTTGATCAACATGCCTCCTTCTCTTTCTGGTGATCATTTCCTCAAATTCTTTTCTTCTATCTTTTTGTTGGAGTAATTGTTGTACAAAGTTTGGATTTTGCATTGCTCTTGCCAAGAAACTCATCATTTGTTGCTGTTTCATTTCTGTCCTTCTTAGTCTTTGTTCCATTACTTGAAGATAGTCTCTAGTATTCTGCTGTTGCTGTCTAAGCTTCACCAATTCCACCATTAGAACTTGCTTGTCACGCCTTAATCTATTAGCTTCACCGTCTAGTCCAAACCTACCTACTTCAACACAAGCGTCTAGAGCTTGCTGTGAAGCCGGAGGTTGTGTTGCCTTTCTTCTCCGAATGTTCTTTAAGAGATGCCTTTGCCCTCTAAGAAATCCTTCGTTTGCAAACTCCCATCTATCAGGATCAACCTTCCTAAATCCCTGCATGAACCCACATTCTTGTTCGTGATCAAAATTCAAACTTGAGCTCATTTTAATATCCGACAAATAGTCCTAGGTATTTGAACTCTTGAGAACATTCAAGAACTACATAGATAATTAATGATTGAATAGATAAGCAGTAGTAAGTTCCAAAGTTATTTACAATACCAACAAGCCAGCATCGTACTAAAGCAATTAACCAATCAATGAATCGCATGTCTGGTACATTTTATGTTATGATCTCAGCCCTTCCGTCTTCAAACCATTAAAGAAACAAGATGTCCACGTTAAGTAACCCAGTAAATACAGGCAAGCAAAAGGACCAATCAAATCTTTCTTTTATCTTAATTTGGAAAAAAAAAACAAATACCCAGAAGAGAAGCTGAATGAACAAGCTAGCCATTTCATGATCATCAAGAACAAAAACTAAACAAAATAATTTTTTAACTTTCTATGATTGTCGATCGTTTGCATACGTGTGTAGAAATTTTCAAGATCATAAGAAACATAAGATGAAGGTACAAAAGAATACTTGCATGAGTGTTGAGTTGTCAAACGAAGCTTGATGTATTTAGGGAGAAGACTCATGGAAAAGGTCTGGGGATCCCATAAAACAAAACTAAGCAAAAACTAAATGAAGGTCTGGGAATCCTACTCCCAGAAGAGAAGATGAATGGACAATCGAACCATTTCATGATTATCAAGAACAGAAACTAAACAAAACAATTTGCTAACTATTTATGATTGTCGATAGATTTCATGCGTGAATAAAAATTTTCAAGATCACTAAGGAACATAAGATGAAGGTACAAAAGAATACTGGCATTTGTTTTCAGTTGTCTCTCAAAGCTTGAGAAATTGTCATGCTTGAGGTATTTTGGAAGAAGATTCATGGAAAGTATCAGGGGATCCCATACCCAGAAGAGAAGATGAATGAACATTCTAGCCATTTCATGATCATCAAGAACAAAAACTAAACAAAACAAGTTGCTAACTTTTTATAACGTCGATCCATTTCATACGTGTACAGAAATTTTCAAGATCACAAAGGAACATAAGATGAAGGTACAAAAGAATACTTACATAGGTGTTGAGTTGTCTCACGAAGCTTGAGAAATTATTATGCTTGAAGTATTTAGGGAGAAGACTCACGGAAAAGGTCAGTGGATCCCATACAACAAAACTGTTGTTGCCTGTGCTCCAAGAAATTATATGATTTGTGTTGAAGTCCTCAACTATATTGTAAGTTTTTGTGAGAAATGCAGGAGGGCCAGAATCAGTAAGTCCCTCCATTGGTTGGGGAGCAGTTGATGCCATGCCACCAGAGTAAGATGATGAACTCGCTCCTGGAAACTCCTTCTTAAATCTACCTTGTGGATTCATGATTAGAAACTCAACAGAAACAATAAACAGGAAAAATACAAAAAGAAAAGAAAAAAAAGTGATCTTGGAGCGTCTGCTGATGCCCAGAAGATACCTTCTATCAAAAAGAGAGAGAAAACAAAATATGTTCTTTTTCGTATCTAAGATTCGGGTTGGGAAGATGTGGCCTGGTGGGCACGCAGGCCTGACACGAAAGAGATGAATTGCAGACGAAAATGAATGTTTTCTAAAAGATATTTTTACCAGGAAAAAAAAAAATTTGGTTTTGATGGATTTCTGAAATGCAAGTTAAATATCACAAGAAAAGTCAGCAAATTTAAGCTCTGGTAGGGGCTTAGATTCTGAGGACAAACTAGGGTTACTGAGGAGAAAGCTCAGGTGCTTGTGGAAAAAGACAGGAGAGAGGTAAGAACCGTGGAATAAGAGGCAGATTACATGTGATGTGGGGTGGGCACCAGTAATTTATACAAATAGTTGGTGGGAGTGATCTATTCTTCTTCTTTTTTTTTGGTTAAATTTTGTTTTAGAATTTAAAATTGGGTGGGCATGACTGTTGAGGACTGAGGAGGCCAATGATGGAAAGTAACTAATAATGGGAATGGGGGAATCAATTTTTACTCCTTTGGGGAAGTCAAGTCATTGGCCTATGTTTCTATCTTCTTATGTCACACCCAAGGACAAATCTGTCATATCATTTTTGTGCCACTTGGCTAAGACAATATTTTTAATGTAAAATTTAATTATAAAATTAAAAATTACAATAATTAAACAAAAATGTAATTAAAACAAACAAAAATTTAGCATGCCTGCTTCCTGTAAGCTACAGTGGGAGAATTTAGGTACTTGCATGGCTAAGAGAAACTCTTATTGTTCGATATTCAGGATTTTTTTTTAAAATTTTTAAATTTTTAATTTTAATAATATTAATACATAGTATAATTAATAATAAATAATTAAAAATATATTTTAAAATTTTTATTTATATTTTAAAATATAATATTAATTTATAAATTTTATTAATACATAATTTAAATCGTTTATTATTAATTATATTACATATATAATATTTTATTAAAAAATTAAAAAAAATTAATTTATTATTCTGTGGGTAGATAAAGAGAAAGAGGAGTAGAAACTATATGATTAAAATATCTTGGCAATTAAATATAATTTAATTCATTAGTCAAATTATTTTATTATTATTATTTATTTGTATAAAAATCGTGGTGTTATGTTCTTTGTAATATCTTCTAATTAATTTTTAAAAAATAAAATAAAATAAAATAATATTATGGTGGGGGGTCGTGTGGATTATCAATTATCAATTATGAAATTTGAATTAGCATTGATTCTAATCAACTCTTTTGGTTAATTGTCGGTAAGGTGAACCTGCAAGCGTGTCACCTATTCATTGGGTTATTGTTTTGGCAGTTCTATTCGGTTGGCGGATGGTCCATGTTAAAACGACAGCAAATTGCAACTACATTTTTTAATTTGGCCCAAGTTCTAACATTGTTAGTTCGTATTGTTCCAATATTTATTTATTTATTTATTTTGTAAATATGTATTTTATTAAATAAATAATGTAAATTACGTGTCACGTCTAAACAGAACGTCTTTAATTAAAATTTATAAACAACACTTTCGTCCCAAAATATCTTCTATTTTTTAAACCCACCCAGGTCTCCCTAACCAATACTAGACAACGGGACAACATCTGGCGAGGAAATAACAAAAAGGGCCAATCAGCAATAAGCATAAACCAAGTACGTATTTTTTTTTTAAATTTCCATTTATTATTAGTCTACAAAAAGCCACCTCAATAAGATACGCTGCATCGTCCATGTAGCGAAGCTGTGCTGCTGCCAAAGCCTTAAAAAAGGTCATCCAGATTCCAAAAGAAACAGGGTACGTGGCCCCTGGTGTCAAGCCCACCCTATGACAGACAGGCAAGTGGCAAATCTTCGGAAACGTCGAAGGTACCCAACACGTGCACGCATTGCCAGACAGACGTGTCGCGACCATACAGCCTGGGACTACATGTCCATTCTGAATGAAAAGCTAATCCACCGTGCGTGATTAAAGCTGGGGATTAAACTAATAATTTTTAATACCAATCCGAACCAAATATTTTACCCAACAGTCCAAGTAGAAGAAATCCAACCACTCAAAAGCAAAGTGGGTACTGAGCTTCAACCGTGGGAAACTCTATTTTTGTCCAATATTATAATACTTGATTAAGCTAATTATTGCTCTAAAGATACGCAGAAGGGCCAAAACATGATGGGATTTGCAGCAGCTTCTCCGGTAGGAACCATCAGGAATCTTGGCAACAGTCCCGGTTGCTAGAAGTACCCAGAACAATAGCTAATACAATAATCAACCTACACACTTCTATCTACATGACATTATTTACCATCTGCTATGTTAAAGTATATTAGGGAATGCTGACAGTCATCGTACGATAACAGTGACAACTGTTAATAGTTCATACATTCATGAATAAGATCAAGCTAATCAGAGTCCTACCTATAATTCACAGAATATAACAAAGTGTGACAATCGATGAGTATATGTACTCACAAATGTGACACAACTAGTAATATACATATATTAATATTAGAATGTCTAAATAGTATACGATACTCTGTGTACAGCAGATGATAGATAGAGATATTTATTCATCATGAATACCAGTGGCAACCAAACAAGAGATGTTAACAACCATTGGAGGCCATAAAGTATGACAGATCATACAAGCATAGGTTTCTTCTTATATAAAGCCAGTAGGATTACTCTACTGTCCAGTGTAGAAGCAAATGCAAAAGTTATGCTGCAGCATTGATCGTGCAGTCACCCACTTCCTTCTTCAAGAAATTTTCAACATATTCCTTCCTGCAATATAACTCCCTTGGTAAGACTAAGAAAGTCTGGAGCATTCTCATCACCATGTGCGTGCATACCAGAATCTTACAAAAAAAAAAAAAAAAAACTGTCCATAACACATGCTGAAGGGAAAACTATACCTTGCGGGTAGATGATCATGGGGACGGTTGAATGGAGTCCAAATGGGATCACCCACAAACAGACGCATAGCCTGCAAATAAAATTATAACAGAAGTGCATTATTCACTAAAGAATGGGCATTGAAACAGAGGTAACAAAAGATAAACTCTGTTATAATAACAACCTAATTCTTCATATAAGAATAATAGAGTAACTCATAGCTAAGATGCAATGCCACTTAATTTGTCAACGTATGTGAGTCACAATGCGATAATGCAACATCACAACATCAGTTATTAATTTGTAGAAAAAGATATCTAAATAGTAATGGCAGTGGTTTTGGATGAGGACACAAAGTACAATCATTAAAAAAACTAAAGGTGAAGAGAATAATGATGATGGCATTGCTTGAATCATCATCTTTGAGGAATTCTTCTACGCTAACATTATGCAATACATATATGGACAAATACAAATTTTCATCAACAGCTTTATTAAGGCAACCTCCAATCCATAGGAGGTGTTTATTGGGAGAAAATGATGCTGAGAGTCAATAGACACCCAAGCTACAAATTTATTTTGCGTATGAATAAGCAATGACAATACCTTTATGTAGTTGTCTGTATCCAATGTAAAGCGATGATAACTGCCAGCAGGTAAAACAATCATTCCTCCTTTCTTTACCCATATGCGAATCCATTTATCATTACGGTCTCGGATATCAAAGTAACCTTCACCAGAAAGAAAACCCTCAAAACTCAAAATATTGGGTACGTGGTGACTGCAAACCGAATATCAAAACTAATCTTACCACTCCCTTCCACAGCGTAGCGGATCTCTTCGTCAGTGTGAAGATGTTCTTCGAAAAAATTTTTGATCTTCTCTTCATAATTTGGCAGCTTTTCTGGGCAAACATCACAAATGTCCTGAATAAAGGTTTACCTAGTTAAACTTACTTTTCAAGAGTAGATTTGTTATCACATTGCACATATGGTTGAGCACTACACAGTTTAAAACTAAAATTAATCAATTTATAATTAGGGGATATTTATTAAAGTTGGATGGAAGCCTTATTTTAGAATGAGAGACATATTGAGATAAGGCAAAGAGCACAATGTTTACCTAACAAAACAGCCAAGAATAAATACATAATCACTACAAAATCAGTAACAAACCATGTAAGAATATCCGCGAGCTTCACGAATCTTCTTCAATTCCTCATCGTTTTCATAGTTATCAGCATCTAATCGCCAGCTGAGCACCCCAAGTTCTACAAAGGCCACAAGATGTTACAAACTAAAGGTTTATTCATCCCATCAAATCCATATGTTGCAAAGTTTCTAACCAGAAAGCTGGTCCAAGGACACAAATTCCTTGGGATCCTTGTGATGTGGAAGTCTTTGGTCTTCATCACTATCATCCATGTACCATGCCTGAATAACTTCCTCTCTAGGATCCTGCATAAATTGTACTTTAAAAAAAAATTCCACAATATGCTACCAATTTCTGAAAACACTATAAACTCAATAGAGAAGAACCAATAGAATATTGTATGGAAATAGAACAGCATATTTGAGCAAGCTACACTTAAGAGTCCTGATAAACAAGAAATTAAATGAACGTAGATTGAAAGTTTCAAAGACTGTAACCTTATCATCAACCCTCATGTCTGCATGTACCATGGAAAAGCAAACCTTTACAACCCACCCCTCATTTAAACAACTCAATTTTGTTTGAACTTTCTTTGTAAAGCAAATGAAGAAAGTGGTTACAACAACATAATCCAATACAACTTTACATTAAAAAAATAATAATAATTTTCTTCTTTCATCTAAGAAAAATAAAAGACAACCCATAAATATTAATGTCAGAAAGCCTAGAGAGTAGAACATGAGTCAATATGAAAATGCTAGAAGACCATGTGGCACCACCATCATTGATTTGCTGCATTATAACAGAAACTGATGCACTTCTTACTAAACTACAAACACGTGCACTCTAATAAAAATAACAGCTTTAGTAGTTACAATCATGAATTGGTTTCACACACAAGAAGGATTAGTAATATGTAATCTTGATAGCTGATCTCGATATATAATACTTATTCAAGACTAGCAATCCAAACCAATAGAACACAAAGAACTCCAAGAAAAAGCAACATTTCATAAGCTGTCATGTATTGGGAACAATATAATATAGAAAAATATTTTATGCCAAGCCTGAAAATTAAACATAAACACTAAGTCTACAAGTGTTGCACCCATCTTAAAATTCTACAAACTTGAATAACATCCACACATGCTAAGATGATATTTGGTTCCAGATGAGATGACTTTATTAATGACTAACACATAATGAGATGCCACACATGAACAAAAACTAGAGGTACAAGAAAGTTTGCCTTAATAATAAATAAAATAAACTTTATGTTGATCCCTCAGACAAGAGATCCTCAAGTCCTTACCTTGCCACAATTCTGTCTACCCCTGACTTAAATTCATGTTTTTGACCTACCACCATCCATAAGAGCTTTTTATAAACTTAATCCTATCATAATTAGTGCAAAATGCTATGCTTTTCTTGTGTACAGTGACTTTCTCTTCTTACTTATACAACTTGGACCTAGTTTATAACGGGTGTGATTGCAAATTCATATTGTCCAACTACACTTCATTGACATACCATAAAACTAAATAAATTCTCTCTCCCTTGAATGCCACACATTAAGTACGAGCCTTTAAAAGATTGTATAATCCAAGATATTGAGATTAAAAGAGAAGAATATATTTTCATTTTCACATTTGCAAAATCACAGAATGTCGTAAGTTTATCGAAGACCTTCCAAACTCTAATAAACTTCAAAGCTGTCAAAGCATTTCTCCTTGCTGAATCTCAACACAGAGTAGCAGACAAAATAGGTTTGAAATTAATAAATTGAAAAGCAAAAGGATAAACGAAAAGTGCTAAGAAGAGCTACAGCTCTCAAAAATCTGTCATAAATTCACTAAAATTACAAGTTAATGGGTGAAATACTGCACATCATGAATCAATTTTGTGGTAGTACCTTAAGCGAAAATTAACAATCACCAAAATAATCATGAAATTATATTGAAATTAATCAGCAATCAAACTTCTTGTTCATCAACAAGAGAATAAAAATGGATAATAATAATAATAACAATAATAAAATGGTAGGGCGAAATCGAATTACCTTCTCAGGAGCAACCATGGCTCTAGAATTCTCCAAACGCTCTGTGGTAACGCGACACGAGAGATGAGAGCGAGGACGGGGGACGAGTTTTAAACGAGAGAGAAGAGAACTCGAAAGACCAAAAAGCCCTCCCGTGTATTCAGCATGTTTTGGCTGCAAAAGTTGAAATATTCGTCCAGATTAAACGAATGTGCGTTACCATGACTGGGGGTAGTACCGTCTTTTCTCTTGGCGGAATTTTTTGTCCCGTCACCAATCCACTCAGCCCCGGTCACGGCTGAAAAAAATCGTCATACAAACGGCGTGATAATGGCCATTATTGAGTCAATCCCATATGTCATCTATTACCTCAATTATGGTCGGTTCTCCTGGCAGCTGTATTTGTGAGCCAAGGGAATTTGATTCTCTCCAACTACGGCAAATTTACAATGGCGTTTAAACGATAACCATGAAATTCTGGAATATCATTGGTCAAAACATTGATATGTAGTATGTTTATAAAATGGCTAATGACATCTAGATCCTTGTGTTTTTCTATTTGTATCAAATAGGTCCCTAGCTCCTAGGGATGGTAATTTTTCTACTGTCCAGTTTGGCCCGTTTGAGATAAAAAAAAAAATTGGAGTCCCATTTGATCTCAATTTTATAAAAGGGTCAAGAAAAAAAAGCACATTTGGTTTTGATTACAAAAACGGGTGGAGGACAAAAATTTCAGTTGCTAATACTACTAGCTTCTCCCTCTCTTTCCTTTTTATTTCTTATATTTTTAGTTAGATATCAACTAATTTCTACTTAAATATAAATTTATTATAATACAAATCGAAGATAGGTCCATATCTATCTCTCATGTATTAGAAGCTAGTAAGAGAGTTTTTCCCTTCTTTCCTACCAAGGACAATTCTAAATTTTAAAAAAAAAATTTAGAGTTTTTAAAGTGTAATCTTCTTAAATCTAATACTAAACTAAAAAATTAATACGAGGGTGATTGTTTACCATCTAATCTCTCAACTAAGTGGTTACGTAAAATAAATCCAACTTACAATATTGAAATTTTGATAACATTAAATTGTGGACTTATTTCATATAAATAAATAAACAATATATTTATTAAAAATATTATAAAATATTAGGGACTCAAATATTATTAACCCCCATGAATGGATGAAATTGTAATAGTGATCTAAGATTACATCCAACTTTTGTTGAATACAGATTACATAACGTGTAAAATGCTTACTCGCGATTAAACCAGATGAATGGCAGTCACCGTTTGAGACTAAAGTGGCCGGTAGTGTTGAATGTTCAAAATCCTTCTATCCAGTCCAAGAGCCGTGATTTCTCTTCAAGCACACGTTTGATGTCCCATTATTTACACGTTTTCAAATACTCTTCGAGAGTCATGAACTGATTGTAACCTCGAAATTCCATTTAGACTTGGGACTAACTCCGGCAAATCTTTGAGAAAAAGATGCGGAGAGAGGATCAGCGCCATTCCGAATCTTTCCAGGCACTTCAAGGACACCCAGTTTTAGGCTAATGTTAATCACCTATTCTATCACTTATATTTGACATCTAGTATTTTAATTTCAAAATAACTGTAAGTTAAACGTAGCTGCACTTCAATCCCAAACATACCCTAAATCTTCAATGAAATATTATCTATGAACAGATAATGTTATACGACTGTTGTTATAATGATATCCTCAATATGACAATACTTTCCAATCAGCACCCTGCACATGTATCAACAACCCATACTCCAGAACCAACATCATATGTGCTTGTAATACTATGATTAGGAAACATTGCTGAGAATGCAACAAGATATGATATCACTAGAAAAATAGTAGCCATGCTATTAAAATGGAAGCCCATCACAAAGCATACTGCATGTACATAAGATTTAGCTAAATTTGGTATAATATCAGAAGACACAGACCTTTAGGTATCATACATAGGTACATTAATTCATACATAAACAAGTACATTATAAAATACTCACAAACTCTAATGAGCTTCAAGTGCCACTCCCACCTTCCCTGTCAAACCTTTGATGTACTCCTTTCTTGCAGGATGATCCTCCTGTGGTTGATTATATGCAGTCCAGACTGGTTCTCCCACAAATAACCTCATCAACTGCACATCAATCAACCAGAGCTCTCATTTACTGTGACATTAATCAATCATTACACCAAATCATAAATTTTCCTTACCTTAACATAGTTACTAGTGTCAAGAGTAAACCTATGGTAGATTCCAGCCGGTAGAACAATAAGATCACCCGGTTTCATCCAGATTCGAATCCATTGATCTTCCTTGTCTCTAACATCAAAATATCCACTTCCTTCTAAGCAGTAGCGTATCTCTTCATCAGCATGTATGTGCTCCGTATAAAAGTTCCTCAGCTTCTCCTCATAATTAGCAACTTTCTCTGGGCACAGATCAAGCAAATCCTGCAGAAGTGACAGGCGGGTTTCCATTCAATGAAAGTTTAGTGGCATAAATCAAAGCTTTCTAGTTCATCTTAGCCAACATTACAAAAGCTTCAAACAAGCACTTTATAGGGGCCACCACGTCCCCAAACTTCATAATCAATCAAAAGTAGCTTTCTACATACAAGAATCCGATTATCTCATGAAACTTTATTTCATCTTTCAGCGAAGAAACTCATAAAAGCTTTACTTGCTACTGACATTTGACAACCAGAGAACAGTCATTTGGCCACAAATCACACAGAAAATTCCCTCACTCTTAGTCATCTAACATCACAATAAAAAAGGGTCCAAACAAACCAAACTTCTATCAAAATGCTAAGCTTAATTCAAAGCATAATTTTAGCTTTTTTCAAATCACTGAGCTCTTGTCCGAACTAAATTCAATAGTTTAGACACAAACAAATTTTTAGTCTTTTTTTCCGTGAGATGCAATTACTTCTGCCTATATTAATCTAGAAAGAATAAAGTGTAAAAAGAAATTTAAAAAACATTGAGTACCATGTAGCTGTAGCCTCTGGCTTCTCTAATCTTCTGCAATTCCTCATCATTCTCGTAGTCTTTCGGGTTCAAACGCCAGTATAGCAATCCCAATTCTTCAAATTCCAAACATTTATCAACAAAATAACCCAAAATAATAATAAAATAATGAGAGATCAAGAGACTATGGAAACCTGCCAAGTGCTCCAACGGCACGAATTCTTTCGGGTTGCGGTGGTGAGGGAGGCGTTGATCTTCAGTATTTTCGTCCATAAACCATGCCTGATTAAACTCAGATTTAACATTTTAGATTAGAAATGTTAACTCCGAGCAGAGCCTGACTGAGGATGACTCGGTAGAAGAACTCACCTCGAGAACCATTGATAACTCGTTCTCTCCAGCGGAAACTAGAAATTGTCTGCCAACGTTCACTCCTTGAGATACTGTTCATAGCAATCAGTCTGATTTAAGGTATTTGGTTATCCGGCTACTGTCCGCCACGTGTACGGTTGATCTCCTCTTATTTTATTTGTGGTGCTTAAATCTGCCTCGAAGTTAATATCACTTGTGGCGCGTACCAACACTTTTCCTTTCCTGTGGCTAATATAAAACGAGCGAGAAACGGCGTCGGATATTACAAAATCAAAATCGAAACGTCGTCGCATTTGCTTCAAAGCCAACAATTACAGAGGTCCGGAGAGCTTCGCTAAAAATCCGGGCAGTTGCAATCCTTTGTCAGTTAAAGACAAAACTAGGAACTTGCGTAGAGAGCTATTGTCCTGGCAAAAGACGGCCACCATTTACATTCATCATGATTCATACAACATGGATGCATCAAGCTCTATTTTTCATTTCAAGCCAAGAAATCTTGAACATCAGGAACAAGATATTCCTCGGGATAGCACTAAGATCTTTATATTTACAAAATTGATTAGGGTTGCACTCAAACTTAGTGCAATCTAAAAAGACAACTCTCAGTAGGATCTACGGAAACCAGTTACCAAAAAAAAAAAAAAAAAAAACTCGTCCCCGGCAGAGTAGCCCAAGTCATGTAAAGGAAGGCATGTTGATTGATGTTAACATATTCCCACTTCTCGAGCTTGGCAAGATGATTGTCCATAAAGAAAGGGGTATCTACTCAAGTCCCAGCACCATATGACTATTTAAATTTCCGTTATTAAGCATCTGTGGAGCAGCTAACAAAGATGTAAGAAAATTTTCAACACATCTATTCAAAAGTTAGCATGCAGGAACCAAGTAACTAAACAGGGTTGGGTGAATTCAGCTTATTGATACTGTGGCACATAAGAGAACTAAATACACAGATATTCTCGTAATCATTTTTTTCTAAAAAAATCATCACTTTTAAATGGTACTAAAACAAACCATAAATCCATTAATCCAGTGCCATTATCTGTCAACCAATAAGCATGAAAATTTGTGAATCACATACAACTTGTGGATATTTTAAGTCATCAAACATTCAAGAAAAGAACTTTTCAGACTACCTTCATTGTTGAGATCAACAGGAAGTGTGACAGTCTTTGCCTGATTGTTAGCAGAGCAACTCAATGTGTAGGGCAATTCAGGCTGGGTTGGCGAGCTTGTGCTACTCTGGCTCTGTTGTCCACTTGAGGAGTGAGTGTTTACCTGATGGTTCAGATACGTCTCCAAATTAGAAGAAGTAGGTGCTGTATTTTTCTTTCCCTTGAAAAATCTTCCCCTAATAGTGGTACAAGCAAAGTTAAGAAGCAAAATTAAATGGAAACATAAAACACTAGATTATCGGTTCCATCAAATGAATAATAATAATATATTAGTTAGTCAAGGCACCTGTCTTTTCGCTTTTCAAGATACCTCTGCAATGAGACTTTTCTGCTCACCTGACCATCTACATCTTAGGAACGAGAAGGTGTTAAAACAGCACAATATCGTTAATTATTCTCCTATAGTATCGGAAAGAAAAGCTTATTGAGTTATCCAGCTCTCTAATGTATTATAGTCAGCCCATGCCGAGTTCTGTGATGTCAAAAATTTTACATATGCGTCTCAAACAGGTGGATTTAATAAATAAATAATCATGTCTAGGCATCCTTTTATAGTTCAGAGATAAAAAGGAAATTGTATGTTTTGAAACTGCAGTTAAAAGACTTGTTTTAGCCAAAAGCTGGAAAGATGCATGCACTGATAGCAGAGGCAATGCTGGAGGATGTAGTTCACTAGTGAAAATATTGCTAAGAGTGGTTGAACAAAAGCAATTAGTTTTGAAGATGATGTCTGCAAGGCTGAAGGAGACACTTCTCGTTTAGCACAGGACTAAGGGTTATGCAGTAGTGAGCAATGTTTCCAGGGGTGGGGATAGTGCTATTTTAGTAAAAGAAGAGCTGTTGATAACAGTCATAGTGTGATGATAATTGGCATATAACAATAATTAGCTATGGCAAGGAGACTTCTTCAATTTTTATTTATTTATTTTTATTTTGCATATGAACCATAGAGGCATTTTATCTTACCAAAAATGATATTTTGTTTTATCTTGCTTCATTGCTATCAAAACAAAGAAAACATCTTTTAAATGCTCTTTAAATGTTGATAGTTTGGCACGCAACAAGGTGCGGTTTCCTATCGTTAAAGGAATCAAATGGTCTCTTCATTGGCACGGTGGCCCAGTGCTCATGCACACTGAGGAGTAGCATGAGGTCCCAATATTTCTCTGAGGTCAGGAAACCAGTCTAAGCAAGCAGCAAGCATGGAGATCATCCTGTTGGTAAAGTGTAGTGTATAACACCCACGTGCTTAAAACCACTAAAGATTTGCATGCAATTTTGAGAAAGTACATTGCCAAAGAAAGCCCATGTATTTGCATCCTTAACTATTATTTGGCCACAGATGTAGATCATTGAAATTTGATTTCCTGGCCACTTCAAGATCACCAGAATAATTAATTATTACTTAACAATTAAGCAACTAGATCATCATTGTCTGAAAGACAGCTGTTAAAGTATTCTGTATGTAGCGAAAATTCCATACGATAATTAGCAAGCACAGTCCTTACCGGAGTCATGAGTAATACTCCCTTTCTCTCTATTCTCCTGAGGATACTCTGCTATCTTCCCTGCAAAAGTCAATCATAATTACCACAAGGTTAACTATGTAAAATGAATGCTACTATAGTAATTCTAGCAATAACATTGGAACTTTCATGATGGAAGTAACTGAAAAAGTGTTCCATTGGGCACTCTAGCCAAAACGTCAACTAACCATGGCAATTAAAAAAAAAAAGGAAAAGAAGAAGATTTAGCTAAGTGATCCAAATAACTATTTGATGCTCCTATTTTGTTTTGTATTTGGCATCAAAATGGATACGACACGACGTATAAGCCGTACACAACAAACCTTCGGCACTGAACAAGACAATCAGAAAAATATTAAGTATGCTTTCTATTAAGAAAACTTATGGTTTTTCAAAAAGAAAATTCCTGCCCCAGTATGAGGGACAAATCTAAAGCTCTTACATGGACTAACTTTTACTTTGACAAAGGTGATGTTTTGTACAGTGTCTAGAACAGCATGGACAGTTATAAACAACAAACCACAAAGATTTTAGAAATTAAAGACGGTTAGGCAGTCAATCCTTCTGTCCTCAAGTCTACCTGTTTGCATGAACTGAGAGATCATGACAGCAGGAGCAATTAGGCCAGGTCTGTTAGTTGCTGCCTGCAAATGGCATGGAATGGGCCTAAATGCCGTAATTCCACCAAATGAAGCACTCCCAGAAAAATCAATTGGAGTTGCCGCAAAGTGCATGATAGCTCGTGCCTGCAAACCCAGATTTGGATATATTGGAAGACCAACACGCTATCATTTTTATCTCCAGCTATCCACGGAAAGACCAAGCTGCATTACCTTATCAGTTGGCACTCCATTGTAAACATTCACCTTCCCGCAGTAGAAAATCGTCATTTGATCAACTGACCCATTTGCTTCAACCGGATCTCTGGTCACATTTTCAAATATATAAGGATCTAGCAAAGTATTCAATTTCAAGGACACCAAGTCACAGACAACCAAATTCAATCATCAGACTCAGTCAACGTAACCAAACGGAAGTTCATCTTGCTCTGTGCTATAACTCAATTAATAGAACTAAGTTTCTTAAGCTAAGCACCAACATTAGTCTAGCAACTAGTCATATTACCATCATTTCACTAACTAGTCATCAGTAATCGACAAACGCCATCATCACCAAAGAATTACAGCATAACTAAATTTTATTCATTTCAAACTTCAAAACCCAAATCATCAAGAACAAAAGTACTACCGAAATACACCTGGTTGAGTTAGCCTTGTTATCTGTATCAACCGCAAATTTTGCAGTATACTTTCGCCTATAGGGACCATTGTGGTCTCCAAATACCGAGACGTTTTGTTCCTTAACTGAATCAGCTGAATTTGAAGTCGCCTACATATATAACATTATTATTTGAACAAACCCCATAATTCGTAACCAGTAACAAAAAAAATGAAAAATAAAAAGGTTCGAGCGTGACTCACGCGCGGCGCATTTTCCAGGGGCGAGACGAGGACCCTGCGTAGAACACCTGCGCCGGTGTTGTCGCTGGTTTCGAGCAAAGCTTTGAGAGAGATCACTTGCTGGATCGCCTGTGATTTGTTCCACGATGGCCTGCGCATTCCTGTCTCGACACGTGCGCATACATTCAAACAAATCTATTTTGTTTAGCGGCCTTTTAAGTTTCAGCTCAGGTACCGGAAAATATGGAGAAAGAGTAAGGGTAAAAATGGAAAGAAAATGGAAAGAAAATGGGAAGAGAGAGAAGGATTCCACCTTTTTCCTTGAGATATTTGCGGCAATCTTCGCGGGTGAGCTGGGAAATGTCTTCTTCGGTGAGTTGACTTAGGGGTTTGTCAAGTATTGACCGGCATGACGTCACGCCGACGTCCATAGCGTGGAAATTTCTGTATCCGTTAACTTGCCTCACCGGAGCTTCCAGTGGCGGTGATTTCCACAGTTTCGTAATTATTGGAGGTTGCAAGGGTTGAAGTAAGGGGAGGGAGAGAGAGAGAGAGAGAGAGAGAGAGCAACTGTGCGTGACGAGAAAGAGTTAAGAGAGAGCGAAGGTGGCCGCGGCCTTCGCTCTTTGCATTATATGGGGTGCTTTTTAGGCGCTGCGGTGCACCCTAGACTGCCACGTATTCAGCTGTCCGCGTTGCTTTAGACAAGTAATTATTATTACCGGACAGTAGTGGACTTGATTATTCTGTTTAATTGCTTTCTTGCCATTCAAGAACGTTGAAGCTTAGCTCCCCTGCCGCGAGATTAGAAAAGATCATCTCACGTCGTTTAGCAGAAATTTAGGTTTCACACAAGAGGACACAGATGGAACTTTATTATTTTTAATTTTTAAAAAATAGAGTTTCTGATGGGCCTTTCGAGCGCCTTTAGGCCCAAATAACATAGAAATACAGAATATCTGAAAACTCAAAACAAAAAAAAAAAAAACAAAAAAGAAAACACAAGTGACGGTGACGTGTCCCTTTCCTGTCTCCAAAACCGATGCAAATGTATGCAAGTGTAAGTATGCCATCACTAAAAAGGCAACGGCTGCTTCCTGAGGCTGCCACGGTGTGTCCCACCAGTTGGGGCAGCTGTTTAAATCAAGGACCGAACCGAGTCAGTCTTCACAGGCTCTGGATTTCCTCCAGTCCACGATAAGGCCCACTTACAGTTTACAGTTGGCCTCTTTATGCCTTGCCTGTACAATAATTGTCATTCCCTGTTCGTGTATTACCTTCCCCTGTGTCCGCCAGTGAAACTTTATTTAAATTTAAATTGCTTGTTTTCTGTTCTTGTGTCGTTTATAGTATGCCCGACTTTAGCGATGGAAATTCAGACAATCATGTCATGTATTTAACTCGTGTCAAAATTTTTTTTTAATTTATTTAATAATTATGTAAAAAAATAAAAAATTAATATAATTTAATTATTATACAGTAAAAATCTTAATTTGATACAATAATTTTAATACGATATTATTATTAAATAATTAAATAAATTATAATATAAATAAATTTATAAAATTTTAAATTAAATTTTGATAAAATTATATCATATTATTTATTTAATAATTATATTATTTTGTATTAATTTAAATTTATAAATTTAAATTCTTATTATTTTATCGTATTTTTATTAAATTCACGAACAATGTAACTACTTAATGTTAATTAAAAGCTGAGATACTCTTTTAGGACATGGACGTTCTGCGCCGGGTTACAGGTACCGAAACCTGGTTGGTTTGCCATATCGGACCCAGACGAGGCGGTCACCCATTTATAAGTCCTGAACCTGAACCACTGCCCGTAGTCCTTTGCCTTTAATGCTACCAAACCCCACCCCCGGCGGGGATTAGGCACGCAGTTACAGAAAAAAAAAATTTCACCGACTATCCCTCTCAATCCGCTCGTCAAAATTTACCATGACAGTAAAATTCTCAAATAAATAAAAAACAATTATTTAAAAAAGGAAGAAGAACGTTTATTGGTTGTTCATGGATTGGCAGGACCCACATTCTGTGAACCACCGGGGTCCCACCTGAATATTGATGAGAGTGAGAGAGCGGGGTGGGTGGGCGTCAATAATGGGGCGGGTTCGGCAAGGGCAAGGGTTAGGGCACGACTGAGATGCTCCCTGTAAGAGACAGCACCCCCGTTCTCCCACACGCAAGCAACCACCGGGTGCCGTTGCCGTCAACGTCAACACCTTTCTCCTATCTTTATTTGAATTGTTTGACACTCAACTTGTTCCAATAACGTGCCGTGATCATTTTTTGTGTCCTGTAAAATTATCAAATTAGTCCCTATATTGTTACCATAGTAACAAATTAATCCACAAATTTATTAAGAAGCACAATAATATACTCTTTAATAAAGAATAGAATTTAAAAAATTATCAAATTTATTAATTTGAGACTAGACATAACAAAGAATAAGATATTTAAAAAATTTAAAATATTTATATTCGTGTCCAATTCATTAAAATTTATATATTTAATATTTATATTCGTATTTATTTAAAATAATTAAAAATTAATTAAATATATTTTAAATATTAAATTTTATATTAAAATTTAAATTTTTAAGATTGAATTTTAATGTTTTTATTGAAACAAATTAAGTTTATCTCTATTTGAGACGAGTGACGCATAAGGCGGATAAGTCAAACACGTAGATCTATTTGTCATCATGGTAGAGTATAGGGCCCATTTTGATAATGACCGTCAGATATTTTCATCCACGGTGGTAGATCGTAAATTAAACGGCGTCTGAAGGGGCGAAATTAACTGCATCACAATCATTCAGGCCTCCCTGGTAGACCCCACGCTACTCTTTTCCCTATCAACTCTCTCTCTCTCTCTCTCTCCAATCTTCTGCACATGTTACTTTGACCTAAGATTCTCAGACTACACTCGCACGCTCACGCGCAGGACTTGGCAATAATGGCATTGCATTCACACATAAGTCTTTCTTCCTGTGTTCCTCTTCTGTGAAAAATTCAGACTTTCTCATTAAATATCCTCTGCTTTCGTCTCAGTACGCTTGTTTTACTAGCCTCAGCTCAGGTGATGGGGCGCCACCAAAAACACAACCCCCGCCGCCGTCTTTTATCTTCCTTCACTGCCTTCACATTTCTGTTCTTCGTCCTAACCCAACTGGGTAAGTTGAGTCGGTCACTCGTTGACTAAATAATGGTTCGTAATTCATTTGTACCTGTTATCTACGTCTGGTTGTTGACTCGGTGGGGGTTGTTCCTTTTTTCTGTTGTGCAGGAAACGGGTCGAAAGAGAGAGAAGGGAGGCAAAAAGGAAGTGGGTCGTCGTCATTGGAACGAGTTCTGACGCAGAAGCGACTCAGTGGACCGGGTTCTTCACCACCCACGTGTAGATCCAAGTGTGGGAAGTGCTTGCCTTGTAAACCGGTTCACGTGCCGATTCAACCCGGTTTGAGCAGGCCATTAGAGTACTACCCTGAAGCTTGGCGTTGCAAGTGTGGCAACAAGCTGTTCATGCCCTAGAGAGAAACAACAAGAGACAACAGACAGTTTTAAAATATATAATTAGTAAGAAAAGCATTTGGTAACTGCATTGGTGGTGAAATCTATGTTTATATCTGATGATTTTGTTTTCCCTTTAAGAGGACAGTGAAACGTTGGAAATGGAAGTCACTTGTCAGTGAGATTACCAGGAGAGATGATCTCTCTTCTTTATAATTTCTTCTCTCTTTTCTTCTGTTTTCTTTTTCACTTGCACTGATGCAAGTTTCTTATTATGCGACAGATTGGAAGTAAAGTTTGTAATTAAAAATGATGATCCCTTCTTACAAGAGCACAAGCTGTATACTATTTAACTTCTTCTTCTGTCTGCTGGTTCCTCTCATTATCTTCTCCTGTTATTTAATTGTACTGACATATTTGAAAGCAAAAAGGGAGACCCGATTCAGCTGAAGATGTGTTAACTCAATATCATTTCAGGATTTTGCTTGCACAGTAATAGTAGTGCCCGAGCTTAATTTCATTTCTGGGTTTCTGTTCTGCGTACTTCTACAAGCATTGATTGCTGTATATTCTTTCTACACACTGTAACACGTAATGAACAGTTACAGGAACTGAAATAGTCATATGCCGATAGCTTCTATCAACAAATACACTGTTACAATACCATTACCAAGCTAAGGAATGAATATCTGCGTGTGAATTCCATGTTCCACTATCCTACAACGATCGAGTAGAGAATTGGAAACAACAGAGCGGAAAATGAATAAAAGAGAGGGATACTACGTCTAATGAATTGCGTCCATGGAAATGGTTGTTCTCTTTCTATCCCTATCCGTGATCTTTTTACTTTCGCTGTTGAAAGATACAACAGCAAGCAAGCATTCATTTCAATATGGATCCGATATCGGCAGCTTTCATTAAAATTTCCTCCGTATTGTACCCTGAGAGCTTGTTCTTTTCTAGTTTCCAACGACACCCCTACTCAATATTTAAAATTCCTCGCTATCTTTGGAACGATGTGATTGATGGGTCGATATGTGCCGGAATAAAGGAATCAAATTGTTTTGGGATTAGTTTAAACTAATGTCTCTTTTATGAGACAAGAGTGTGTGATTACGTGGAGTTGTCTCTGGCTTAATGATTACCATCGTCATCTTAAATGTTTATCCCCGTAAAATTTAAACAACGTATTAAATAAAATAATTTCATGGTATTAATATAAATAATATAATAATATTATTTAATTAATATAAATTATTATAAATAAAAATAAATTTTATTTTTAATTAACATATCAAAAAAATTTATATAATTAATTTTTTATTTTTTATTTATAATTAATAAATTAATTTTTTTTATTAATTTTATGTTCTTATCAGATCACTCGTATTTACGTGATAAAATTATTTTATTTAAAAATACATTTAAATTTTAATATAAAATAAATTTAATTTTTATTTTAAAATTTTATATTATTTATTTTAAGTCTTATAATAATTATTTTCTATTTTAAATTTTATATTAAAAAAATCTTAGTCAAGCTCTATAATATTTTATTGCTATCACACATCTTACATTTTTATAAGAATAAAAATAAAAAATAGATTATATAGGTGATGTGACAATAATATATATAATATTATCATCTTACTTTATACTAATATAATTAATATAAAAAAATTGTATCTCTAATATTACTTACATTTAAACACAAACTAACAATTAATACATCGTTAGATATTACAATTTACTTATGTTCGGTAATATAAAACTTATATTAACCGAAATTTTGATGTAAAGAAGTGGGTAATAACACAATTTAATGATTATTAAATAGAATGAAACTATAAATATTTACTATTATTAAGTTTAATTTTGAAAATTATTAAATCTCTTGAGAGATAAGGTAAGTAAGATGTCATATCGAAAATGATCAATGTTTTAGAACTGCAATTACACACACATGGTATTCTGAGTTTGGTTGCAGGAGAAGAAGCTGTGGATGGCATCCCATCTGCATGGGGCAAGAAAGAATCTTAAATTTTACAGTTGTTTTTCCTTCGGTCTTTATTGGCACGTGGAATGTTTGAATACTTGTTACAAAATATCATTCCGAAGCATACATGCATGCATGTATGTATATATGTATGTACGGCTTTGATTCTGTCTTAATGGGCAGCAGTACATCTTTGAATCATGGAATTCCATACAGTAAAAGAACCAAAGCCCACCACCACCCACACCTGCATTATTGCTGCTGCGTTTTGGACACTGAGTTCTTTACATCGTTGCTTCTGTATTATTGAGATTCGATTTTCCCCATTGACTACAAGTATGCATAGTCTATGAGCAGCAGTCCTCATACACGAGGGAGACAAGAGAGAAGAAGAGAGAGGGACTCATACACGGGAGAGAGAAGAGAGGAGAAGAGAGAGGGAATAGTTGCCTTCAATTAGAGTGTTTACATAATGGGGATGGACTCTGTCTCTGTTTGTATGCACGTGGAAATGTTGTCTATATTAAGGAAAGGGCAATAAAATAAATGAACAAAGCTCTGTGAAAAAGAAGAAAAGGCACTCCACATACTCTTGCTTTTAAAAGTCGGGGACCCCCCACCTTCTTCTCCTTCCTCTTTAAATCAATCAGACTAAAAGGACAACATTATTTATAGAGTTGCTCAGAGAATTCCCGTCCCCTTCCCCATTTTTCTTCAACTGTCCCTTCACGAGAGACCTGACATTTTTGTTTAATTTTAAAAAAATTATAATGGAGTTATTATTTTTCTGGATTAGGTAAGACAGGTTGACAAGAAGATGAGAAAGGTTGGGTCTGGTGGTTCCAAATTGCATTCAAATCTCAAAGTTAAGGTGCTTGCAGTAGTCAGGTTGCCCGTTTCTGTCACCCCGTTCTTCATTCACAGATTGGGGTTTTGATGTGATATTTGATTTGACATGGTTGTCGGGTTTGGTGATGATGATGTTGGAGTTGTGTGGTGGGGTGTGGAGTTACTAGAATTGCAGGCTTGTGGAAGGCCTCTTTTCAGTCTTCCCGTCTGTTAAACTTTTGCTAGTGCTCCCTTGTCAAATCTTTCTTTCTTCAAGACTGCAGAGAAAAAATGAAATTTGAAATGCCCATATGATCCTGTGATTGATGCATGGTCACGAGAGAATAATTAATTTGCCTTACTGAGGAGATCATGTAAATCCATGTATTGGATATTCCATTTTCCCGTTTTCCTCTGGGGAGAACTGAACCCTTGTTAGAACACTGTCTGTGCTGTATTTAGATTCAAAGAGGAGTTGGTGACTTAGTTCAGAGCAAATTCAATTGCAAAACCAAGGGAAAAAGTAGCTCTCCGTTACATATACTTCAAAGTATGCCAAGCATTCAGAAACAATATTATCATTAATATATCAAAGTGAATTCAAATAAGACCTAATATCTAGGAAAATCTAAAGCTTACAAGTTTAACAAGTTCATGATCCCAAATACACCAGAACCGTTCTGTTCACTCAACATTCACAGAAATCTTGGAGTTGATTAGTTTTTAGTTGAAATTTATAGCATAAATGGCCTCAACTGTCATCCATTTGTTCACCACATGCTGTTTCTTCTTTCTCAACATTAGTATCTCTACCATCTGTTGTTTCTGTTTGAACCTTGCCCGCCTGCACCCCTCCTGTAGTTCCTTCTACATCCCCATTAACATCTTCTTCGGTGTTTGGTTGGTTTGGAAGAGGTGGCAGCACTTCACCAACCAAGTCTACTAACTCTTGAAGTTGCTCTTCTTCAAAACGTGTGTCGGATTGCTCTATAATCTGTGAATGGTAAACCAGACAAAATGATGTACTAGCAAATAATACTCCTTTTTGACCAAACAAAAAGGCTATGAATGCTGAAAAATCCATAAGCTGTCTTCAGGATAGAATAACAATGGTATTCCCAAACATGGTCAGACAAGTGAGACAAATTATAGTCTCTGGTGCATTTATATCTTATGAAAGAAATACAATATACCATTCAAAATAAAGAGTATAATGGAAAGATACACAATTTGAATTTATCTTATAAAAGAAATAAAATTTTTGTTGTTTCTAATACAAATTAAAGAACCAATTTAATGTTCTTGAAAATAAAAATCGGGCAATCTAACCAATTGCCACTAATTAAATGATCATGTTCTGGAAAAAGGGCACAGCACATTAAATTTTAAAAAGTTTTTAATGTCATTGAGTTGGATTCTACTGTCAACAAAAGTGTGAGACACAGATTATTTGCATAACAATCTGTTCAACATACCAATTATTCAGTAGAAGACCATATTGCACCATCTGCAGATTCTAGGCAAGTAACTGCTGGAAAAAATTATTTACAAATTCTAATGACTCGACAATTAAGAAAAACTACAGGAAACAACATTCAACTGCTATGCAATCCTTCCCACTGAAATTGTGAGTTGAGAATTCCTTATCCCATTTAAACATCAATTTCCCACTCTGGTTACTAAGAAGACTAACAATGCACACCTCCACACCAACCGTACTTAATGTATGGCATAGAAATATATGTCAAATAACATACTGGGCATACTATGGCACGCGCATGTATGTATCCAATACACTATAACATGAAAATATTATGAACTAGACAACACAGCAATGCAAAATTAGAAATACCTAGCAGATAAAGATAATAAATTTACCGAGTCTATTTCAACCAAAGAGGCTGGCCGAATGTTGATGATATTGAGAATCTCAGCTTTTGCAAGTTTGAATTTTTTACTCTTTTCTAAAAACTCATTGACTTTCTCTCTTGTTTGATTGCAAGCAGCACTCTCCGCCAAATAATCATAAACCTATAGCACAAGCATGAGAATAAGCCACGTATGGATGCCCACTACTCTAATCCGATAAAAATATAACTACTTGGAAAATCTGTAAGAAAATAAATTTAACCTTGAACTCAGACGGTGCCACTGGAACAAGAACACGTGTAGGGTCCTTGGAAGCCCCTCTAGACCGTAGAAAATCAAGAACTTCAAAATTGGTAAGAGGCCCAGCATTGGCTTCCAATCTGAAAAACATTCAAACTGTTTTATTTCACAGTATAATAGGAAAAAAAATTATGGGAGAACAAATAGGTAATTGTAGAGTGCTCAATTAATTTACAAGCTCGTTTACACAAACTAAATACAAAGGATCTAAAGAACAACTCAATAAGATTGCAAGGGCATACATCTTCATTCCCACGGAAACGACTTCGTCTGATTAATTGTAGATATATACTCACTTAAGTATATACAAGCACGAGATTCTGCTTTTAGCTACTTCACTGCAATGAACGCAAAGAAGATAAAAAGTTTTGAGTCTCCATTCATATTAAATAGACTCAGCTATCTGGGGAAAAAGTAAATGAAATAATGTCATGTATATCAAAAACAACATCTCAGCGAAGAATTTCATCGAACACGTTGCATGGTAAGGTGACTAAATCGAAATTACGGTTTCATATTGATGTTCCGACGGCTTCTTTCACTGCATTCGTGCCTAATCAGAATAACTAGTAGCTAAAGGGTCAACCCATATAATTAGAGATTCCATGCCAAAATCTATTATCATGCACGACCTATAAATATTAACTAAAATTAAGCAAGTTAAAGATACGATTAGCATTGTTTGCATATAAGAACATACGCAAAACATAGCATAAAAGACTCTGCTTTGATCGCAAGCGTACCGTTTTCGGGAGCTGCCAATATCAGCGTCGTAGTCTGCATTGAGAATACTGAGTTATGAGTGAGTCTGTCTTATTAAGAACGAAGAGAAGGTTACGGCTCCCGTCCGTTTCAGTGCAGATTTAAAACGATTTGTCGTTTGTTAAAATTCAGATTTAAACCGACTTGTCGTTCTGTTCCTACTTATCCCCGATCGAACGTATCGAACGGTCAAGATTATTGTACATTTAGGCGACTATAATTCCTCAATTAGCCCGAGCCAGATCAAGTCTATGTTTTAATTGAGGACCGGCAGGGGGAGCGGTAACCTAGTTTGTACAAACTTCAAAATTCAGAAGGAACTGAAAACAAAGATCTCCCATAAACCCTAGCGACCGGAAAACCATAAAACACAGTGACTGCAATTTTTTTCGTTTGAAAGATTATGACTTTATCAACCATGGCTGTTGAGGCAGGAGCAGGATCAGTTACGGCGGAGGAGATTTCATGGAAGCATAAAGGTAACGAGTTATTAAAAGCTGGGAACTATCCCTGCTCTTTACACTTAGGCCATCAAACAAGATCCTTCGAATCCAACCCTTTACAGGTACTTGCTATGATTTTTCAATGCATGCTCCATTAATCAAAATGCAATCTTTATTTGGTGTTTGAATAGTTCACTCGAGTGGTTTAAGTGGTTTTTTGTTTTCTTTGCAGTTGACATTGTACTTAACTTAAATTTCTGTTGATGTTTACTTTGTAGTTCATTTTTATGTAGTTTTTGACTTCATAGTTTATTTACTTAATGCTTCTTATTGTTGGAAAATTGATGGCTTTGATTGTTTTCTAAAACTTAAAAGCCATTAGTGCTGGCATCTGTTAAATTCTTTGTTGAGAAAAACCAAAACTTCTGGTTTGTATGTATTTGCACAATGGTGATTGCTATGCCCAAATTTCTCTGGTGTACTATGTGTACTCAATCTGAACATGACCCAACCTTTGTTAAGCCTTTTAGTTTTCTTTCCTCAAACTGGAATTATAATAATAGTAGAAATTAAAGATAATTTATTTGCAAACCAATTGTCAAATGTGATATGTATGATTGAGCTGAAGAGATTTTATTTCTTTGCATTTGGTAGCATGTTGAATATTTTATACTCGATGCTTTCTGTTGCTTGGCATAGAATCTACTCCTAATATGTGCGTGGCATTTATTTGTTTCCCCATCAGTTTCACTTGTCATATGTGTATGCCTGCATGTCTTTGCAGGGTGGTATTGATTATGTACTAATGCATCATCCATTGCAATATTTTGTTACTGTCCAGCAACTGCACTGCAGCATTTCTACAGCTGGTAAAGCTTAACAAAGCACTTTCTGATGCAGAAACGACAATCACGTTGAACCCCCAGTGGGAAAAGGTTTTTGTTTCTTTTAACTGATATTCATGTTACTTGCTATACTAAAACTATTGTATAACAGTTATCAATTTGAGGCACCTACAGTGATATTTCAGGAAAGGATGCATATTGGAGGCCATGGAACAATATGATTATGTATGCATGTTAATTTACTTTTGTTTCTTTTCATTGAGTCTTCTAGATAAGAGAACATGGTTTTGCTTTCTGCTGCTCAAATCTTTTCTCTACTCATCTTGTGGGCCTTAAGTACCTTTCAGACAGCTTTGAAATACAATCCACAGAGCGCAGAAGTGTCTAGCAAATAAAGAGGGTTTTGCAGTTGGCAAAAGACAAAAAGTGTGCTGAAGAAGTTGAGAACATGAGATCCAATGTTGATATGGCTAAGCACTTGGAACCATTGAAATCTGAAATGGTGAGTGCAAATATCTGAAGCTAGAAACTCTACCACAATCTGAATATATATAAAGGCTCAGTCTCCTTTTTTTGTGTGTGTGCATAACACACAAATGAGGGATTCATTATACACTTTTGTGTTTGCATTCTCTCTTAATATCCAATTTTCTCATATTTTCTTCTCTCATAAGTGGAAGGTCTGCTGATTCTCTGAACTGTATAATGCAGTTTTACACTCAGAGAACTGTTTTCAGCATTCCCCAATAAGGAGGATTAAGTTGGTCTTCCTCTTTGCAGTATGAGAATTATGGAGCTGAAGAATATTGGAAGGACGTCTTTACTTTGCTTGTTGAGACGATGGAAACAGCTGTGAAGTCATGGCATGAAACTTCTAAAGTGGAGACTAAGAGTTTATTTTCTTCTTGATAAAGAAAAGACAGATACTGAGGAATATGCTCCTGCTGTCAATATTGATAAGGTACTTAATCTTCTGTCAGCATTCATTTGTGGTAGCCTTCTGCTTTTTGATTTTAAGTTTTTTTTTGCCAGACATTTTACTTTATGTGGTTCTATACCCTTTCTTTTGTGTTGGGTTTAAATTTGTAACTACAATCTTAGCAAATTATTTGTTTGTACTGAGTGTATAATTTGAAGATATACATGCCTACATACAGCCTCTGGTCCATCAATCTCAATAGATACATATATTCGCTTATAATGAATTTAATAAACAGGTGTACTCCCAACTTGTAATGACTACTATGTGTTGTTCTAGGCCTTTGAGTCACCCCATACACACGGCAATTGTTCTTCATTTCTAAGGCAGTATGCTGAGGAATCATTCTTGTCTGCAGCTTCCCTAGTGGTGCCAAAAAGTATCATATCTTACCCTCAGGTGACATATAATGTCTTCTTTTATGCTTTAGATTGAATTTGGGTCTCCTTGATAAGATTAAGGATCTGTGATCTTTATATATCATTCTTGCTGTGCTCCCTACGGTTTTTTTTTTTGGGATGGGAAACAAAAGAATATTATAAGAATTAGAGGAGGGGGGGTGTTGCACAGAATGTGTATGGATAATGAAATATTGAATTATGCAAATTCAAAAATAAAACTTGCTTTTAAATTTTTTCATATGAATCATACACAGATGACCACAAGTGAGATATGTTTCCAACCAGCCTTTTAATTTGAGTGTTTTCAAGCATGCTGCTTGATTAGTTAATCTATTAGTACTTGTAGCTGCACATTCTTTGTCTCTAACTTCTGCTTATGATTTGTGATTACATTCTTGTTGTAGACTTGAAATATTCCTTGACCAGGTCTTATTGATAACTTTCTTACTTTACACTTACAGGTTTGGAAAGGTCAAGGATCAAGAAAGTGGAGACATGGGCAACATGACAGTTTCTTCATTCAATTTGAGTCACCTTTCCTGCGAAAACTATGGTTTATACCTAGTACCAATGAAAAGGGGCAAACACTATGCAGGTCTCTCTCTCTCTCTCTCTCTCTCTCTCTCTCTCTCTCTGATAATGCTAAAAATCTTATTTCTCAAGAAAAATTTCCAATGATTTGTGCATAAATCAAGTTTTTTGATAGCTGAAGGTAGTTTTAAGTAAACATCTGATAGGTAGTACCAAAATATGCCTTGTGTAATTGCAAAGTATTCATTCTTGTTTCAACAATTTTCTTTTGCAATCCATGACAGTTGAGAAACTCCATTTTATTACTGTTGTAAGTGATTGAGTTCGGTGGTATGGATTGGCTGGCTTATTGGTTATTATTCATGATATTTGAAAACTTCATCCTTCTCGTGGAGCTTTAATGTCCCAAACTCACTAAGAGATGGCCGCTTTATCTCAGTTGTCGATACTCATGGTATGATTGCACTTGTTGCTGCAGAAGATTGTCTCTATTGGTTTTGCTTTTTATGTTGATAAAAATTGGCTTCTTTCTTTTATACATGTTCAAAATCTTGGTCTCCCAGCTGGCTGCTTTGTGACAATGCACACTCATCATGCTTATTCCAGGCCATTTATCGTATGCCATTAGTTTATCAAGCATAACTTGATGATTAGAATGGTTGTCTTACCCTACAACAATCATGGTACCTTTTTTTGCAATTCAACTTTGTATAAACCAGTTAAATCTAAATGCCTCTCTTTTTCCAGGGACCCTGAAGTTTTGGACATTGGTGCCCATGAAGTGCTTCCTTGCTTATTCAAACAAAAACTGCCCAGTTCTTAGTCATTTGCTGTTAACTAGATTTTTATCAGAAGACAATGGTCAGCACACTGGTGTGGTTACGTAAGAAACACAATGGCCAAATGCAAGTTCCAACTTGAATATGATGATCGAATGCAAGGTGATATCCTGGCCCTATTGTTCATGCACTCAACTGTGGACTCTTGAGAGGTTTTTGGGTTTGTTGAATGATAGCTTTTTGCAGACATTTTTATTGTAAAATTGCTTCCTGTATTTTGTTGGGCTTTGACCCTTTAATTACTTGAAATTATTTGCTACTGCTTCTGTATTTGCTCATATTGGTGTTGCAATTCTTTGGAATCAGTTTGCTTAATACTTCATATTTCTATCTTGAAATATCCAAGCAGAGAGTGCTCCAGATAGGACCTAGAGTTGTGGCATGTTGTCTTTCTTGTTTAGATTTTAACATAATGCAGATGTAGGCATGGAGGAAAGTATATAGATAACAATTTCAATACAGTGGAAACACGGCACATTTTATTTCGAGCGCATCATGAGGGAGCAGGTATTCTTAGGCTCCTTGGCAGAGAGAGGAGTTTTGCAGTATTTTGTTAGTTGTATATCTTTCCGACATAATGAAAAATATGCAGTAACTGTTATTTTACAGTGAAGTGTACCTGCACTGAGTACTTTGAGACGAGAGAAATAGCGGGAAGATTAGCCGGAGCAGCAAAGAAAGTAAATTCATCTGGAACAATAACTATTCCAGGTCTTGTGTTCATATTTAGCTACAGCCTTAATTTCATCATGCTTTTTACGGGAAAAATTTGGTCTGACCGAATGGTCTAACACCTTGTGGATTATAAATATGATGAACGAATAACTAAACCCATTTAATTATTTGGGACTTGGTCCAGGTTGCATATCAACTACTGAATCAGCAAAATCTACTTGCAATCACATCCTAAAGATTACTCTTGCATTATGTTTTAGGTTGTATATTATTTACAGTACTGCGGAAGGGCAAGATATAGATTTGAAATTGGTTGATAAAGTAGCTCCACCAGCTAGTTTTATAATCCTATTCCAGCCCCAAAATTCAAACGTATGTGTATAAAACATAATAGGCATACTTTTAAACCAAAACAGAAAGAATTCATGGCAAAATGTGCACTGTCCTGGTACATGAACCTTGTTCTTCCGCTCCATGGGTGCCAATGGACCTCTTCTAGGCTCTTTCCGATAGGACTTGGTGTCGACGGCCCTTGCTTTCCCCTCTTTCCTGAACTCCCTTCAATTCTCGGAACCTGTAAGGATTCATTTTTATTTTGCAGAATTTTAAACAATATTGGTTATAATTAAAAAAATTCTTTAATTCTCAAGGATTTTGCAAATTCTTCTGCAGCTAATGAGTTCAATTGCATTATATCCCCAGATTATAGTCCGAAACTTTGGCCATGGAGTTATATAGGAAACTAGATACATTTAGTTGGTCAAAGTCTTTGCTTTTTTACCAAGTAATTATGAAGCCGTAATGCAATTAATAATTCAAGGTGATCAGAAGTCAGAGCATTAGCTTAGCTTTTTAAATTTTAGTCAATTACTGGATCCCACAAGTATTTTCCCGGAGAGTAATACGAAGTAGCAGATATACAAAACTTTTAAGCTTAGAAACATGGTTTACACATATTAATTTCTCCTGTTTACACGATTTTGCTGCAAATTCAATCACTAGATAATCTCAAAATTCCAGTGTCAAGCACATATCTTATTGCCTGTGTACGTGGTATTACATGATTCCTTTAAAGCCTACAAGCACCCCAAGTAACAATCCTATCTTCCATTTCTGGACGAATCAGATTAGATATGTTACTTCCTCAGTGATGTACATTGATTACTAGCTGCATCGACAATGATTTAATCCATGAAGCTCGACGAATTCGAGCATCTGATGATCAGTGGTTGATCAGACATTATCATCTTGTGAGTTGTATTCAAGTCCGGGATTTGATTTGCATCTGTGTAACCTGAAATTGCATGCTGCTACAGCCTCTTCCACTGTAAGGTAAATCCATTCCTGACCAATGTTTTCAATGAACTTGGCATTTTCCAGTTTCTTGATCACTTCGCTTCTTGGGTTTGCTAGCACAAGCTGAAACATAACAGCTTAGTACATCAATAACCATATTAACCAATCTGCAGATAAACAACAATTAATTAATTGAACAAATGAAATTATTAGCAAGATTAAACCAGTAAAATACCCGGAGACCTCTTCTATCAACGGCCTTCTTTACTTCTTCAAGCATGCTGATTCCACTGGTGTCAATACTTCCAACATCTATAATATAAATACGTTTTCAGAATCAGGATTAAATTACTCACAGTTCATTTGGTTTATAGTTTGTGTTTGATTTGAATAGTTGCTTACTGCTCATATCCAATATGACATAATGCAAGCTGGTTTCTTCTGAAACTTTTAATCTGTCTTCTTCCTCGTAGAGCCATCTCGAGATCCTGAGAATGAAATTCGCAGCCAAGATTATTGTTAGTCTTGCTCCAAATTCAATGCAAGTTCATTTAACATGAAAAGTGAGTCTTTATTTACCTTTCTCTCAGATAACTCGCATTGGCAAAGTAAATTGGTGCATCAATCTGAAGAATTAAAAATCCAGGAACAGTGTTAGCAACTGGGTACTGATCAATACTTCTGTAGATCACAGAGTTCGGCATGTTCCCTAAAACAAATGTTCTAGGCCTTGCAACAAATAACAGCACCCTTAGCAATGAAATTGTAACCTGTATTCAAAAACATAGCTCACATCAATATTGTTAATCAATTTACACGAAAAGATAATGCAATGGAAAAGTTAAAATTACTTACTGCAATAACCAAGCCAATTTCAACACTGCCAAAGACCACACCAGCGTAAGCACTCATGCTTACAATGAAGTCGAATTTGTCAAGTTTCCAGAGGTGAATGGCGGTTTGGTAGTCAATTAGGCCAAGCATGGCGACAATTATTATAGAGGACAGCACCACAAGGGGAGTGTAATGGAACAAAGGCGTCAGGAATAACAGTGTCAGCATCACAACAGTGGACATTACTATATTCGACACTGCGGTCTTGCATCCTGCATTGAAATTTACAGCTGTTCGAGAAAATGGGCCTGCAATCACAGTTGATATCCATAAAACGTCCCTTTTAACTGGAGTTCAGAATCAATCCTTAGTCCTATTAAAAATTGGGCTCGGCCTGTGTTGCAAACTGATACCTGTTGTTAAGTAGCAAGAAGTGCAGGAGCCTGCAATATTCATCATCCCAAAAGCAATCATCTCTTTGTTCCCATCTATGTGGTAGTTCTTGAACATGGCAAAGCTTCTCCCAACCGCGATTCCTTCCTGTACACCCACCATGCCAACCCCTTTAGGTAAAGAAATAAAAAAAAAAAACCCTAATTTATGCCCTAACTCTATTTAAAATAAAAAGCCTTGTTAATTCTTAGATCATATCGATGTCCAAAAAAAAAAGTTGGTGGAGAAAATAGACTCATGGACCCATCAGAACTTTCTGGCGGGTAGCAACTGAGTATTATGATTATGATCTATATCAACTCTGGTTGAGGCTCTCAACGAATTCTGGACCCAAGTTAGAAATGGAGAACATGTGATGTGATCAGGATTCAGGAATTGGGTGGAAAAATGACGTGAGAAACTGAACAGGGACTTACAGCAAGAGCAACGACGCCAGTCACAATTCCTGTTTTAATGGCTGTCATCAGATGTGTAGACCCAAATGCCAACTCTGTCAAAGATGGCGGATTCAACCTTTTTTTCAGGTGCCCAATCTGCATCAAAAGTACATAGAGTCATATTTAATTTGGATTAATGGGGTTAACATAATTAAGATGTAGATACAGAGGTAGCTCTCGCACACCACTTGGACGCCGTGTTTCTCCGCATGAGTCAAGTAGACGATGACGCTTCCCAAAATAACAGAAGTCAGAGGTGCTACTACATTTATCCAGAAGAAAGTTGGCTTTCTCTTGCTCTGCATGCATCCCATGCATCAAAATTAATCAACTGAACTTGAGAAAATCTCATAGGAAACTAACAAAGCTTTACTTTTTGAGGGCACAATTAATTGGAGTCAGCTCAAAGCATACCCTCAATTTTAGGTGTTTCCTTCCATCTCCTTTTAGTTTCCTTGTTGGCAACGATACAAGGTATAATTTGAGATATTGACTGTGAAAATTACAGCCCACGAATCTAATGATAGCTTTGAGGTTAAAGAAAACCCACTTCAGAAGTCTTATGATTATTGCCAGACGTGATTGTCTTGAATTCTTTCATAAATTATTACAGCAACTAGTGGGTAAATGACCTCTCTTTTATTTTACTTCTGTCAAAACTATACTAATTAGCTTGAAAATCATGAAAATGGAAGATCTACTTACCAAGTATCTAGTGAGGACGAGGAACAAAAGGAAACAACAGCCTAGCACGCCGGTTTCCCATCTCCACTGCAACCAACGCCACCATTACATTACATTAGAAAAAGGAGCTTAAACTTTTTAACGTTAACATTGATTGAGACGAAAGGCATGGTGCATATGAAAAGCAAACCTGGTGTGTTTGGCTAAAAACGGAGCGCATAACCGAGACAAGATCGGTGGCATGAGTGAAACGAACCAGACCGAGTATCCCCTTCAGTTGTTGAAGACAAACAACTGTTGCTGCTCCTCCCATAAAACCCACAATGGTAGCATGTGATAGAAAGTCCACTATAAGACCGAGCCTGTAATTATGTTTTATACATTATTAAATAACCATTGAAACGCCTAGCAAGAGAGCAAAATGTAAATTGGAGTTTGGATTGATGCAACAAGATAAAGGCTTTTTTATTTGAAATGTTGAATGTATTTAGACTTCCAGAAAAACAGATAAATGAGTTAAAAGATGCTGACCTCAAGAAGCCAAGAGCAGCTTGGAAAACTCCGGCGAAAAAGGTAGCTGTTAGAGCCAGCTGAAAATACAGCTTAGGGTTCTCAGTAGGGTTAACCTCTTTCCCTAGCATGGAAGATATTAGAAGTGATGAAACAGCAACTGTGCCCACTGCCAGATCTTTTGAGCTGCCCAGCATGGCATACACCAATGGTGGAACAAGGCTGGAATCTGCATTTCTCAACAAAGCAAGATGGAAAGGTCAAATATAGTCAATTTTTATATATGAAACTTGCATGGTTCTCTAAAGACAAACACGAAATACAAACTACTTGTCGCAGCCACACAATCCAATGATTGGTGGTAAGTTTGACAAAATGGCATGGTTTATCCCTTGAGGAAAGACTCAAAGATAATATATTTTTATATAAGAAACTTGGATGGTCATCCAAAAACGAAAACGAAATAGCATTGCTTGCAGCACTTACACAATCCAATTATTGGTGGTAAGTTGGCCAAATTCGCATAACTTATCCCCTGAGGAATGGCAAGACTGGCAATAGTAATCCCTGCTATAAGATCAGCTTTGAAGAACTCAAAAGTGTACCTAGGAGCCCATTCAAGGATTGGCACAAAATACTTCAAGCCTAACAAAAACTTCCGAGAAGCCGGTTGGCTCTTGAACTGCCTGAAAGGATCATCCGGGAAGAAAGTTTCTTTCAGACCGGACTTTAGTGACCTGAAAAATGGTTTCGGTGGAGGAATCGAAACTCGATGCAGGCTTTCATAGTTAGCGTTGCCCATTCCGAAGATTATAATAACGGATTTTCCTACAAAGACAGAAACTATAAACTATATATGTAGTGTCGGTTGTCTAGGGATTAATACTGATATTTGGCCAAGCTTGGTGACATATGTTTTTCAGGATGGTGGAATGAAATGATTATACAAGAAAAAGAAGCAGAATTTGGAAATGAATGGTGCTAAAGAGTTGGCTATTTTATTGAGAAAAAGGTATAGGCAGTTGGCTCTATATAAGGTGACGATCGAGAAGAGAGTGTGCCGTGTGCATGACTGATGAATCTGAAATATCCAATCCAAGTGTTCCAAACAACCACTTAAAAAAAGACTGAAAACGCGTCATATGTTACAACCTCTTTTGACCTCTGATCATCCACCTTCTAGCTTGCTTCCCTGACTCTACCATGAACAGTTGTGAGAGGCAAAGTGGTCCACAATCTTACCTAATATTGATGGCAGTTGGTAGAAATGGTATTGTTTTTATTGGATGGGTTTGGAGCGGCACACGTGGTAGTTCACTGGTTGCACAGCACAGCTAGCTGCAAGTAGGGGGATTTCGGGAAGATATGCTCTGTGTGCGTGTGTGTGTGTGTTAATCAGCACATTATGAGAGTTAGTTAATGGATTTTACTCCATATTATTGAGGATCATACAAGTGGGAAAACTAGCTGTTTGCCACTTCTATTATTCCTTTAATATAGTTTTTCTTTATAGAACACCAATGTATAATTACTTATTGCTTAGGATATATTTGCACCATACAACACTTACTAATATTAGTATCTAATGGAATGATTGATATCGTGGTAATGGAATGGGCTCACACGAGATATATATATACCAATCCATTAGATCATCGGTCTATGATATCCTTAAATTCATGAACAGAAGGAAATATTTTTGGTGGGGAGACCCTTTAACAGTACTGTTTTCTTTTTATAATTAACAGCTAGATTTGATTATTAGACAAATACAGTTCGCAAGGCATGCAGATCAATATTTGCTTAGGGTAATATGCAGCTCTCTTGATTTGAATGACTTTGAATTGGTCGGTGACAAGTCATTGATTAGATCAAGAATGCATTGTCACCAAAAGGCTTGTTTGTTAGTAAAATAAGAGATAAAAATATTTAAGCTTTTATTGCCTTTCCGAGAAAGATTATCCTGTCTATCAAAGGAAAGAAAACAAACTTGGGACTTACGAACCTAGCTCTCCATGCTTGGTGGAAAGAGCCTGAAGTAGTTGGGGGCCTCCGGGGGTAATATCCAGCTCTCTTGATTTGAATGAC
>CP135583.1:5210528-5266687 GCA_032401905.1 Swietenia macrophylla
GTTGTGGTGGGCGGCGCGGGTAACAATGTAATGTGTTGCCTGTGCGAAGCGCCAGTGATTGTCGTTGGAAACATAGAATTAAAAGTTAGCAGAATTTTCTTAACTTTCAAAAAGGTGGGAGAGAGCTTTCATGCTTTGATTATACTTATGGAAGAAAATTAAGAAAACATACAAACAATCGGATAGTTGACCTGATTCAATGATTTAAAAGGAAGTGGGAATTTGAAATTGACTAGTATCTGACTGTCTCAAGTGCCCTTCACTCTAATGTTTTGATTGGTTTAAGAAAAAGGAAACCATATTGGAAATGACACCTTCGAATGTTTCTGGGGTGGGAATTTCTGCACTCTTGGACCCATGAATAGCTATCTTCTCAGACAAAGGTTTTGCTTTTAGGGCAGGCTGATTTGAAAAGATTATGTATAGTCTTCAAATTTTCGTGGCCACAGGACCATGAAGGGCCTGGCTATTCATGCATATTGGGTGGGCGGAAACTTTTTTTTTTTTTCCATACAATGATGATAAGATTATCAAACTGTTCGTCAATGAAAATGGAAAACTTTTGTAATTAGTGGTATGGTTTTTACAGCGACAAGGCGGGACACGGCAACTAAAATAAGTATACTTGTTGTCTAGCGATGAGATGCTATACTGCTGAGAGCCGAAGGTCGCAGCGGCACAAAGTGACGATGAACGTGCGAAAAGTCCAGTGCAAATGGCCAAAGCAAATGTCAGTCAAGCCAGTCCGATTCTAGTCTCACTTCCATGTACTTTTGCGAGTTTGCATCAGCGAACCAGGCCTAATCCTGAAAAATGAAAGAAGCCAGGCTGTTCCGCGCTACAAATAAGCTTATATTGTGTATAAGCCCAATCTTGTGCATAAATCCATCGGCCACAAATATGCATTGCTTTTCGTACCATTTCGGGCACTCGGAGTAGGTGAAATATTTTTTAAGTATTTACCCAACTCAGCAATGTTTTCTTTTTGTTGGCCGAAATTATTTGTTCGACATAAGTTTTCTTTTACTTTCCAAGAAAAAAAAAATTAATTTTCCATTAGGGTGCGTGTTGGATTCTATGAAGAGCTTCACATGAATACACAGGCATAAAGTATTGAAACCTTCAAAGTTCACTGCATCTCATGGTTAAACTGAATACAGCAGATATCGCCTCCTCGTGTTGCTTTATTAAATTATCCCCATATCTCCGAGGGATAATCTTGTTGATTTGAACTTTTTTCCCGGAAGCAAGAGGTCACGGAATTTGCCCTTCAAGATTGATGGAACTAGACTCTGTGAAAACCTAAAAAATAGTGACAATAATTTTCCCAAATGGTTAGCACTTTCTTTTTCTTCCTCGATGGTCCGATATTCAAGGTACTTGACTGTTTGTACACATATAGTTGCTTGCAAAGTTGTAGTACTGTAGATTTTGATTTGTCAGGAATAGAGGTCAATGTGACTAGCATATAAGTCATCTTATGCCATGAGGTCTCTTCCTGTGCGCTAGGTAGCTTTGAAGTTTGGAATCATGAGCTGCAAATGGATGCATTCTTTAGTTATCGGTCACTTCAGATAAGCTTTTCTCAATATGAAAAGAGAGAAGAAAAGAATCTACAAAAGGACCCGGTAGGTTTGCTTCCTAAATTGCAAAACAAGAAAGCATAAGCATAAGATGAAAAGGCGCTGCTAAGTCATCAACATTATGGGGATTTATCAATTCAGGCACAAAGAAGCAGTCTCTAGTTTCTTTTTCTAAAAAATTATTATTTTTGGTACTCTTATGACCATTGCTGTATTAATATGAAGTTAGAAGCAGAATGATCCTAGTTGTAGATTCGATGCGCGGGATCCCTTTCGATACATATAGCAAAGAAATTGACATCTGATGATATATGGGAAAAATCATACTGGATAAATTTCTATAGACAGAGAACAGATATTTGTGCTCCTGCATTTGTACCCAAAATGCTTGCAGGTCATTTGCCTTAGTATAAGGAACACATTCAACCAAACCATGCAGAAACATCAACAACAAAGAAAAACAAGAAACTACATAGGGGTTTCTTCGATACAATACTTCCTTTGTAGTGGCAGGGGAATCGGGAATGAGCAAATGCCAGAAAATTATAGAATTTCCTTATCGAACACTTCACTTTCTTATTGAATCTTCCATTATTTAAATGTTTGCATACGTGCCCAGTCTGACCACATACAATTTCCCGTCGCAATCGTGAGGAGAGGCAGTGTTAGTACCTATTTCCGTGATGCTGCAATCACAAAAATCAATATTACACTGTGGTTAGATGTTGAGTGATTATCATTAACCTTCATACTGTGTACTGAGTAGGAGGCATATGTTTTTTTCCTCTCTAATGTTCTTCTTTTGTCTGCAATTCACAACAGAGAATTGGGATCTTAGATTATTTTATACTCACATCATATGCATCAAGTGATCTGCAGTAGTTGGTGCCGGTGAGCACTCCGCATTCAATGTCTTTAAGCGAGACTGTTGATCGATCAAGCTTAATTGACCATGGATAATGGATGTTTTCAGCTGTAGCTCCCAAATGTGAAGATGACCTCTGCATCCGCACAGCCCTTGGGATGTTTCTTCCCTCCACGGACACCCTCCGCTGGCTTGGTTGCCGCTCAAATGAATCTGGCCTTGATTTCGGTGCACTTTGTGAACGGGCTTTGGCTCTTGAAGACTCTGTATTAGCCATGTAATTGGGAAATAATGGTAAGTCATAAGACAAAGATTCCGCATAGTCTTGCCTAGGAAAAGCAAAGGGAACCCTTGATGGATCTGGTTTGGACCCTGCAGAATAGTTTTGTGGACTGCTTTGTGCTGTGCTATAGGAATAGTCCTCAAAATGACCACTGCAGGCTCTGGGACTCATGTCAGTAAGGACTGATGGAGTTGGGGAGACCTCATGATTGTCTTGCTTTCTGTATGCATGATGTGATGCATATTGTGTGGAGAATCTGTGTTCTGCTCTTTCAGTTAGTGGATGACTTGAATAGCTATTTCTGCTCTTCGAACTTCCCTTTGATTCAGTTTGATCCATCTCTACTATCTTAATGTTTTCTTCCATGCCTCTATCAATCTCCTGTGAGTACAAAAACCAGATTGCAAGCTGGTGTAAGGATCCTTGAGTCGTTTTTATTTTTCCTAAATTGCAGTAAATAATTAAGAACAAAAGAGAAAGACATGCTTCTCCAGGTAAGGAAAACAGTGGAGAGTGTTTCTATTTCTAGTCTATGGATTAGTACTGAATATTACTGTTTATTCATATTAATGAAAATTCTTGACAAGTCTGACTAGAATGATAAGATTTAGTATTTGTTTGATGTCAAATTTATGTTCCATTTGAGTAGGAGATTTTCAGGGAAGACTGTATTATGAATAGAAATTTTTGGCATGAGGGTATGCACTCACATGATATGCAAGCCTAAACCGACTTTCCTGTGATGATTTTCTGTGGACTGATTGCCTATGACTAACCGGTGGCTTTGGCTCTTTAGTCATCTGGATTCTCTGAGCTTGGGCTCTTGCCTGTACTGTCACCAATGCCTGCATGCACCGCAGCGTAGCCGTGGCCTGTTTTCTCACCAGGTGACCTCTTATCAATGCTTGCAACTTTACTAGTCCTTTTAATGCACACAATGCCTTTCTTGCCTGAAATAAAACCGACAATTCTATTGAATTTTCATCATGGATGCATTAGGATCTTTAACATTGATATATTGGCTACATGTAGAAAAGGAATTTTAGAGTTACAAACCAAATGAGAACGGAAAACAGATTGAATTTTTATGGCAGCGGCCTCTTCAATGGTGCTGGCTCTGTCAGTGCCAGCAGCAGTTAGCCGGATCAGAGCAGCTGCAGCCTGTGCAGCGGCCACAGCTGCATTAGCAGCTGCAGCAGTAGCTGCTGCAACAGCCAGGGCGTGCTTCTTCTTCTCGTCCTCACCATCTACCTTCGGAGCCCGTATAGCTTGCGGTGTTGTGGCAACTGGTCCTGGAGAATTAAAGTCCTTGGGAGCTGCTGCTGCTGCTGTAGTTGAAGATCTTCGAAAACTCCATCTCCTTTTTTCTTTGGGAGTTGTCGGTAGGATCAAAGGGGGAGTTGTTGGATTCTCGGTGACATTTGAATAATTCTGATTACTTGTACATTTTTCTTTCTCTTTGTCTTTCTTCCCTGTCAAGAAACTTTTAAGCCATTTTCCTGTCTTCCCCATCCCTATCAAACCCTTCTATGCTTTCATTCAATCACACGGGAGAAAATAAAGAGAGAAGCTAGTAACAACTGAAGTAGGCCAACACTATCTTGAATAAGTAGCTTTCAACACCATAACCGTCTGTAATTGCTCTTATTGGAAAGCCTGATCTTACTGATACATTTCCCTTGTAATGACCACCATTTTCAGAGGATGAATATTTATTTTTTATTTTTTGTATTACGCTTATCAAGTAAGCCCAGAATAAGAATAAAGAAACAAGGAGGAAGCTCCCCATCTATTCTCCTAGAAGATAAATCGCATAGATTCCTTGCTTTTGATATAAATCTTTTAGCTACCCATTTTAACCTTGCAAGTCAATTTCATTCTGTTATAGTCATCAAGGATTCTAAGGTAATTGTATGGTAGCCTTTTTTTTTTTTTATGTAATGTCAAGGTGGTATTGATTAACTTGGGATGTAGAGGTTCGGAAACCATGTGAAAATATGTAGAGAACATTCAGAATCCTTGTAAAATACTCTATTTTGAGATTTGAGGAGCTGTCCAATAGGGGTCAGGAATTTAGAACTCGTAAAGATTGTGGGGTAGAGGGCTCCATCCAGAAATGTCTTAGTAAGGGTCTCTGCGATGCGCCCATGCCTATTTTATCCTAATTTGAGGGAGCCTTCCTTGTATTCTCAGTCAAGTTCTTCCATCGTCCCAACTCCCAGGAGAAGCTCACCTTTGACACTAAGACCTCGTGCCTATCAAAGAATTACATCCTCGTGCATCTTTAAAGCACGCGTTAAGAAAAATATACCATGACAAATATATCTAAAATTACAAGGACGCCTTGTATACAGTCAATTTTGAATCTTGATGTTCTTTCTTCTGAGGATCAGAGACTCAGAGTACAGGTTAACAGGATCAGTTATAAAATCATCTCCTCTTTCCATGTTATCATCTCCTGGAATCCGCGTGGGTCCAATTGCTTTGATATCCCTTTACTGGATACACTGGTATGTGATGAAGAGAATGAGAGGCCAGTTGTTGGGGAGACTGGTTAATCAATGTAGATAAATTGCACTCTGGCTTTGCCTAGAATAACAAGTTTATTAAGCGAGGGCCACTGGCAGCTACAGTATTGTAAGTTAGGTAAATCAGGTAGATCTCATGAATTAAAATTATAAAAGGAAAAATAGATTTCAAAGAAATGGAGTGATAGTAACTGTGACCATGTTTAAAGTAATTCATTGTGATTTAGTTCAGAAAGGCATTTCCAATTATAGAGGGAAGAGAATAACTGCATAAAAGGATATGTTTAGCCCAGCTTCTGCAAGTTTTATATATATATATATATATATATTATAGTTGATGCAATCATTTGTAAATATCTTCCTATTCTTATAATCATCGAATGAATTTTCCCCCATTTATGGCAGATCTAATCCATGCTAAAACATACAGGGAATGTATTGAAAATGATGACGTGCATCCAGGAAATAATATGGGTTGTTTCCAAATCCATAAAAGTTACCTCGGAAATCTGCAATTTTCATGCATTATATATGTTTTTCTCTATCATTAAGTTTTATCAACATGCACTTAAACAATTTATATTTGCATGTAATGATCAACTTCAATATCCTCTGAATCTGTTGAAAAACTCTTGACTGAAATAATGGGATTTGGCACCATCTTAACCATCAAAAATGATTGATTATCGTCATTGTTGTGACATTTGATTGTAACGATGAAAGGAATAGCTGGCATTCACATGGTGTGTTTATATGCTTCCCCTTGGACTAAGTGCTTGGTTGAAGGAAACATCATTCAACTTGGGTTTGTCTGTTTTCTTTCATTAATCCCTCTAAATCTTACAAACTGGTATGTATATTATCATCATGTCTCTTACACCAGTTTACCTTTCCCCTTAGCAGTTGTGGATCAATTTGCATAGCCATAAAAATGCAGGGGAAATCTCCAGTTTGCTGGTAGAATTGAGATTGGAATAACATCAATGCAAATTCATTCGATTCACGAATCAGAAAACTAACAGATAGAAGCCAAGCTAAGATATAATCTGTATTTTCCAACAATATAATACAAATCAATCCTGTCAAAAAACAGTCAATATCCCTTCTAAAACATTCTCATACACAGCAATGGCCAAATTTCCATATTGTCCTCAATAATAGATAAGCTGATATACGTGTTTCTGGGCTGTGGGATCATACTACCCACATGGACAAGAAAATATTCGTGCATGCATGTGAAAGATTTTAGATTGCTCATTATATTGAAGACCCTTCTACTCTTTTTGTTTGTATTAGTATTTTCTTCTTCCTTCTCAAATTGCCTCATGTGTGATTTGGATGGTTGGTCAGTTTCCCTTTATGGGTTGTCGTCCATTCATGTACTATTTGAATATCTTTTAGGGTTTACTGTGCTCCGAGGAACAAGTGAAACATCTTTCAACCTTGAGAGTACCGATATTCCTGGATCTTGCCGGGCTGGTTACCTACCTATCATTTTATATCTTCAAGTTTCGTGAGGTGAACCCTCTGTTATTTGTTTGAAGATGAAATAGTAAGAATTCAAATGCGACTTAATGGCTTGAAGCCTTAATTTATCTGCAAACGGTGACCATTGACCATTATCATGAAAGATAAAATTTAAAGTCAGATATTTGAATTAATTAAATAATTTTATTATATTAATTATACCATCACTTGTTAATTTTTCGTTATTTAAAGTAACTAAATTTTCATGGTCCCAAGTTTTTAACTTTGTTTGCTTTTCATGTGTGTATTCATTGAAAAGCTAGCAACTGTCATCTCATTCAAAGTGTGGTTTGTATCAATGTAATTAAAGCGTTCATTAATGGCCTTCTTGTACTGTGAAAAATTATTTGTCTAGAACTAGAGCTGCAAAAGGGATGGCCATGAAGCTCCTCTTGGCATTAAATTCATGTTAATGGCCTAACCACCGTAATGGGTATAGAGATATCTTAAGGATCAAATCGGCCCGAGTTTTAGCATGACCCGATCCCATAAGATAAGAGCCCTGTCCGTCATAATCTCGAACCGAGCTTAAATTCATAGGTCTCATGTTTAATTTTGTTAAAAAATTATAACGACTCAGCTCGACACGATTCATTAGGACTTGAACCCATGAGCTAGGCCGGAACTCTGTTTTTGAACGGGCTGATTCAATATGTTAGTTTTTATGGGCTTAATTTTCCCGGGCTGATCCAGCCTTACATGGGCCTTTTTAACACCCCCTAAACGGGCCATTCACAACAAAACCCATACTCTTAAAAGATCATGAACAGACATACAACAGATGTTCTGAATCTTAACTACTTCAGTCCCAATTGTGCATGCAGCTTCGTCCTTGTTTTATCGGATACGCAGGGGGAAACAGCCAGGAAATTACAACAAGAATCGAACAAATTTGATAAAGAAAATCGGCATTATCAGGCATTTGAAGACCTTCACTGAAATCCCATTAATTATTAATTAAGAGATACAGAAAGATTAGAAGATGGCAGGAATATATCCTGGAGTAGGGGTGCTGCCAAATGTACATAAACAGCACCGTCAAGAGTCTCCGTCCGGCCCCGTTGAAAGCCCTCTAACCGAACGCCGTGAGCCATTGATAAGAGCCCTTAGCAACTTAGATGAAATTGCACTAAGAGCTCTCCAACGTCTCGAACAGAAGCTTGGTTACTTGTATCCCTCTTCCAGGTTTGCGCTGACATTCTTGATTTTCAATTTTATTTTCCCTAGTGTCTACAAATTTGAGATAGACTTGTCGTGAACATATGGATTAGTAAGAATTAGACATTTCGCTAAGGGGTATTCACTTTCCGAGCGTGCGATATTGTCCAGCTCGATATCCACTTCAATGTTGTAACCATCAAGAAACTCAAGTCTGAAAGCACTCAAGTCTAAATTCATGCACTTGCAATTACTGCTAAAAAAATAGAGGTGGGTTGGCCTTCAATCTTCCTTTTAAAAGGCTGAATTTTTAGGAAGTTGCTTAAATATTTATGAGTTCTTCTTTAATACTGAAGCATTTGTATCAATATTCAACAGACAGCAAAAATGTTATTGCAGGAAAGCTTGCATCACTGGTATTATCTTTGCTTAAATTCAAAGGCTTATTAATGCTATTTCGCTGGCAGTCATACTTTGTTTGCTGGTTATCATGTTTCTTATAGATCAATGTGGTCAAAATTCATGACATGTATCATCCTCTAACAGAGTCACTTACTTGCCGGTTAGGTGAACTGCCACAAAGTAGAATGACGGCCAGAATCATAAGTAGGATACTGGCTTAGCCTCATAATTATTGGGGAGTCGGTGGCACTCAAGACTCGACATGTAAATCATTTAAGAACGTTTGTTCTGTTTGCTTGGAAGATTTTCTGGTGGAGCAACAGGTTACGAAAGTCTCATGAAGAATGCGTTCTTCCTTGGCTTGCAGCCCATCATCATTGTACATAATGCCGAACCACAGTCCTGCCATCCTGACATCACTTTCTTCCTTGTGGAAAAAAACCAACCTAATCAGTACTGTCTCCCCGAGCGCTCTTGTTCTCCATATTACAAGGTAATTGGAGAATGCAATTACTATATCATGTAAATTGTGTTCCCAATCATAATGAGTATTAAAGAATTATTCCATTGTCGTTTACAGATATTATTTCAATGGGAAGGAACCAAATGGAAATCAAATATGTGTGGTGCGGAAGGAACAACCAAAAGGTTTTCTATATGATGACCTTGACCGGCCTTTGAACAGTCCTCTTTATGACTGTGCTTTGCTTTGTGTGCTAGGCTAAAGAAATGAATAAGAAACAGATTCCTCATCATATCTATCCAATGTCTCTGAGGAAGACAATTAACCTAGAAAGTACAGTTAACAGAGTTTTTTTGGTTGCTTCTGACTGCTGGTAAAAATGGATACAAAATAGATTTGTCATCAAGTCTATACAAAGCCTTTGAAGAAGAATTGACCTCCAAGTGCAGTTAATAGAAAGATGGTTCTTTGGAACATACAGTGATGGGGTCTCAGGTGGTTGGTAAATAGTAAAATGAAAGTTGAAAATTGAGTTATGACCAGAGTCATTTGCCCTTTTCTTTTTTTTTCTTTTTTTTTTTGTGTGGATTGTTCCCAGTTTTAATTTTCATCAACTACTCCATAAACAAGTTATGCAGGTATATATACTGCTCAAAATATCACTATTTTGCTTTTGCCTGAAGTCGTAATATAAAGAATCCATATTCCTTGCATGCAACTGTAAACTTTGTATACCTGTTACAGGTCACAGCTTGCCCAAGAAACTCACTTGTAAAGCTGATTAGTGTCACAGACTCACAGTATAAGGCAAAGAGATTTGGCAGCATTTTGTTTCGATCACTTTTTCTAAAATACATCTCTTGCCAAGCAAACCAAAAATGACTCGATTCCCTAAAATGGTTTCTGTCGATTTGCGTTCCTTTATAGGTGGCTTGAGCCAATTCATTAGAGTGAAGTCATCTTCCAGCACTAGCAAAAGCACAAAACCTGCATGGAATGATCTTCTTTGAAACCCAAAGAAACTTCTTGTACTTGAAAGTCAAATCCATTTGAAAGAAGCAATGTCTGGTTGTGGTAGCCATGATCATAGTTAGGTTTATTTTGACTTCTTCTGTTGGTAGGTGGACTAGCGGCCACAAACTAGCCACGGAGTCCACATTTTTTTTCTTCCCCGATCCGCACATTGTTGCAGGCCTGCCACATGATAGAGGCATTCATTCTCAAAGCAAGTCTAACGCCACACCTACATTTAGCCGGCACGTTTGCCTAACCAAAATCTAACTCCAGTACACATTCAGTGCCCTCATTATTGCATTAAATCAAGATTTCCTTTTCTTTGACTTCTTGAGCACGGTAAAATCGATTGATTGGACATCAAATTTTCGAAAAAACATTATATTTATTAATTATAAATAAAAAAAATTAAATTTTTTTTCCTAAATTAAATAAAAAATAAATTAAATAATAATTTTTTAATTTTTTATATATAATATTTATTTTTTGAAATAATTTTGTCAATATAATTAATATAATTTTATTATATTATTTATATTATTATAATATTTTAAATAATATAATAAAACTATACTATTTGACGATAATACACGATTTGAGAAAAACCTTCTGCACTACACCCCAACATGGTAACTACCACTGTCTTCATTTATTTCTCAAAACGACGACGTTTTTGGATATTACAATATTGCCGTCTATTGAGAATGTGAACTTAATACTATTGCATTGAAACTTCCCATTTTTGGCTCGAGAAGTCCAATACACTATGCTACTCTAAATTAACGAATTAATAATGAAAGCTTATATATTAATTAGTATTAAATTAATTTAATCTATTAATTAATGAAATATTATTAAAATTTGTATCAACTTTTTTATAGAAAAAGTGTTAGGTAAAGTGGTGATAATATATTAGCATGATTTAATTTATTTAATAAAATTATTTAATTAATAAAATAAAATAAATTTATTTATTAATGATAAGAAAAAAAATAAAATAAATTTAATATTTAATTAGTACAATAAAAAAATTATGAATATTTCTTAAATTTTTTATTTATTATTAATAAAAAATTTATTAAAGTAATAAGACTATGCTTGTTTCTATTGTAATTTAATGGTGACGTGGTACAACATGATTGGTTACTGAACTTTCCAACTGCCAACGACCCATTTATTAAACTTGCCCATGCATCCTTCGTCAGGTCAACCGCGCTTATCTTCTAATTCCAAGTCCCAACCGTCGATGCTTCCCTTATAAACTCTCCCAAGAACTTGCTGATATAACTACGGTTTACCAGTCGACAGCACTGCTCTCTCTCTCTCTCTCTCTCTCTCTGTGATCATGGCTTCTGTTGATGTCATTTTTGTTCTTGCAATCCTCCTCGTTCTGCAACCTATGGCTGCCATGAGCAATTTCTTGTCTCCTCTGCTGGCGCCTGCATTTGGTTTGTTTCTTGTATACTTTCTTAATTGATTGTAGCATGGATATCTTTTGAAGCAGTTGATGTTCTTATTTCTTTGATGGGTTTGAGATTTTATACCTTTTTATCAACTTGCCAATGTCGATTTTTTGTTTCGTGTGACTATGGATTGAGATTTTGAAGAATGATATTGTAATGATGTTGTCGTTTATTTTCATTTGTGGTTGCAGAGGATATGTGCGAAAAAGTGAACTGTGGAAGGGGAAAGTGCAAGTCGTCTCAAAATAGTGCTTTCTTTTATGAATGTGAATGTGATGCTGGCTGGACGCAGACTATTTCGGATGATAAAAATAACACTCTCAAGTTTCTCCCTTGCATAGTTCCCAACTGTGAGCTCACTCTATCCTCCATGTAGCATATACATATATCATATGATTATGTAGATGCAAATTTAGTATTTTAATTGCCTGTATATTTATGATGATCCCTAAACATATTAACATCTTGTATGCCATGTGTTTGTGCTTATGAGGGTAAAGTTCAGATCAGTGTGGTTGGGGAACTGTTGTGGGGTTCCAATTTAAATGGTATGAAATCTTGGAATAACCCCAGCTGATCTAGCGGTCCTGTTTTATTTGACTTTAGAGGATCATATGTGGTCGTTTGGGAGTCCCTTTTTGGTTTAAAGGATACAAAACATGGCAATATTTAGCATCAGAAGTAAAATGAGTCAAAGCATTTACCAAGAATACACTGTTCGCATCTACAAGCAATTTCTATGTGAGTTATTTTTTCTTTTTCTAATTCAAGTTGGTGCTACATGTTAATCACAACCTAATTTAATTTATTGAGGACCCATCACTCGTGTTTGGTGAGATTTGATCTTATTTATTTAGTGATATGTAAAAACACTTGTAGAGATGTTATGCTGATATTGTATCAAAGTTAACGATTGAGACCTCAGTTTCTTTTTAGTGCCGCATGCCTGGTGTTAAAATACGGTCATTTTCAATTTCAGTTTTACAATTGAGAACCAATTTCCCAGTTTTTGATGATGCTGATTGCTTCGATTTTTTAGGTTCGCTCAACTCTTCTTGCAAGGAAGCACCCTCCCCTGTCCAACAGAAAGCAACCAAGAATAATGACTCAATCTTTGATCGTAAGCACCATCACTCATTTACATTATTAATCTAGTACCATTAATCATCATTTTGTATTATCGTGCTAATGCATCGTGTTCTGTTGTCTAGCCTGCTCCTGGATTGATTGTGGAGGCGGCTCGTGCAAGAAGACATCCATGTTTGCATACAGTTGTGAATGTGCTGTGGATCATTATAATCTTCTCAATGTCTCTGCTTTCCCATGCTTCAAAGAATGTAAGAGCACATACTGACTTATTGCTAAAACAAACAAGTAGCTACTTTCAAGTAGGAGATTCATTAGGTGATAAGGGAACATACCTTGCAAAAGATGATAACTTGGATGCACAATTTTTGAATTGAATGCGTTAGGTTTATAATTTTCTAGTTTTGTGCTTTGGAACAGAATTATTGATTTGAATTTCCATTTGATGTGACTTAAGGTGCTATTGGAATGAACTGTAAAGACCTTGGGCTCTTAATGCCATCTTCTCCCCCACCTGCACCTGTGTTGTCTGACAACAGTAAAAATCAAGGTGAGATTAGCAGTACAGATTTGCAAACAGGACTTCTTTCCTCCGATTTCAAAAACAAAAGCATGAAACCACACAGTAATCTTATGAACCCGTTTTAAGCTATACTTGATTGCAATGGCTGAATTCTTTGACCAACAGTTTTTCCCCCATTTCAATTGAAATATAACAATTCAAGTCTTTTCGCTTGCACTAGCATTTATAGGAATACTTTTAGCGTGCACACAAAGCAGTAACAACGCATAAACTGATTACTGTTCTGCCTATTTTCTCTTATGCAGCTGCTTCAAATTTGCTGGGAAATGTTCATTTGTTGATACTCTTGATGATGTCCCTGCTTTCGGTCTTTTGAAAATAGGATAAGGACCAGATGCTTCAAGTTTGGTCACTTTATTGTATGAATTTTTGCCATTTGGTGCGCGTGCCGCTTTTCTTTTGATGCCCCCACCATGCCTGCATCAGTTGGCTGTTAGTTTGTAAATTTCCAGGTAATCCATAAATAAGTTAACCACACACATTTGGATAGAAGATGATTCTTGTTCCAGATTTTCATGCATCAACAAGCAGTCAATAAAAAAATTATTTTTGGATCGTTTGTGACGGGGTTGTGTAAGAACTCTTTTGTATTTCTGATCACACCCCCTATACAAACCCTATTTAATTCTAGGCTCAAATGTTTCCACTTTGCTCTTGTGGTCCACTGACATGATTGGGCTGAGATTCAACGTGCCATTAGTAACGGTGAGTTAGTTTTAAGATGGGTTTGAGATTCCAGGCCTATATATTTCCACATAAACTTATTTGTGGCCCAGTTACATTATAGGCTGAAACCGCGACACCCAACTAATGTCCCTAAATTAATTGTGCATGAGCAACAGTAACATCACTTGAATTCTTTGGTTGATTGATAATCAATCCAGCTGACGAAATCTCTCTATGGTCAATGCGCCAATTAGTCTTGTCATTCACTGTCCAATGTCCGTCATTCATCAATCAATCTGTCATCAAATCTTGAAAAATATTTGAGCTAAGCCCTAACCTGAGCCCATCCCATCTAATTAATATATGATCTATTTTCAGATTTCTCAATCAAACTCTATTCTGATTCTGTAGACTGCAGGCAAACCCCCCCAACGCCACAGACCAAATAGTGATTTTGTTTGTTGTTTTGTAAATGTTGATGATATGCGTGCTGCGGATTATTGCTTGCCCGTCTGCCTATACTTGGCTATTCTTCGCTTCCCCCAAAAGCCTTCCTTTCTCGTTTCAAGTTTCCGTTTAACCATACTCTCTTTGCTTTGCCTTTTTTCTTATCCACAAAAGCTCCATTGGGTAGTCTATTTCCACCTCTCTTTTTCTTTGTACCCCCTAATTTTCTCCTTTTTTTTTTAAAAAAAAGGTTTCTTGATTTGCCCTCTTTGTGAATGACTAGAGCGAATCCCACCTATGGGCTATGCCTAAAACAAGAATCTAAATTGTGCCGTTTGTAGTAAATCCATGTTCATTGGAACTTGAAGCTAGCTAACAAACATATTGGTCATATGCCCATGTTTCTCGCTCATTTATGTGACATTGCATTGCAATTATTTTGACAGGGGAAATGTCTTAAAAAAAAAAATAAGCAAAGTGATTGTATTATATTAATATTATTAATATAATAATATAAAAAAATAAAGTGATTTTTATTATTTTTTATTATTAATAAATATATTTTATATTTTATTAGTTAAATAATTTTATTATATTAATAATATTAAAATAATAAAATTAATTCATCTAAAATATTCGCTAAAAGGAATTGGTATACCTGAGTTGCAGCGTACCCAATTTTGTGTTGACGAACGTCTTCTGTTTTCATAATGTTGTGGCGAATTAGCCGAAGGCAGAAGCAGAAATGGGATACCGACGAGCTCTACCCCTTTCAATCACTGTTAGCATGGAAAATTGAGAAGACTTTCAAGAGGGCAAGGCTACGAAACAAGCGTGAAGGATTCATTAAATGGCACGTCTATTCATATAATTTGATTGGATATTGGGGGAAACATGATATGAGACTGAATTCTTGATAATTCAATGGATTCATGAATGGGCCTGTGTTGTAGTAATTACAAACCAGACTATGTCTGGTGGGTTCAATTTAGGATTTTGGATAAGTTAGGAAATTGATCTATCACATCCGTGGCAGCTGGTAGCCATGTTACACATCTCTACATTCATAGTGTGAATCGAGCATGCTTGCTGGCTGCTGCGTACCATTTCGAGTGTAGTGGTGTCTAAAATCAAAGATTCCACTAATATTTGCTTTGAAATGGAGGAGTAGTGTCCATAATCCAAGATTTCTATCATATTTCCTTGGAAATCATAGAATTCAGTCACAAAGAAAAGAGCGAGAGTTCCAGTTACAAAATTCATACGAGTTTCAAGTTTCGTTTCATATCGAAGTGTTGCAGCAAGTTATAGTTAGTATAGGATGAAAGTTATAGTACAGTACATGATTTATAGAGCATGCAAGTATCATAGTGTGTAAGACTAGGAATGAATAGTTTCCTCAAGTGGGTATTAGAATAGGATGTTGGTTTGGTTTTGGTTTGATTTCACAATCTAGAATATGGTAGGGACAAATTCCGAGCGTCCGTCATCCACACAAAAATGGGTTTGCTAAACACGTGGAATTCTGTGAAGCAAACCCAGTGGCTCATGTATCAGTATCAGCAACACCTTACTGAGAATGAAGTTGGTTGGTAGTAGGTTTTAATCTTCATTTAATCTTCTTCGTTGTTTGCTCTCCTGTTATGTCTATATGCCACGCCCATCAGGCCACTGTCCCATTTCATCATATCTGTTTTGAATACTCCTGGGAAACTTTTCCATACCGTCCATTTCATAATCAATGTTCATATCAACAATTACCCTTACAAAACCCTAATTCTTCATCATCTAATCTAATCTATGCCGTTGTCTTCATGTTACAGGATCTGGGTATTGTGAATTTGTGATAGATATCATTTGGAAGATCGATGCATATATAATATCACTGTTCTTCTTGTTCTATAGGGTGTCTAAAAGGGCACGTTAGTATCCCAGTTTAATGATGACAACGAGATCCTTCTGTCCTACCAGCCCACTTTAATCTCCACTTTATCATTCTCTCCTCTCCACACCCCCCCCCCCCCCCCTTCCCGTTTATGTCTCCTGATATTTAATCCCAAAGACCCAGAATGAAAACTAAATAAACTATCAATAAGTGCAATTGTATTTGTATAATGGGGGGAATCAAAATGATCAAGGATGAACACCACATTTGCTTTGTTTACAACATTAATACAAGAGATACCTCCAATATTCCTTGGAACGTTTCTAGATTGGATCCTTTTTACAATGTTTTGCTTTGTTTTATATTTGTTCTTTCAGGATATGCAATGATAACCATTCTTTTGTTCTCTGTGGCTGGTATTCGGTGGTGGTCTTAGCCAAACGTGTGTGATGATTTAGCAGTAACAGGGCTGTCCACACAATATTCCTGCAAAAGAAAGAATAAGAGGAAGAAGAAGAAGAAGAAGAATTATGCATGAATAGAAGCAATTAGTGATTGATGTCGAATCCACGTACATATGGCAGTACTCTGGGACCAACTTTTATTCAATTAAACGTGAACTTCTAGTAATTTAAACCTGCTGGAGCAATTCAACAATTACCAATAACATGTGGGCAAATTTGGCTATCAATTTCACACTCCCTTTTCATGAGTAAAGAAGCACCTGAGGCTGCGCGAGCCATGGCAAAGTTTAGAGTCAACTAGTTTCAACATCAGAATTAAGGCATGAATAAATAGTGATTGTAACAATCTCAATCTCTTGTACGTGGATCAACATTATATTTGCAGGGGTATCCTTTCTTTCCATTTTAATACTGGGTTTTTACTTTAACCACAAGAATTGGGTTCCAAACCAAATTTTTCGCCGGAGCAAGCATCCAGTCCAAAAGACTAATCGTCTTCCATGTAAATCTGTAATTTTTTTCTTTAAGTAATCCATGGAAACTCGGATTTGGGCTCAAAGAGTTTCTTAATGGGAGCAATAGTTGGTGCAGGGCAACACTTTTGAGTAGCGTTTTCACTTTTCACAGGTTATGGGGAAGAAGTTGAAAGCAGAAGAGGTCGGTCGGCAGAGGCAGTCACGACAGCACTCCTGAGAGCAAAAACAAAAAGGGAGAGTTTACTGGAATTTTGTCAGGGCCTGCGTTGTGCTACGGGACATAATCACCAGCACCACCTCTTAGCAATTATTCTACCATTATTTCTGTCCACGTGGCGGTCCGTCGTCTTAGTGGACCCACGCCGGACTAATAAAATTAAGGAATGTGGCTAAGTAGGAAGATTCGTCTGTGTTTGGGTCCCACATCTTTCAACGATTAGAAATAACCGCAGAGTATCAAGCACAGCAAAGCTAAGCTACGTTAAGCTCACCCGCGTGTAATATTCCAAATGTAACGTAAATTACACGTGTACGTCTGTATTTCACTTTTGTCAATTGCTGGTAGCGTCGTTTAGTCGGGATTATTAATCTAGTGTGGTGGATCTATGGAGACATGTCCAAGACCTTATTTTTATTTTAGGCCACACATTATCCGGCATGGCTGGCAACTAGTAACCAGCCTCGCCTACCAGTGCAATCTCTGGGGATCACTATCACTAACACTATGTATAGTTTTACAATAAACAAGTTAGATCGCTCAATCATAGTTTGCAAACAGAAACCATAGATGTATAGACAAAACAAGTGAACAGAGCTTTATTATATTCATATTTTTAATATAATAATATTATTTAATTAATAAAATAAAAATATTTATTAATAATGAATAAAAAATTAATAAAATTTTATAAATTTTTATTATATTAATTAAATAATAAAATTTTTATTTATTATTAATAATATATATTTTTATTTTATTTATTAAATAATATTATTAACGTGTAGGATCATTCCCCGAGACTCTCTCTCCATTTTCACTTCCGTTTCCTCGGCCTTAACAGAATAAACAGTCGTTTAATGAAACATTACCTTTAATCAGCCTTATATTAATTGCGAAGTAGCGCCCGCTGCTAACTTTGACTGCGTGTACTGTACTCTGGACGGACCTTGCTCTGTAATCTCTACTCGATCAAATCCCGCCGTACGATTTGTTTTTGTCCAAATTTACCCCTACTTTCTTTCTAATTACTATGTTTTAAATTTTTTATTTATCCGAATTACATTTTGGCCTCCTCTATAAAGCGCCGATCCAAGTTCACTCTGTAAAACCTTTTATCTTATAGCACGCACTCTCTCTAATACTTTTGTCCCTCACTCTCTCTCTCTGTCTCTCTCTCTCTCTCCCTCTCTCTCTGCTATCTTGCAATGGACAAGTCAATTGCCATGACCGAACCGTGGCGACCTGATCTGGTACTGAACCGGCCACCGGAGACGCCACGCGAGCCCATGGAGTTTCTCTCGCGGTCGTGGAGCGTGTCGGCTTTGGAGGTGTCCAAAGCTCTAGCCCCACCACACTCGCAAATGACGCTCTCAAAAACATCAAGTAGTGTCATACTAGAAGACTTAGCTGGCGAACTGGAAGACCAAAATGGTGCCGTCTCGGGTAACCCGTTTTCCTTTGCTTCCTCTGAAACTTCCCAGATGATCATGGAGCGTATCATGTCGCAGTCGGTGAGTGGTCGAAGTTAGCCACGTCTAGACAAATTATGAGATTGCTTTGTTTTGTTGCGTGACTTGCTGCTCTGTTTTGTTTCTTTTCGAGTGGTTTCTGCTTTTGTTTTCTATATTCCTGAAGCATTTAGTAACACTTCATCGTCCTCGATTTTTAGCAGCAGGAAGTATCTCCACGCACATCGGGTAGGCTCTCACACAGCAGCGGCCCTTTGAATGGCGGTTCGCTAACAGACAGCCCACCTGTTTCTCCCTCCGAAATAGAAGACATTAAGGTTTGTTATTCGATCTCTCTTTCCTTCTCCGGAAGATCTGGCGCCAATACTAAATTATTGGGGGTGCATTAATTGAGAAGTTTGGGGGGTTTTTTCTCTTTTCGGACACAAAGCACTGAATTATTGACTCGTAAGAACCATATTTCAGGCTTTCTCTGTCACCAACGCCACCTTTAATTACACCAGGAGATGGCAGATTATGTTTGTTTCCAATTCTTCAATGCTGAAAAGTGAACACTTCTCTCCATTTTCTAATTTCCTTTGATCCCAAGGAGGCTATTTCTCCTTCCCCCCCATGATTATGCTATAATTTCTTGAAATCCTCGGGTTTTTATGAATTTGTTAAGAACCTGTAAGAAACCCCAAGTGAAGCATTAGTAAAAGTGGCTAAAATTAAGGGATTCTATTTTAAGAAGAGATTCGTTTCTTCGTTGTGTTTTTATTTGCGCCATTAGTAAACTTTTCTATGAACCTTAAATATGAACAACCACGCGGCCTTTGGCTTGGTGTCCCTGTATAATTTGTTAGAATATATAATATTAATCCAGTTAAGCAGATTGCTGGGTCATTACTTTCTTTGCATAAAAAACAGTAAACTTATATTTAGAATTTTATTTGTGGTGCATCAAACGAAATTACGGGATTATAAAACCACAAATGAAAACAAATTCACCAAATTTAACACGGATTCTATGACTAACCGCTGGCGTTCTTACTCTGCGCAGTTCTGTCGTAACAACAACAGCAGCAATATAATCAACAACAGCCACGGCCACGGCCACCACCTCCATCCACTCAACGTCGGCTCGAACTTCCGTCTCCCCGCGGCCATCTCCGCCACTCCGGTCGCCGCCACTGGTGGAAAGACTGTGGGGCGGTGGCTGAAAGACAGGAGAGAGAAGAAGAAGGAAGAAACCCGCGTCCTTAATGCCCAGCTGCATGCTACGATATCAGTTGCGGGCGTTGCTGCGGCCGTGGCTGCAATTGCTTCAGCCACGGCTGCATCATCTGCTTCTGGAAAGGACGAGCAGATGGCCAAAACTGACATGGCCGTGGCATCTGCGGCTACCCTTGTGGCCGCTCAATGCGTGGAGGCTGCAGAAGCTATGGGAGCCGAGCGTGAACATTTGGCTGCCGTCGTCAGCTCCGCTGTCAACGTTCGTTCTGCCGGCGATATCCTGACGTTAACTGCCGCGGCAGCCACAGGTATTATTAAATTTTGACGATAAAGTTCAGCTTGTTTTCCTTAATTTGTTTATTTGTTTGTGTTTCTGATGGGTATTGACGTGTGTAGCGTTGAGAGGTGCGGCCACTTTGAAGGCTCGTGCGTTGAAGGAGGTTTGGAATATAGCAGCCGTGATACCGGTGGATAAAGGGGTGGGAGGAGGTAACAATGGTGGTGGTAGTAACAATGGTAGTTCAAACGGCAGTTTCAGCGGTGAGCTTGTTCCTGAAGAGAATTTCTTGGGTATTTGCAGTAGAGAATTGCTTGCCAGAGGTTGTGAGCTCCTCAAGCGCACACGCAAAGGTAACATGTTTAATGAATTTTGTTAATTCTGATTTATTGTCTTTGTTATTTGTTTCACAAATTTAGTTCTCTAGCTTTGTTGTTTTGATAGGAATTGTATTTGAAGGAATATTTTGTGTCAGGAATATGAGATCTTAATTCATGTGGTTTAGTAATTTCTTGAGAATGTGATGCCTGTCATGTTTTTTCTTTTGAGTTCCTCGCCTTTTATGTGGGATAATTTTTAGACGAAAGACGTCTTCGGTTGTCTGGTGGAACGCTTAATTGGCCAATTTCATCATTATCTAGTGGGTTATGACATGCTTTGCAACTACGTCCTGTTGAAGCAATGGTAGGGAATCAAAATCATGACTGGAAATAGTGACGTGATACGAGATATGTCATTAGATTCATCTTTGTGATCAATTTTACTATTGCATATTGAATCTGTCTATGTAGAATTATGCAAGGCTATCTAGCGATGATTGTTTACCGGGGTTTGAATCATGTCATTCTTCTGATCATTGCAGGCGATCTTCATTGGAAAATAGTTTCTGTTTATATTAACAGATTAAACCAGGTACAGAGTGTTCTAATCCAAAAACGTGTTTTTATTAATCTAAATATCATATCATGCAATTATTTGGTCATCAATATAACTTTAATATTTCGAATGCGAGTCCTGATGGGTAAAAGTTCTCAGTAAAAGCTAAAAATTCTGAGCATAATGAAAGAAATGGTTCTGCTGTCTTCCTTTTCTTTTTCTCTGCGGTCTTTAATCTGATAAGGCTCCCTTTTGTGTAGGTTATACTGAAGATGAAGAGTAGGCACGTTGCTGGAACCATCACAAAAAAGAAAAAGAGTAAGTCATTACTTCTGTCTTTCTCTAATAATGTGCAGCAGAATTGGAGGTGGGTCTTCTTCCATTTGGGGATTCGAGAAAGTAGATTGGCACTAAAGTAGAAAAATATCAAAAGGGTTTATCTTTAGTTGATCTTTATTGAATTACAGGATCAAAAGTGTTAATAATATCTAATATATTTCTTTTGAATTTTACAGATGTTGTGTTGGAGGTGATTACAAATGTGCCCGCGTGGCCAGGCCGCCACTTGCTTGAGGGTGGGGAGGATCGGAGGTACTTTGGGTTGAAGACGATGATGCGTGGAGTTGTAGAATTTGAGTGCAGGAGCCAGAGGGAGTACGATATATGGACTCAGGGCGTGTCAAGACTCCTCAACATTGCATCAGACAAAAGCAGTGGACATAGAATTTGAGCTGTTGTTGATTGCTACATGAGTGGGAAAATCTGGCAAAAAATCGGCAAAATGGGGTTATTTTGTTATTGGGGATAGGTTCAAAAGCACTTTTAACAAAATATAAGATGTTTTAGTAGAAAACTGCCGGGGCTGGGGTTTTTTGGGTGTTTGTCTTGTAAAAAAAGTGTTTCAATATTAAAGATAAGTTATCCATCCAAATGGGTCTTTACTTTAGCTGTGGGGGATAATATTTATGTGCTTTTGAAAGTTATTTTTGAACTGGAAAGAGTCGAGTGAATTTGAACGAATGAATGAAAGCAAAGAAAACCATGTGATCTATGGCCATTGTCGTTTCGCTGTAGTGGAAAGAAAAGGAGTATCTTGGACTGAGATGGTCAAAAAGAGAAGAAAGGAATCCCATTTTGAGGAAGGAAACAATATTGGAGACAAAGACACAATCTTCCTCCCTTCCTGATTCTATTTGCTTTTTCTTTTAATTTCAATGTTTATGTGGCAGCTGATGCTTTTCTTTATCTGATTTTGGCTCTTAGTTTTAGGTTTTCAATGTGGTGGAACCCGTGATTGTCTTGATTTGTAATTTTCCACTTTGTATAGTGTTCTTTTTTGTATTAAGTGATCAAGAAGAGTCGGTGAAATATTTTATTTACCTGTGAAAAAGGAGAGCGAGATCCTTATTGTTAGAGGAATTGGTGGTGTGTGTGTGTGTCTATATATATATATATATCTATATATATTAAGTAGTCAAAAGAAGCAGCATATTTTCAGCCCATCAGATGTTTTGTAGTTTCTGTTTTGGCTTCATTATGCAAGTCTGCAATATCTATTTGCTGATTCTGCTCTCTTCATGGCATCCTTATGAGCATAGAACGGTTGGTGCACATCTGCAATGAAATTCAATTTAGAGTAATTGTACTACTTTTGGGAACATTGCTTCTGGTTTGAACAATGAGAGAACTAGTGTTAATCGATACAAGGAAAAGTTGTGTTTTTTCTTTAATACTCCTTAATGAACCATAAAAAAACCGGTAAAACATACAGTCTGCCATGGGCTTTATCACTTAACATATCCGGTGAGACTAGAGCAATAGATGGGTTATCCCTTTTGGGCTGTATTGTATTAGCTTCTAGATTGGGCAAGGCTTTTATGGGCTCAAAGATGAAAAAACTTAACGGAGGACAATCTCACGTCCTGGCAAAGCTGGGTAAGAATCCAGAATCAAAATAACATATGATGTTCTAACAAGTTTGATACTTTAACATTTGAATGTCCTATAATAGTTGGCTATAAATTTAGGCTAATGGCAGATAAGCTTGACTATACATACGGTTCAAGCAATGGAAAAACATAATGAGTCTCTAAGCTGCTGTGTGAAATAAGAAGAAGGCACACGAGGAATGAAGGGGTTCAACAAGGAAGACGTTGGAGATGTCCAAATGGAGATCGATTGTAGCCATGGTAGACTTATCATATGTGTGCCGCTTGGTAAAGTTTCATGTACAGTGTAGCCTCAGATTATAATTGCCCCCTGGAGGCCAGATATCATATGTGCCAGCTTTCCAAGAGTAAAAAACATCTGTACTTTCAAAGTTAGTCCATTGATCCAATTTTGAAAATGAGCAAAGCACAAGTAAGCAAATGATATGACAGAGTAAGAGAGACCTTGATGAGGCTGAAAACGACAAGGACCAGGAGAGCAGCTAACGGAAAGGGTCCAAGAAAGCTGAAATCTTTGCCTCTTTTTCACGGCCAAAAATGTGTACAGAGTGAGGCTAAGGACTTCAACGCTAGTAAGAATTGCAGCTTCCAATATTATTCTCCCTGTTGGCATCAAAATGACAGTAAGTCCATCTAAATTGCTTTGATTTTCAGCCTCTTCTATTACTCATCGTCGAACCACCTCACCAAGGAGACTGACTTCGTGGGTTTAACCATACAGAACAAAAGGAGGAGGAGAAGATCCAAGTCTCGTCAGTGATATGAAAACTCTACGATCTTTGGACCAATTGAGAAGTTATCAGCCCATACATTTTGAGCCTCACAGAAATTGCAGTCTAGCCTTTGGCCCACTCACCAAAACTTTCCACCTACGCAAATGATAAATATCCCAGCACGACCCTACCAAAAGGAAATGGAAACACATCCGACAAGTTGAACTTTATTTCTCTAGCTGAGGCTACAGAGGCCACACAAAAACAGAACAACTTACCCCGCATGTATCCAGTAGAATTATTTGTCAGTGTGGAGGAAGAAATTTAAGCGAGAAGGTGAAAGCCATGTCTTCATCTTCTGCTGCAAATGTTTTTGAGACTGGAAATTACGCAACCAGTCTTCAAAGAGTGGAATCTGCAGTGACATGCAACAAAAACTGTTCTTCGCTTGCAGGAGCTGTTCCAACGCCGAAGCCGCTTTTGATTGGCTCGCCCTCTGAGGATGGAGAATTTCCAGTACTGATTTTCCTCCATGGTTACCTTCTCTTTAACTCTTTCTACTCTCAGCTTATCCTGCATGTTGCTTCTCATGGCTTCATTGTCATAGCTCCTCAAGTAAGCCTTCTCAATGGTTTGGTGCATTTATAGTTTATTCAATTATGGTTTTTGGATACATATAATTGGTGCTAATCTAACTTTCATGTGCCAAAATGTTTTGAATATGTGATTGCTTCCATTGAATAATTGGTTTACTTAAACGTTGATTGGGCAATGGAGAATCTGGTGTTATGCTTTGCACTATGTAATTTTTATATCTGATGCTGAAAATAGATACGGTGATTCATTAAATCGCCAAAAGCAAATCGCCAGTCTAGACTCATTTTATTGCGTGTGGATGTGGAATGTGAATGAACTAGCTATAAGGTCCCATTTTCTTGTCAAAATGCTGTCATCTTTTTTGTTCTTGGACGTTTCACAATGAGCACGATTGTCTTTGTCATTTTAAGGTATAAAAGAGGCAATTAAAATGTGATTATTCAGCTGTTCACATTCAAATTAGTAACAAAAATCATGATGATCCCCATTTGAAGTATGAGAAGGACAAATAAAAATTGTATTTTTTTAAAATTTATTCCCGATTTTTGATATTGTTTAATAACTTGTTTTAACTTATACATAGACCTGCATTCGTTGTAGCATAGAGTAAAGCTCTGTCTATTGCCAACGCAATTGAATTCTGATGACATTATTTAGGAAGAAATCAATGTGATATCCACTTAAGTCTTATCTCATTCTTTAGCTAGCTTCTAAAACCGTTGGATTGGGCAAGATTACAGATTTGGGCAGAAAGATAAAGAGATTAAATTTGAAATCAACAATATTTATGGTTCAGCTTATGGCAATTTTTTCTTCTTTGAATCCAACAGTTATATGAAGTGGCTGGACCTGACTCGAGTGGTGAGATTACGTCTGCAGCTGCAACAACAAATTGGTTATCTGAAGGGCTTCCTGGTTTCCTTCCACCTCATGTTCGGCCAAATCTAAGTAAGCTAGTCCTCGCCGGTCATAGTCGAGGAGGCAAGACTGCTTTTGCACTAGCTCTTAAGAAAGCAGCCACTACTCTAAAATTTTCAGCACTGATAGGTGTAGACCCAGTTGATGGAATGGACAAAGGGAAACAAACTCCTCCACCAGTACTAACTTATGTTCCTCATTCATTTGATCTTGATATGCCAGTGATGGTGATTGGTTCGGGCTTAGGTGAAATTAAAAGGAATCCTTTGTTCCCTCCTTGTGCCCCAAAAGGAGTTAACCATGAAGATTTCTTCAATGAATGTCAAAAACCGGCTTGTTATTTTGTAGTTAAGAATTATGGTCATCTTGATATGTTGGATGATGATACTAAGGGGATCAGAGGTAAAGCTTCATATTGTCTTTGTAAGAATGGCAAATCCAGGGAACCTATGAGGAAGTCCATTGGAGGAATTATCATTGCTTTTATGAAAGCTTATCTGGATGGTGATATCAGTGACTTGATGTCTATCAGAAATGGGCATGAAACTGCACCTGCGGAGTTCAAAACTATCCAATTTCTGGAGTGAAATTTGAATAGCTTGATGATTGTGAGCTGGCTTCCTATGAAAATGTTACTTATGGAGAACATAATAAGCTGTATTAACGATAGGAGATTAGGAATAAAATAGCGTTACAACACCAACACTGCTCGATTTCATTTTCCTTTATTGTGATCTCATTGTGGCCTATAAAGTAAAAACATTTACTCATTTCCGAGATTTCGAACGTTAATACAAACTATGCTAATATTCAGACTGGTATTACAAAGGATTGATTTATTTGGATTGTCGGATGATCGCTTGATTATTTGACTATAAGTTTGGAAGAACCCCATCAGTCCTTGGTGCCCACCAGAATTCGGCAGTTTTTGCAAAATCAAGGAGAGCAATTCTGAAGGGCGACCTCTCTTACAGAATTCTTCATCAAGCACCTCCTTACTGCCCTTTTGTCTTGGAGAAGAAGATGCAAATAAAAAAAGCAGCAGTTGTTTCTGCAGTTTTGATGCATGGAAAGAACTTGTCAGGGATGTGCATTTACCACATGGTATGGAAATTTGCCTCGTCAATGTATTTGCAGCCCTTTAGAGGTGCTTTAGTTAGACTTAGAATCATCCTGAAAGATATTCAGTTACAAAAAAATGAAACGAGCATGTGAAGAAAACCTATAAGTAAACTGCTAGATGTGAAAGAGTTTCAGATGACCTGACCTTACAACCTGGCATGGTTGGCCAAGAATTACAGTGAATAATTTAGAAAACTAGTGTGTGATCGGAAAAAAGGCGAAGAGTCTTGTTCATAACGACAACACCTCGATTTCAAACGAATTCTACGCATGAACAAGTCTTATTACGTAAAGGTGAAATCATGTTCTTTCCATTGACCTTGCCTTTGCCATCCGGTTAAAAAAGTAAAACCAAAGAAAAGAAAATCCCACACGGTAAACAACCCCTCTCTCGTACCTGCTCTGTTTTAAATTAACACAACGTAGCTTTTCAAAAACCATTATTAATTCTTGACGGAATCCTTTCTTCCTTCCAATTCCAACTACTCTCAACCTTTGCAGGACAAGTTCAGCAACAACGCACTTCTAACTTGATGTCGGCGGCCTTAAGAACAAAAACCTGCGCGTTCTGGAGCAGTGATCATCATACCTAACAAATTAAGTACCCATTTATATGTCTTAACCTTGTTATTTCAGAAGTCTTCTTTGTTTTCTTTTTTTTTTTTTTTTTGGGTTTACAGCATTTTTGAAGATAGTTGACATTGTCTTATTTATTTGAGTGATCTAGTCAACTGGGGTTGGTCTATTGACTTCAGGGACACTTCATTCTGGAACTAATTTCACTAATTAATTATTATTTTTTGTTCTTTTAGATCATTATAATTTACATTATGGTCTCATCATCCTGTAACTAATTTGTATTTCTTAATCAGCAAACTTGGCAGACGCGAGAATATATGCAAATTATTCTCATGTGTTCATATCTTCATTTCATGTATTCTTGCAATCTTATAATTGGTTTCTGGTATTCTCATGGGACTTTTCTCTATCAGTTTTGGGTATTTCTTTTATATTATATCTTCTTGATCTATGAACTTCTAGTTATCTTTTTCATCTGCTGCAACCATGTCTGCCATGGAGCCAACCGTTATAATATTTGACTTTGATGAACTCTCTTTCCCTCTCCTTTCAAGTTGACGCCTGCAACTAGAAATAAACAAAGATAGAATTCACGTCATATGAAAAATATAGTCTCTAGAAAATAATTTTTACTTCGGCACGGTTGAATGGACCACAGCAACTCTTGCCAACACTGTAAACCTATCTTTTCTATTGTATTAGCCTGACCACCCACATTTCCAATGTTTTCACTCCAGGGCTGTGGCTGTACATATTTCCTTCCTATTGGTTCAGAAAGCACAGCTCAGGATTCTTTGATACAGCAATGAGATGTTAAAATTGAAGAGCCTAGTTGTTCTAGACACCATCACCAACTCTTTGCTCAATGTCATTGCTTTCCTTCTGCCTACACAGCAATTAAGTTTTAATTTGGCCCCCATTCTTCAAGCATATACATAACAATAACATAATTTATTGTTTCTTGATATATTTAACGACCATATACTTTGTAGATGCAGGAAAAATGCTCTGTCAATAATGGTTATCCAATAAAATGTTGACCAGGCCAATGCCCTGTTCTTATTTTAGTTTCTGGGGTTTCCAACCACCAAGATTTTATATAGACATTCTTAATCTTAGTAAGCCTTGTGGATGACCAACCATTAACTAAATCATAAATTCATTTTGCTGTCCATCCCTGGAAATTGCTTAACAGATTGATTAAACTGGTGAATGCAACTTGCAATGACAGAAAATTTATGCTTCAATTTCATTGTCTAACTGACACACATCTCAGAAATGACAAACAAAGATTTACCTCTGATACAAGGTTGCCCAATTTCTATGTACGCAAGAAACAACCGTTCACATCTAGACCTTGGTCCCATGTATACTCCATGACTGCAAGAAATCAAATATTCTGTCTTGTACGATTTGTTTTTAGCCTTCTGCATCGCCTGCCTGACAATATTTCTGTTAAAATATTGCCCCATTCTCAAGCCTCAACTAAATAACTAATAACTTGCATTCAAAATTGTACATAAAACCCGTGTTTCTGTTGAGGTCAGGCACCGGTTTCCTCCAAATATCCGCCGACAACTACTCGAAACCATAACTTTTTGAGGGCTACAACTTAACATCATATCTACCATCTATGCCAGAACATTTTTCATGCATGTACAAAACCAAATTACAAAGAGAGAACGTTCTTGGTAGGCTCTTAACAAAGGAAGTCAAATTCTAAGTTAAAACCCCATCTGTACTCCAATACTGTCACCTCAATTTCACACAAACAATGATTAGTTGATATAGTCAATGTTTTTGATCTTTTTAATATTAACAATGCTTTACCCGTCGAACCACCAATTACACGTCTAACCTGCTTCAAAATTTGTCACTACCCGTGCGCGCGCGTGCGTGGGTGTGTGCCTATATCTTGATTTCCATCTCCAATTCTCCTTCATCAAATGATGGCATAATCTTTTTTCAAAATGATGAAGTACCCTATTGTCAGTCTAGCCCTTTGGGGCATCCTCTCTACCATATTCTTCTTCTCTACACCATCTCACCAAGCTATAGACATTGATCTTGAAATCATCATCCCGAATCCTGGACTCTTTAATGCTTACTTAGCCCTCCAAGCTTGGAAACTTGCCATCACTTCTGACCCTAATGGCTTCACCTCAGATTGGGAAGGCCCCCATGTCTGCAACTACACCGGCGTATTCTGTGCACCAGCTGTAAATGATCCTGACATCACAACAGTCGCCGGAATAGACCTAAATCATGCCAACATAGCCGGTTCTTTGCCGGAAAAGCTTGGCCTCCTCGAAGACCTTGCTCTCTTTCACATAAATTCTAACCGTTTTTGTGGTACCATACCCGACAGCTTCCAAAATATGAAGCTTCTTTACGAGCTTGATGTTAGTAACAACCAATTCAGTGGCCAGTTTCCTTCTGTTGTTCTTTGTTTACCGTCACTCAAGTTTCTTGACATCAGATTCAATCAATTCGAAGGTGCTATCCCCTCAGCCCTTTTTGATTTAAAACTTGATGCGTTGTTTATTAATAACAACAAGTTTCGTTCATCCTTACCAAGAAACATAGGTAACTCTACTGTTTCTGTGCTTGTCCTGGCAAATAATAACTTCAACAGTTGCATACCTTCGAGTTTGTCAAAAATGGGAGGAACACTACAGGAGATCATTCTCATGAATATGGGATTGACGGGTTGTTTGCAGCAAGAATTAGGGCTGTTGAATCAAGTGACAGTCTTTGATGTCAGCTCTAACAATTTAGTTGGTTCGTTGCCGGATTCCATGGGAAACATGAAGAGCTTGGAGCAGTTGAATGTTGCACGTAATGAACTATCTGGTCAAATTCCAAAGAGTATATGCTCATTGCCAAAGCTGGAGAATTTCACTTACTCCTATAATTTCTTCTGTGCTGCACCATTAACGTGCCTCAAGTTGCAGGACACAGACGATAAGCATAATTGTATTCCTGGTAGACCAAGTCAGCGATCTCCTATGGAATGCAAGTCATTCTATGCCCATCCTGTTAACTGTGGCGCCTTTGGTTGCTCTCCAAGAAGTCCACCACCGCCACCTCCTCCACCTCCACCGCCTCCGCCTCCGCCGCCGCCGCCGCCGCCACCACCGCCTCCTCCAAGGCACCCAAAGCATTGGCCAGCGACACCGCCAGCCCATTTTCATCGTCCATGACCAACGATACAGACATAAGAGGAGGGGAAAAATAAACCTTACTGGTTTCGCAACACTCATCCATTGATTTACTAGTTTGAATAACGGCAAGGGAGACAGTTTGTTTTCTATTATTCCAAGTTGAGTGTCAAACCCTTTACTGTATGTACAGTTCAAGGATGGACAACAATGGCGCTGCAACGTTTTCTTCACTGTGCTGTGATGCTTTTTTTTTACATGGTATGTAATTATAAAATGTCAAAGTCAGCATGCACTCAGAAATTTACGTTGAACTATGATACTTTCCTTTGATTGCATCGATTTAAAATATTATTCCATAAAGAAATAACATGAAAGTCATTGGATTGGATTTGGGGCTCTCTACGGTCAGCCGCAGCCTGGCCTGGCCACGGACAGTATGTGCTGTGTTGGGTCAGGATTCATCGTGTCCGGCACCAGTCCTACCCAGTTTGGGCCAGAAACGAGCCACTTCATAAAAGTTGAAAAGAATAAAAAAGAGAAATAATAATAATAATAATAGTGATAACAACAACGACGACGATGACATACTCATTTTGTTTTTCATTCTTCATCTTCCATTTTTTTATTATTTAGGAAAAATAAATATTTAATTATTTTTTAAAAGAGAAATTTGTGACCTTTAATCATAAGTTAGAGTGAAGAAAAAAAAAAGATATAATAATATTTTTATTTTACTAGTTAAATTATTATTATTATTATTATTATTATTATTATTATATATTTTAAATATGACGTGATCTCGTTTGAGTTAAAAAATTTGTGTTCGTTCGTTATGTTGGATTTTCTTAAACTTTTTAATTTTTTTAGATTAAGTTGGCTAAGTACAAATTTGTCCTGTCTATATATTATAGACAAATAGGTGGTTATTAGTATTAATATTTTATTTAATAGTATTACAAAATGGAGTAAAATGTGAAGCCAAAATAGTGATCATAAAGATTGATGCAAATGATTACTGTGCCTTCTCTTTGATTGGAACTCCTTTCTGTTGGGTTGCTTCATATTATTGGTGCCGATGGGGAAGAAGAAAGCCCAATCACATCACTGATTCTAAAACCACTCCTTAGTATTCTGATTACACTCGTTTCATACGAACGGTAAAAACCTTGGACTGCACAAAATTAAGTGGCACCGAGCAATGAAAATTGGGTGCATTTAGAAGAGAATCAAATAGTCCTTGACCCTTGTTTTTGCATTCAAAATGACCCTTAAAGCTTGGGGCTCTCGCACAACAAAACTGCAGCTAAACGCCGTCGTGTCGGTAAAATATTAGGGTTTCCTCACTCGCTAGATATATCTTTAAGACACATTTACCCTCATCGAAAAACGGCTCTCCTTTCACCAATGAATTTAAGAAGTATATAAAGATCCAGAGAAGTAGGGTTTTGCGTCTTCAAAAGCACACTCGCCAGAGCCGTCTGCACCAGTAACTGCTACCGAGGCTAAATTTCCTATTACAACCATGGCGGTCGGGTAAAGCCCTCCTATCTCTCACTTAGAGGCACTCCGTTGCTTTCTTTTCATGTTGCGGGTTCTTGTTGGCTGATATTCTGGTTTTTGTTTTGGTTTTGTGTAGCAAGAACAAGAGGATTTCCAAGGGGAAGAAGGGAGGAAAGAAGAAGGCGTAAGTGTTATTTAATTATTTATTGCATAAACTAGAGTAAACGCATTTTATGTTTTTGTAGATCTGTTTTATTTTGCGTTAAAGTTGCGTTTTTGTTGTGTCTTGTTTTGCTATAGTGCTGATCCTTTTGCCAAGAAAGACTGGTATGATATCAAGGCTCCTTCTGTTTTCAACAACAGAAATGTGGGGAAGACTCTTGTTACCCGCACCCAGGGTACCAAGGTATTTCTGCTACCTATTTCTTATTTTTGTTATTTTATTTAGAGTTCTTTTTTGCGCTTATTATTATATTCATCTTGTTAAAAGTGTTTCTACAGTGTACGGTTTATTTGCTATTGAGCGTATTTTTAATGATAATTGTATTTGAGAACTAATTTGTTACGACCGATTTTTGATTTATTAGATATGGTCCATTTGTTTGAGTTCTTATATTGTGTATAAATTGCCCTATTTTTTTTATCTGACCTTTATAAATAGAAATTATAATGTTGTTTTCAGACTTGCAATTATTAGTTACTTCATTTTTGGGTTATAAATATACACATTATCATCTAAATATGAGATATATGCTTAGTCAATTTGTTCATGGGATGGCATAATTACTTGATGAGTATAATAAGTCATGCTAAAATTGTAGTTCTGGTATTAAAGCCATGATGCTAGCAAGAATTCTACGCACTGTACATCTTTTCCCCAGATTTAGAAAGAGTGATGATACTTTGATTATATAAAATGTTTAAATATTGCAGAGTTGAGTTAATTGGCTTGTGTACTAGTAAGTAAATGACTTAAATTTTATGGAATTCAGTAAAAATTGTTTATAGAATTCTTTTGTTGTTAAAATATATATTACCTCTTCCATGCACTGATGTTCTTTGGCTTGCCAAAACCTTTTCAAGATATACACTTGTTCGCACATTTAATTCCTGGAGTGTGCTTAACAGATTGCATCAGAAGGTCTCAAGCATAGAGTGTTCGAGATATCACTAGGTGATCTGCAGGGTGATGAGGAGCATGCCTACAGAAAAATCAGATTGAGAGCTGAAGACGTACAAGGAAAGAATGTTTTGACAAACTTCTGGGTATGATTTATATGAAATTCTTGTTTGCTTTAGCAATTATTTTCTCTGTGCATGTGCCTGATTATGTTATCTTAATTTCTCTGTGCATGTGCCTGATTATGTTATCTTAACAGATTTTTTTGTTTCTTTTGAATATGTAGGGTATGGACTTCACAACCGACAAGCTGAGGTCTTTGGTTAGGAAGTGGCAGACTTTGATTGAAGCTTACGTGGATGTCAAGACCACTGATAACTATACACTGAGGATGTTCTGCATTGGATTCACCAAGAGACGTCCAAACCAGGTGAAGAGGACTTGCTATGCACAATCAAGCCAGATCAGACAGGTAATTGTGTGAAATATGGTGTCATGCTCAATTATTACTTATGCTTATTGAAAACCGATTTGCAAGTAGTTTATATTGTTTACAATGCCTTTTTAAACTCCTCAAATATTAGATTTTTGACCATTTGTACTTTTGATGATACTAATATTTCCTGTATCTCTTCTTTTTTCAGATTCGCCGCAAAATGAGGGAGATCATGGTTGCACAGGCTACATCCTGTGATTTGAAAGAGTTGGTCCAAAAATTCATCCCGGAAATGATAGGCAGAGAGATTGAGAAAGCAACCTCAAGCATATACCCCTTACAAAACGTTTTTATCCGCAAAGTGAAAATCCTGAAAGCTCCCAAGTTCGATCTTGGAAAGTTGATGGAGGTTTGCTACTCTTTCTCTTGCTTGTCCTCTGTAGCCACTTCTTACATAAGTTGAAAATCCATTGAATAGATATTATACTCCTTGGACCATGCATTTGCAGTCTCTGTTAAGATTTTACTTGTTCACATTTGCTTGGGTACTTAAGTTCCAAATTCCTGACTAGTTTTCTTTTCTTGAAAGTTTTTGAGTGGAATAAAATAAATTTAGGCATGCAAAATTCAAGTTCTGAATTGTGATGCATTTGACTATTTAGTTCTCACAAATAATTATTGGACATTGTTTCTTGCTAGTTTGGCGTTCGGAATCCTCCCAATTCATGCCATTTATTTTCACCTCTGATATTTTTGTGTTCTTTGTCTAATTGCGGTACTATACCTTTGCTACATTTATTTGTTTAGCCCAAGTTTCAGCAGGTTTATGTAGTTTAAAAAATCAGGGGGTACGTACCACAGTTACTTTTATGCCTAATTTCTTCATTGTGTTCTCTGTAGGTTCACGGTGATTACTCAGAGGATGTTGGTGTCAAGCTGGATAGGCCAGCTGACGAGCCCATGCTTGAAGCACCAACTGAAGTTATTGGAGCTTGAATGGAGAAATTCTATTATCTATTTTTCTTGTTTTAAGAATTTTTGGGCAATTTTGTGTTTTAAGAACTCTTATATGTTTAGGTTATGCACATTTTATTCTATCACAGATGGTTACAGTGGTTTCATGTTATGAAAAATGCCAGCATTTCTGCTTTAATCTAGGAGCTGTCTTGATTGAGTTTGTTGAACCTTTTCGATGCTTTATTGGTAAAATAATGTCAAAAGTCGGTAATGTTGCGTGGATACTTGAAAAAAGAAAACCAAAATAAGTTTTCAATTAGCTTAAAATAAACTTGCCCAACTTTGATGTCATGTTGCCGATTGGAAGTGAATGGATTGGCTGATTTGAGTGAATCCATATGCGTGAATGTTTGATGCTTTCAGAGATGATTTTTTTGCTAGTAGTAATATCGCCAGAATCTACAGGAGCACCCGAAGAGTTTGGGTTGCTAAGCGGGCTAAGATAGCTCTCATAGTTTTCTACCTTACTAGAACAGATGTTCTGCAATTTTGTTTGATCACTCCGACAAAGAGGTGGAAGTCCTAAAAAATTTTGGTTTCTAGGCAAGTAATTGCAATGTTGCATGCAGATGCATAATAGGAAATTTATGCTGCATTGACACGGTGTATCTTGTATTACAACATAAAAAAGGGCTGAAGCAGCTTATTCTTATTAGTTCCTGTACGCTGTATTGTACTGGTTTCCGCTAACAAATACAATAAATAAGTGGTCTCTTTAACATGATGCGATGCCCATTGCAGTTCAAGGAAAAAGTGCAGCCTCTAAAAGCAATAGCCTTAGTCTCCATCAGTTGAAGGTCTCGTACACCCACACAAACATGCCTTTTTCTGCTTTCCGCCGCCGCTTCTCCCACCACTGTAAATGAAGTCCCTCAGCAAGGCACCTGTTCTACTTTCTGAAAACTTGTATTTCCCTTTGGTTTTATTTTCATCCTCGAGTTTCAGCAAAATGCACTGGATGCTTTGAACTTCAAGCTGCAGTCGTCCAATCTTTTCGGATCTTTTTCGTGCCTCTTCTGTCACCTTGTTCCTGCTAATATCTCCAGCCTCTTCCAAATCTGCAGAGGGACTCTTTTCAGCATCTTTGGTCAATTCATCATTCTCACCTGCAAGCCCAAGAACAGTCTCCTCAACTTCTTTTAACTGTCTTTTCGCATTCTCGTGCTCAGGATCGCTGGCCTTCTTGCTTCTCTTGCTCATCTCCATCTTCTTTTTCAAATCTTGTACAGTTGTTTGAAGACTCGTCAATGTCTGAGCATCAGAAGCAAGTCTCTCCAAGATCTTTTTCTTGTTCCCTTCTTTATGTGGATCTCTATTGCTTCTGGATACCTCTAGCTTGTCAACACCCAATTCCTTCTCAACTTCCAATTCTGAAGAGGGATTTTTCTGCTCCACAACTTTGGACTGATGACTTAGCACGATATTCGCCACTGGTGCTGCTGCCCGCATCTGTCTGTCATTGGTTATTGAATTGCGGCCACAGTCTTGCTCAGCACATTTCCATAATCCAAGCATCTGATCATTGGACCCACCATTTTCTCCCCTGCTTTTTTCATTGAATGAGCAATCAGACAATTGATCAAGTGGAATATCTTTCATCAATATCTTGTTCTTAACTTCAGTGGTTTCAGGTCTACTCTTCTGCAACTCCAGGTTAACAGTGGACTTGCCCTCAATTTCTATCTCTTCCTCCTGGAATCTTCCTTGACACAAGCTGCTTCTCAACTGCAACGCTTCAGCTTCGGTTATTTGATCTTCTACTTTGATGCTGGAATTCATACTTTTCTTTGCTGCACGCCGTTCAGTTTCTTCAATTAACACCTTTTCAGCTGCTTCAATTCTCCTCTGCAGCTCTTGCAGCTCTGAAACTCCATCTGTTACCACAATGCTTTTAACTTCGAGTTCAAAACGGTTTGTTTGATGAAGTTGACCAGCCATTTCTGAACTCTGCAGACAGTTAAATGACATTTTGTTATTGTGCACAAGTCATGATAGCAGTGTTGAACGGTAAAAGACAAAAAAGGATCGCCACACTTGAGTTTGGCATATAAGCGTTCCCATAGAACAGAAATTTGCGAGTGCAGGCAGAACTCCCCATACAATTTCTGATAATGGAAATTATACAGATTGTCGAGTCATATCATTTAGTTTCTAAAAGTAGAAGATTTATGTTAGCTTTTCCCTCTCTTGCTAAGCCAACAGCAAGCGTTTTTGGAGAAAATGGAAAAATAAACCAGTGGCTTCTTACATTTGAAATGCTGATTGATACTATAATTAATGTTATTAAGAGAAGGTAAGAGCATTACCATTTGTTCTCCATTGCCTGCCGGGCAATGCTTTTCCAGTTGAAGGACATTGTGCTCAAGAGATGCTATGTTACCTCCGAGGGAAGCTATAACAGGAACATATGAAGACAACTGAGACCTTAATTGTCCAACTTCACTTTCCAAGAAGCCAGCTCTTTCTTTCATCTGTTTCATCTCCAAACTCTTTGTCACACATTCGTCTTCAAGATTCTCACAAACTTTGGTAAGCTCATGCACTTTATTTTCAAGCAAAACTTCTCGGGTGGAGGAGATTTGCAGATCAAAATAGAACGATGCGGCCTCAGCCTCCCAGAGTTCAAACTCATAGCTTCTCTCCTGCAATTCGGAACTCAAATACACTTCTTTAATCTTTCGTAGTTCAATCTCCTCATGTAAAAAACCAACGTCAGATTCCAAACTTCTATTTACTTCATGAAGGCATTCAATTTCCCTTTTTTGTCTTGCGCAATCTCCAGATATCTCAAGAATTTGCCTCTCAACATTTTCTTTAGTAAGTTTTAATTCTTTACATTCCCACTTCAGATCCTCAACAGTTTTGCACAATTCTGCACTCAAGTTATGTGTAGCCTTAAGCTTCAGTTCTGCTTCTAAAAGCTCTGTTGCCTTGTGTCTCAGAGAATCCTGACCTGCAGAAATTTGATTGTTTAATTCATCATTGAGGTATTTGATCTCATGCAGCTCCATGTACAATTTGTCAACTGTCTCATTCAGAATTCTGTCTTCTCCAAGCAGCCTGGAATTCTCTTCTTGCAAAGTCAGGTAAGTGCCTTGCAAACTAGCCAGCTTTAGACCCTGAGTTTCCAATTCAGCCTTTAGTGCAACCTGCTGTTGAACTCCCTCACTCATTTCCAACATTAGTTGTTTGTTCATCTCAAGAAGCTCGTCCTTATCTTTTTGAAGCATCATACGCTGCTGGGTCATGGTCAGAAGCTCCTGCTCAAATATTTTCTTCTCTGACTCCTGATCAGCTCCCTCTAATCTCAGCTGTCGAATTAAAGTCATAAGCACTGAGTTCTCAACTAGAAGTTGCTGCTTTTCATCCTCATTGCTTAAGAGTGAACTTTTTAGGTTTCCTATATTGTTCAAAATACGTGGAATAGGAATTTGCCCCTGTTCAATCTTGTCTTCATGCCAATTAACAGGATCAAACTGAAGCACTCTGAAGACTTGGTAAATCCCTGTTCTTAGCTTTTCAAGTTCATCCAACAAGAATTCTGTTTCCACCTGCTGCTCAAGATTTTCAGTCTCCAACTCTGATATCAGTTTATCTGACAATTTGGAGGCCTCAACATGCTTTTGACATTCTATCAACAGAGACAAGTTCTTTTCTTCCAGATCTTTTATAAACTTCTGTAAAATGAAGATCTCAACCTGAGCTTTTACAGCTTTATCCAGTTCTTCTTCGAATTCTTTCTTCGTTAATCTTGTTTCTTCTTGGAGTACATGGACAAGATTTTCCAGATCTGCCATCCGGGACTTGCTTACATTTACATAATATGCACGCTCTTGTTGCTCAGCATTGAGGGATTCCCGTAGTTCTTCGACTTGACTAAGTGTGGATACTTTCTCCTTCTCCAGATCAGAGTATTTCTCTTCTAATTTTGTAAATCTCTTCTCTAGGTTTCCCAGTCTTTTATCAACATTTTCCAGCTGAAATACTAGGGTGCTCCTTTCATTTAGAAGATCGGATTTCTCATTTTTTAGCAACCGGCAGAAATCTTCTAGGCTCTTTGACTTTGCCCGCAGACCTTCCAGCTCAACATTTGCACCAGCAAGTGAATTCTCCAGCAGGATGTTTTTCTCCAGGAGCTTCTGCATATTCTCAGTCATCATTTGTAACTGAGAAAGCAGAGTGGATTTCTCAGCAACAAGAGAGGATTTTTCTTCTCGTAGAAACTGGCAGGACTCCTTCAATTCCTTCGCCCACTTTCTTGACCCTTCTAACTTGCCATTCATTTCTGATAATGAGCACTCCAGAGTAGCATTCTTCTTCGAAAGTTCATCCATGTTCCTCAACTTCTCGAGTAGAATTTCTTTCTCATCTCCTTGCTTTTTGCAGACTTCTTTAAGCTTTGAGTTCTCATCTCGCAATTCCTTCACAGATGAATCAACGTGTTCAGGATTCAAACCTACTGACATCACTTGCTCCACTAACGCCTCATATCTCCTACTTAAGCCCATAATTTCCTCCTTCAAATGTTTAACCTGTAGCTGAAGGGCATTACTTTTGTCCACTTGTAGTGCAATCTCCCTTTCAAGTTTTTCTTTCAACTCCTTCAAATTAAAAATTTCATTCTGTAGATTTTTTATTGAACTAGTAGAAGAATTGTTCAATTCAATCAGGCTCTGGTTTTCATTTTTAACCTGCAGGATGTCTTCCTCAAGATCATGGTTGCATATCTCCAAGTCCTTCAGTGTTTGAAGCTTATTTTGAAGCTCCAATGTCAGAGCTTTCTGCTCCTCTTGAGATTGAGAGTGCAACATATGCAAAGCCTGAAGAGTAGCTTCAACTTGGACAAACCGTGAGTGCTCTTCCTGCATTGAAGCCTGAAGATTCTCCAGCTCTTTCTGCTTCTGAGAAAGTTCTTGATCCTTCGTTGCAATCTTCTGCACCAGACTATCTGCCTCTAACTGCAGAGATTGGTTTGATCTCTCCAACAAAACACAGTGTTGCTCCACAGTCCTCAATTTTTCAGCCCCCATAAGAATTTCATTTTTCTGTCGTTTGGAATCCTCTTGGTCATGAAAAATTTCACTCTCCATCTGAGATATTTTCTCCAAACACTGCTCATACTGGAAAGCTGCGGCTTTTTTTTCTTCATTTTTTCTAGCAAGAGCTTGCTTCAGCGCTTCAATTTCAGTTTCTGCTCTTTGACTTTGTTCGTTGAGTGTTCTGGCATTTTCCTCGGCAAGTGAGATTTTTTGCTCTAGTGCATATATCATCTCAATACATTGCTTGTACTGAAGAAGACCAACTTCCTTTTCAGTCTCTAAACTGGAAAGTTCGTGCTTGAGATTTTGAGCTTCAATTTCTGCTTTAGAAGCTCGTTCGTTAAGTCCTTTTGAATCCTCTTGGGCTTGAGAGATCATAGACTCCAGAGTAGATATCCTTTCCAAACAATTGTTGTACTGAAGAAGTCCTGCATCCCTCTCAGCTTCTAATTTAAGAAGTGCTTCCTTCAATACTTTAATCTCGATGTCTGTTTTGCTAGCTCGTTCATCAAGCCCTCTGGAATCCTTTTGTGCATGATTAAGTTCTCTCTCCAGGCTAGAAAACTTCTGCAAACTCTGCTGGTACTGAAGAATAATGGATTGCTTTTCAGCTTCAATCTCCGCAAGAGCTTTCTTTAAGGTTTCAACTGCACTATCAGCTTCACCTGCACTCTCAGACTCAGAAAGTATCTGGGTTTTGGGATTCTGGTTCTCACTGGAAAAATGAGAGAACTTATCTTCTGCTTTGTGAACATTCAGGCCCTTTTTCATTCTTCCTTCTGCAATTTTTGAATTTAGTGGCATTGTTCCTTTTGAACCAAACATCTGATGGAGCTGCTTTAAGCCCCTTTTACTTAACCCAGATTCTGATTCTTCTGAATACCCTCCATTCTTTTTTAAAGCATGTAAATTGGTTGAAGAGAGTCCCAATGCATCTTTATGCAAGTCATCTTGGTCAAGCAGTGTGCAGATTGGATGCGGCATTTCTGGAGTGCGAGGCTCACCCTCAGGACCTGATGAGCCCGGGGTTGAATCATCAGGTAGTATATAGGGTACTTGGTTGGGAAATGCTTCAGCCATGGTTTGATGGGCCTGGCGGAGCTCTCCAGTTGCATGATCGTATCTCTCTGCTAATGCACGGTAAGCTCGGTAGAACTCCTCAACTAATTTCATGAGCTCTGGACGTTTCTTATAGTACATTTCTGCCCTTCTTGCAAAAGAATCTGCATCTTCTTCAATGAGCTTGATCATTGCTTTGACTTTGGCATCTATATCTGTTTTATCAGATTCAAGGTCAGTTGAATAGCAACCAAAAACTTTGGAATGTGTATTGATGACCACACATGAACTTATATTTTCTTTAATTATCATAAATGGAAAAGAAATTGTCTAGCTCCCCACGAGATATTCTGCCAAAGACACCTCTACTAGCCCTTAAAATCTAACGATTAGATTAGGAACCTACAAATGCATGTTCATGTCATATTGTTGGCTAATGAAAAAAAGCTTGGTTGTTTAAGGTCCCTAGTTTTCTAGATAAAGATTTAAACTAGAATGATGCATGCAAGAAGACAAGAAATTGGCTTAAACTCGGTCACATAAATTGGTTTCATTCAGAGTTGAGGTTATGAAGAGCCATTCTTTCTGCCAAGAGTTGAAGTTATTAAGAACAGCTGACGGAAATGCATACTGAACAAGGTAGTATACTAGTCTTGCAAATTAAGAAGAGCATTAAGTAAATCACATTGGTTGCTGCAGTGTATATACAGAAGCATAAAAGCACTCTTGGAGTCATACACAGTGAGTCAAGAATACAAGTAATGACTAAGACCGAAAAATTAAATCAAGACTTAAAAGATAATGTTCCATTTTCTGTGTCAGTATCGAAAGAAAGAGAGTGTGGACCCCTAATTTGCAATCATATTCTGTTCCCATTCTTGTACCAGTGTTAAAAAGTTGTTTCTTCTTGGCATAGCAATTATGTCATCAACTGGCAAAATTGATAACCTACTACCCCATCCCAAGGAAACTTGGCTTTTTTCAGTGGACGGTCAGAATTTGATATGATAATCAATTTTTGTACATTGAAACAGATTGAAATGAACCCGACAAAGAAAAATGTTGCTAAATTAGGTTGTGATCAGCTCATGTACAAGATGACTTTGTTGGTCACAGATCAGGAACACTAAATAATGGGATCAGGATATATCCCATTGTTATTATTTGTAAACAATTTTGCTCAAACACAGTAACCATTCAAAATTTTAGAAGAAATGAATACCTGTAAGATTTTCCTGCAGCCATTTTGAATTCTTTGGGCTAATGTGGCTGTCCCACCACCAAGAGTACATGCGCCTGGACTCCTGATGTAGCAAGCTTGCCATGACTCCCAGCAATGAGCAGTAATGCAACTGGTTTGGATATTGCAAAGGCCTGGTGCTTATACCAGAAATAACAACCCAGGTAATATATCCAGGCCAGAATAGCAACTTAACAAACTCCCACCACCAATGAAGTCCTAAAAGAGCCTTTATTGATCAGCATGCCTCACTCCTTGCACACTCACCAGGATTATCAAGTAACTGTAAAAATAAAAGACTGTCAGAAACAGATTGTTCACATCAACTTCTTTGACAGTGAGATGGAAAATTTGCTAACTATTGAAGGCAAATTGGAGTCTACCCGCTCAATTGAGCACCACCCTTCTCAACTGTAGCAAATGCATCTCCTTACTTCAAATAGCAAATCAGATGCACGCTGATTCAGAAAAACTAAAAAAATTGAAAGTACTGAAATGAGATCTTAAATTCTATAGATAACGAAGACATTGAACAACTAAGGTTAATGGTATACAAACATTCATTAAGTAATAAATGTAATCGCTGGGAACCAAACTTGAAAAGACAGAAACCATTGTTTGATTCCTATAATAGCAAAATGTACAAGTCATACGCAATATTTCACATACCTGATCAATTCCACGCAAGAAAGTACAATGAAAGTGATTAAATAACTAATTCGGTACAAAAATCAGACAGAGACACTGTTTTCATGAAAAATTCATAAACAAACCCCCCACTCAGATAAACACAAAAGGCATAATTTCCAAGAAAATGGACTCAACAAGGAACTGCTTAAATAGTTTTCAAACAAATCATAAGATCAAGTACTTGCCAAAATGACAGAAATGGTGATAAGTCCTGATCAGCTAGCAAAACAACTCTGAGAAACACAGAGAACGCTCACAAGGAGAGAATCCTCTTCAGAAACAGCACCAAAAATGATACTTAAGATTAGCAAGATCAAGAACTTACCATGTGTACAAAATACGGTGATGGGTTCTGATCGGCTAGCAAAAACTACCATTCGAAAGAACAAAAAAGGCACGAACTTTAGCCAAAAGGGTGTCAACAAAAGCAGCAAAAAAAAAAAAAAAAAAAGATTTTTGATGAAACATCCGGATCAAATACATACCAAAAGAACCAAAAAAAAAAAAAAACTGTCCAGCAGCCGTGATAGTAAGCCTCCAGCTGCAAATAGTCTAAGTCACCCCATTGTCATTCTCCAACTGCCTCACACACTCTTCTCTGATCTACTCTATCCCTCAAATGGATTCTCCCCGTTCTGTTCTAAGATTTGGTCCAGTGAACTGTAAAAACGTTGACAGATTGTCTGCAATCTGACAAAAAAGTATGGTTTTATACCATAAATATACTGTATATGTACGTCAAAAGTAAACAAAGAAACCAAGTTTGCTTCGGCCTTCAGTTTACTGTGGGGAATGAATTAATTTATAGATAATCTAGGAAACGGTCACATTCTTCAGTTCTTGCTGTCTTCTCACTTTTGTTGTTACTTCCAATGTGGAACAGGTGATGAAATTTAAAGGACTAATCCACCCTTGCTTTTGCTTAAGATCTCAAAAATGTTCTTTCTTGGGTTCCCAAGAAAAATAAAATTACTTCACATCCATGACCAGAGTTTTATCTTCATTTTTCAAAATATAGAAAAATTCCAGGGATAAGTATTCATTGTTGAGTTGTATGATCGCCATCTATTCATTTAGGTAATAATATACGAGTCCTTATAACACAAAAGAGAATCCATATTCTAGAAAGAATGATATAATTTAGAGAAAACAAATATATGCAATTTATGAAGCCAGTTGCTAAGTGCTGACTCTGAGCATTGACTTATTGATTGCAATTCATCAGACAGCTACAGCAATGTGATTCTCATTCTCAACATAAAGAGTTCTATATTGTGAAGGGTTGCTTCATCTTGGCCACTATGATTATATCTCATCTTTAATTTAACAATTGTTGTGTTATTGAGTTGATTTCACATGGCCCATATCATAAATAACAATTTATAATGAAATTTAATCTACAATTCATGAATAAATTTAAAATAATTATGTGGGATGAATGAAGCCAAAAGAAAAGTCTAACAGGGAAGTATGTAGCATTTACATTAACAAAATAAAAAGTTTTGGCCATTTTTGTCAAATAAATATGTGGGATAAATTTTGGATTACTTTAGTTTGTCTTAAGGTGGGTGGTTGCATTTCAAATATATGGCCTTATATTACGACATTATACTTTCTTTCAAAGAAATACACCTTGTAAGTCTCACTTAACAACAATATATTATATTTGTTATGACACTACTTATAACACATGATGTTGTTGTTATAATTATCAAGGCATATCTTGATTTTATGAATTTAGAACATAAACTTAAAATTTTAAATATGTAATATAAGAGTTATCAAAATTAAATATTTTTTTTAGTTCAAAAGGTAGTGAACAGGTAGTGAGACAGAAATGAATGTGAGTTAAAGGAAAAACTTTTGGGTTGAGAAAGTAATCAAATGACTGCAAAGTGTATGGAGAAATTTAATCATTCTCATCCTTTTTGCTTAATTTGCTTAAAAGATAAATAAATAAAGGATCATCTCTTTATTGCTTTGAAAAGGTAACTATAATGATAATCGAAGCTTACCCACACACACAAAAAAAAAAAAAAAAAGTCAATAGGTAATTACTTATGACTCCTTTTCTTTCATATCTATATGAACTAGAATGTGACATATAATATATTCAGAGTGGTCCCTTGTATCAGAATAAATTTAGACAAGAGCAGCAACCAGATGGTTTCTTTTTGGGAGAGGCACAAATTTAAGAGCATGGTCCCTTGGGCAGAAGCAAATTCTTAATAGTCCATAAAGGCTTTTGATCAAGTGATGTAATCAATTGAGTATAGCCCAATGCTAAATGTATGCTTAGGTGTTAGTTTGAAATTGATTTATTTTATGCATATTAAAATTGAATTAGATCAATCTGATGAAACCCAATTTGAAAGGCAATCCAATTAATTATTATTTATTTGCACAACCAATTAGGTCACAATACATCGGATAGAATTCAATCTCAAGAATAATTACAATTAAGTAAGTTTTTGATGTGAAGTCTAAACCAAAGCTGCCATACTTTGAAGGCACCAGAGCTACAAAAAGTAAAGACACAGAAAAAATGATGTTGAAAATCGCTCTGCCCTGAATTATTGGTGGGAGAAAATAGATAAGAGCCACATGTTAGTTAGAATGTGAATGAAGATTTTGAGCCCATATGAATTATATTTGGCCATATCTACCATTCTTTTTGAACTAATGTTACTTCCAAAGCCAACACTAACCGCCAACCTCAACTACAGCAACAAGTTGTCTGCAAAATCTGAAAAGGAAATACGATAAATATGGACCCCAATCAAACACAAGTCGTTTGTGTTTTCTAGTGGCCTAGCCAGCTATGCAATGCATTGCAATCCCCCATGTTTCATTCCCTATGAGAGATTCCAAAAAGTTCATAAAAGAATGATAATATTAGAAGAAGTTGATTGACAAGTTTGTGTCCATGGTTTTTATGTTAAAAAATGAACCTTTACTACAAATTGGATCTCTCTCCAACTCCTCCAGCAGCCAGCACTCATAGCCTGGAGTTTGTTTCCAAGACTAGCCAGTCTGCTTCATCATGGATTTATAATCAGGCTGAATCGGAATGCAGATGGGCTGTAAAGTTGACAGAGCTCTGCCCCGTTTACTACAAGATCCTCTTTTTGTTTTCATTCATTAACATTCTATGCTGGTCGCAACCAATAGCTTATATTTCATGTAAAATGTTCAGTGTTTTTAGTATTCCTCTCCAATTTCCACTGGCTTTGCATAGTTTTAGTAGCCTGCACTTAAAGATATAGAAGCTCCATACCTTTCAGGCATCCACATTCTGTGGTAAACTATTTACGTCTACGTTACAGGCTGAGGAATGGGATTTATCCTGTCAAGTGTCAGGACAGAATTTTCTTGTAATCCGAATGCTTCCAGGCAATATCCTGTCCGCAGTACTCAGTCGCATAGAAACAAGAACAGGAAAGGCAGCTGGGTACAATAAACACTGCATGTGAAAGTTAGCAATCAACACTTTCCAAGAAAGTTCAACCCTCAGCACTTTTGGGTGTACATTCTATAGCCATCACTCGTATAAGGGCAGAAGCGTCGAGAATTAGATGGTTATTCCCATTTGCCTTGGTTCTGATGGTTCGAATTCTAATGATAATGAGAGAGATGCAGAGAAACGGAACTTTCCCAAAATGAAATATTTTTTCTCAGGATAACAACAGTACAATTAACATGCCATATTATACAAAGAGTAGCTAACTTTGCTAACATTATGACAGCTAGGTGCTGTATAATTATTATGCAGATGCAGAAGACAAACTCAGAATGGCTGAAAAACTGACCTCTTAACAGAACAAAGATTTAAAGAATTTCATCCTCGGAATTTATTTTCCGTGCGGTGGAGTGAGCGAAGGAAACGAAGGTATAGATTGTAATATCAGCTTCCGTCCACTTCTCCGATTAGGGGATGACTCCAAGATAGTGTTTGGTGGAGAGACCCTCTTACTGTTGGGAGAAGAAGTCTTCATGCCATTGCTGGGAGTGGAATTGCCCCGTAGAATCTCTGGCATTTCGTCTTCTGCAGCAGTTTGGAAACACTTCTCAAGCATGGGTTGAGATCGTAGAATACTGGGTCTTCCATACTTGTGGCCGCTGTAGAGTCCAGAGGAGGAACCAATAGCAAGTAAAGATCGCGGTGGTTTGCAATTCGATGACAATGGCAACTTGATCAATGATCTGAAATACAGATATTGTTTTAAAAACTAATAACAATGAATGTAAGTTCATAAAGCAACAAACAGTTCAGATATCGGACCTGCAAAGTCGTAATGGCGTGGTGGGAAGAGCAGAGCGCGGATTCTGCTCTTCATTATTTGGGATTTCAGTTATGTGCGAAGTTTTGTTCACCCCACTTTTTTCACACTCAGTCTCCAATTCTTCTTCTTCTGCTTCAGGTTCTGTTTCCATCGGTGCAGACCCTAAATTCCAAAATAACAGATGAAGAACTGTGAGAAATATTAGCCCAGCAGTACTATCAGCACACACAGTTTTGAAAGTTTGGACGGAGTCACATACAGAGAAACACGAAAGTAATGTTTCAAAAGCAATACGCACACTCACCATCCTTTCTACCAAATGTATTCTTGCACCCTTCACATCTGCAGTTAATGGAGCATCCAACAGCACCCTATGAAAAAGAAGACGCCACTATTTCTTAATCGCTTCTAAAAGAACATCAAAAAGAAAATCAAGTATATCAAGGAGTGAAACCTGAAAGCACTCGCAGTATTTCTTTAGGCAACTTGACTTCTTGCAGTTGCATCCTCTTTTATGTCTTGCTGATGCTGGTGTTTTGGTAGAATCTTCCTGCAGGTGCAAGTAGCAATCAGGTAAATAGAAGCTTCAAATTGTTGATTAAGCAGTGTAAGGTCAGCTCAAACTCTAACCCCGAGTTCAGGTGGACTATCAGAGCTCCTAATGACTTTGGGAGCAAATGCAAGTGGGTTTCGAGACTCGATCTGTTTGCGTGTTGCAAGAACAGTATCTTCATGAATAGGCTTGTTGAAGCAATCTTGACAAGAACATGGCTCTATACAGTACACACCAGCAGCAAAGCATTCACAGTAACTGCATGATAGGTGTAACACATGGAAGTAATTAAAGCCAAATTCCTTAATTATTTAACTCTCAAATATTCAAGACATCAATGGAATAAACAAAAGAAGCAATACGTATGTAATGGCCTAAAAATGTAAAATCAAGTACATTAACTACAAATCAGATTCTGCGACAATTTTGGAATCCTGTTCGTTAGAAGGTTAGGCAGATTGGACTGAAAACATGATCCCTGAATCAAAACCTTAGGAAGTAAACTTACAGTTTCAAACACTTGGATTTCTTACAATTGCAACGCTTGCAAGCCTCACTTTCTCCTGCATTTTCCAACCTAAGTCTGAACCCAAATCATAATCATAATGTAGGAACAGATAAACAAAGTAGAAGGTAAAAAAAAAGATGCATTAAAATGAATAATATGGTATTAAATAAAAATTATCTTGACAAGTGTACATGCCTTTTCTTTTTTGGGCTACTCTGATTATACTCTTCACCAGCTAAATATGCAGATGTCTGAGAAGCATCTTCTGTAACCGGCACTCCATTTTCCACAGCAACCATGTCTCTTTCAATAGTGGCTGAAGCTAAAGATTCATGGAGAGGTTCTTCACTTGTTTTAGGAGAATGAAAGGAGGCAGTAGAGCCAGTCAAACTTAGCTGTCTTCCAGTAGAGAAAGAATCAATCCTGACGCTTTTATTTTCTTGAGATGATATTGCCAAAGCATTTAAGTGCAAACCAATTCCAGGCACAATGCACCGCGAAGAATCACTGCTAGGCTTGAGAGGCACAAGTTGCTTATCTTCAGAGGCAATATTCTCATCAGAATGCAATATCATAGAACTACAATTTGAACCCCCACCAAAGTTCTTCCTGCGCGCCACCAGCTCAAAATCTAGACAGCGCCTTAGCATACCCCGATGGAAATTAGAAATGGGCTGCATACGAGACAAAACCACTTGAACTGCTTGCATGCCTTCTAATTGTTCTTGACATATAAATGATTTGATGGCAAGAAGCAAATATGTATGTGAAGAGATAGACTATGCAACAAATTTAAGGTATGCAAACAATTTTATATGCAGCAGAAATTGACACGGAAACAAGATGCAACATTTACCTTGCAGGACACCGGAATATCCATTCCCACAGCATCGCCCACTTTTTCACTTAGATCACCAGTTAAGCATTCATCCAGATCATCATCAGGACTATCCTGTGCTCCGTTTGTTTCATCCAGGATACTGGTTTCTACTGGTTGAGTAGATTGACATTCCAATTTGTGTTGTTGATCAGAACCAACTGGATCAATCATTTGCATTCTTGGCTCCCCACTAAAGTCATTTTGGGGGAACTGTGGAGTAACAGAAGTATATCGTGCCCTAGGGTCCAGTGATTTCTGAACTAGGCCATTAAAAGCCTCTGAATCATTGGGGAAATTAAAAATCAACAGATCTGCAGCATCAGAAATCAAACTCTCCCAGTCACATCCTGCCATTTCTTTTTTCTGATCCTTCTGGCACGTCCCCTGTACTTGCACGTTATGTGCAGATGAACCATTTTTAGAGGCCTCTTGAACAAATGGAATAACTGATGCAGATGTGCTAGCCAATTCCGACACACAATTTGTGTCAATATCACAAGGGGTTGGATCACAACCAGGGCTACCACAATCATACTTCAAGGCTCGTGGCAGCTCAATGGCAAACTTTGAATCACGAGAAGCCTCAACGGTGATTTCGTCAACGGAAACCACAGGATCAAAATTTTCCTGTAGTTCAGCTGAGTTATCATACAGCTGCGATGCGTCAGTTGCTACACCATCATTTGTACAGGCTTTATTACAATCTTCAGAAGAAAACTCAGGTTTTGATGGATCTGAACAGTTATTCCTGCAAAGAAAGAAGTTGGAAGAATTGTGAATCTCGACAATATAGTCCAGAATCGGTATAAATGGTCAAGAAATTTGGTCAATTACCTTCTAAAGAATCTAGTTCCCTTGTGAGAGCTAACATGAGGTGTAGTGAAAATTGATGGTAGGGATGAAAAATTCAGCGAGTTGAATGACTGAGTAACAGTTAGAGACTTAACAGGTTTGATGGGAGAGAGGCTGTTGATATAGTTGAAGACCGGGGAATCCTGAAAGCAATGAAAAAGATTCATTATTAGCTTGTAAAAGAAACAAGCAATCACAGAGTTCATATATAATTGTGCATAGATAACAAAAATTGAATCTTAGAGCAAAAATAAACCCAAGTATATTGAAAAATGAAAGTTGTAGTTTGCTGTATTACATGCAAAACATCTTAGAATCTAAATCAGATACTCGTGGGGCATAAAATCATTAAAAAAATTGTCAAAAGAATGGAACACTGTGGACGTTTTATCCCAAGATGCATGTGTAGAACCCGCTAGTTAGACAATGAGCTTTAACAAAATTCAGGCAAGTTCTGGGGACAGTGAGTTCTAACAAGATCTGGTTTCGGTGCATTCTGTGAAAAAATACAGGAAGGCTTGCGCTCTTCCATGAAGAAGACAAGTAAAAAGCTTCGATAAAACTTTAGAGCTAGAATGAAATGATGTCAACAAAGGAAGGCCTTGAAGTGAATTGTTTCAGTAAAATTACAGAAATCCAGAGATCAACACAGCAAACAACAATAACTACACAAAAGCACGCACTAACTTCAAGACCACATGACCCCTGAAGCAAAATGCAGCAAATGACCGTATAAACTGCTAAAAATTGAACTTAAAACTGGAGATCTGCATCCCACTGAGCCGAAATTCAGCAATTCACACGGAGCAAAGCCACTTTCCAAAACTTACAACGACATAACAAGGCAATTCTCTCCATTACCACACAATAAAACAAACAAAAACCAAAATCCACCACACGAACGAAAGTCTTAACCCACCCAGAAACCAAATCAAACTGCATGCAGCACACCAAAACAAAAACCCACTCGACCCACAAAAAAAGGCCAAAAAAAGGAAAGAATTCCGTATTACCACCTCAAATTTAGAAAGTGGAGTAGCGATCTGAGCAGACTTCTCTGGAGTGTCCATGTTAACTGAACAAGAAACACCTCCACCACCACCGCATATCTCTTACAACCTTAATATAGACATCTCTCTCTCTCTATATATATATATATATATCTCTGCTCTATCTAATCTACTTTAGTTTGCGGTGTGTAAAGTTTTGTGTCTGAATAAATGAATTTGTAACGTACAGCACAGCATAATCCAAGATGAGATTCAAGAAACGAAAAAAGCGGGAAGGCGGGAGAGAGAGTGACTGAAGTGAGGGGACTTTCTCACAGGGAAAAATCAACAAACACCAACAACAACAAAGACCCCAAGACCCCACAACCAAACCCCACTTCGGCAACAGCTGTCCCATGTCCATAAACTATTCGTTCACTTTAAATAAAGTAACGTCCAGTTGTTGAATCTATTAAGTTGATCCTCTCTTTACTCTTTACTGTTTGCTAGATTATTTTCCTTTTTCCTTTTTTTTTTCTTTATTAAATTATTTATTTTTACTTTTTCCCTCGGTTTAAAGAGATTGCACCCTGATACTGTAATAATGGCGATGCTGTAATTACTTCGTTCTGTTTTGGCTTTTTATGTCAATTTCCTTACTGACAATTAGATTTCGTATAAGTACAGACAGTCGGGGGTTACTTTACTATTTTAGCCTTTTACAGCCTCGGAAAAGGAGTCGTGGTTAAGGACTTCTAAGGTCATATCACGGAAACGGAACATTAGCACTTACGTAATTTTGTAAATAAAATCATAATTAATTTTTAATATCCGTAATTAAATAATGGTGAGAAATTCAATTGATTTTATTTTAACATAAGAAATTATTACTTACCATCTTTTCTCGTATAATGATGCAGTAATTAGACCGCAATTAAATGTTAATGATGACATTTTATCGGTTAAAGGTAATCAATAATAGAAGGCCGAGGCAAATAATGCATGCAACGTTTTACAAATTTGTTGAGGGTGATTATAAGTATTGATCCTCGCAATTATTATATATTAATTAAATTGTAATTAGCAAACAAATTGTACTTCATTGCTTAAACCGATGCATGATGTGCTGTAGTGATTGAGAATGTCTAACGTACGACCACGACGTACTCAAGGGAATGAAAAAGATTTGACATTCAAAGTGTTTATCGGTGTGTTTAATGGGATAAAATTATTTAATTAAAAATTAAAAAAAAATTATTTTAATAAATAAAAAAATAAAAATATATTATTATTTAATTAATATAAAAAATTATAAATTATTTTTAAATTTTTTATTTATCATTAATAAATAAAATTTTCTTACTTTTATTAATTGAATAATTTTATGATATTAAATATATTAACGTGATAAAATTATTTTATACAAGATTTTCTCTTAATAATGCGTTTGATTGAACATGTTTTTAATCCAATTAATTATCCCGTTAAATTCTTAAATTTTATGTTATAATTTAAAATAAAATTGAATTGTTATTCATTTTCACTATCCCATAACAACAATATATTGTGTCAACATAAAAGCAATAATCTAGATGGTGATTGCTAAGAGATATTTGATTAAAGATATAAAAGCAAGTTTATTATATAAAGATTGATGCAAATATAATTAAAAAATTTTACTCGTTTAATATAATATGTTAAATCGTTTAATTCGTATTTTATTTATATGGTATTATAAATAATTACCATAAAATTAACAACTCGTTTCTACCAATGTTGACATTCTACCACCAGCCATAATGTCAACCCCAAATTGGGTGCCGAAATTCAATAGAAGGTAAACCCTATTCATTAGTCCCTCACAATTTTAGGACCATCGTCCCTTTCATAATTTATTTTTATAAAAAATTAAAAAAAAAAAAGAGAAGTGGTTAGTTGGATTAGTCAATGCAAACCTTATTCCAATTGGTCAGTTTATATAAAATTATATAATATGACCATGCTAGTTATTATAGTATTAAATATTGACCTGATCCAAACACGGGGTACCCGTGAACCCTGGGGGAGGTGGTCGAATTTACTACTGTACCCTTTATATACTTTAGAGTGTTTGTAAGTTTGGTATGGGATACAGGGGCAATACCGAGAAATGCGCATGCTGTTCAACATTTGAGAAAAATTGGCGCCCAAAGAATTTTGCAAGGCGGATAATTACGCGTTGGGTTTGAGGTCCAGCACGTGCAATGGACCCTCAAATGTCGTGTACGTGGATATATCTCGCCATTAATCAACTATCATCTTGGACGTATCGGAAACAAGATCTTAGCCTGGTGACAAAGGCGCTCCATTATCGATGATGGACCTCAAACCATGCCTTGTGTTTCCCTTCATTCCTTGGATGGAAGGAAACACCGGCAAAAGACATTTCATTTGCACAGAAACAGAAGTTCGTTGGCACGTCACATCAAAGTCATATATCTCATCAGCAATCCGGATCATGATCACAGTATGATACACGTGTACGGTATGATAAGAGTTTAATCTTGTAAAGCAAAGTCACATTTATGTCCCACTTGCAAGTATGGTAGCAAAAATTAAGGGCTGACGATGAAACCAAAAATAAATTCCAGATCTTTACCGATGAGGGCAGGGGCGGGGTGGGGCCAAGTGAATGTGGTCCCCTCTTAACAAGCTAAAAGGTTCGGTCGGTGGGGCCAAGTGAATGCCATCACGTGATGTTTCATTCCCCCATTTACAACGCCAACAAACACTTTAGTTAATATAATATCATTCGAGTCGACAAATATTTAAGTATTTTTAATTAAATAATTTCTTAATTCCAAGGAATGTGGCTGGAATATTCTTTACTGCTACGTTACGGGGAGTTACTGAATCGGGGATGTATTTGATATAAATCGATAAATTATGTTATCATTTAGTAAAATGTAAAAAAGTAGGGGTCCATACGTTAATATCCAACCTCAGCCCATTCTCTGAGTGGTAACTCCACGCGAAAATCATTCTGTCGAGTCCATGCGTACATGGTTGATCACGTGCCACGCGACACCATTCAAGGCAAAACCTCAGCATGCATTAGATTCACGTACAAAGACATCATAAGTAAGAGAAGAGAATTACTGGATAATTTATTAATGGCTGAAATAAGAAGTTTAGTGAGCGTTTGATTAACAGAAAGAATAAAGTGAGCTTTATACGTTGACTCCAATGCAATGGATGATGCTCTCACTTTTTGCAAGTGACCAAAAAAGTCAGAAATGGTGGAGGTGATCATGAGAGGCAATGAATTAGCAGCATATGAACATGCCAGTTTATGCAGAAGACAAATGTGCAGTGCATGTGTGTCTTGTAAATAGAGCCGGCTGCCAATGTGATAGTGAGATACACTTGAATATTTTTGTGGGTCGTGGGATTGTGTGATGGTTTGGTTAATTAATGGCCTGCTTAGGAGCGAGGGATGTTTTGTTTTTCTTCATGATATGTTACAATGGCGAAGTTTCCTAATTGACATTCACATAAGGACATTTTACTTTCCCTTTTTATATAGAGTTGAAAAAAAGACATGCTAAGTGAGGAGCGCCTTGAGTTTTGGGAATTTAAACAATATAATTTTTATCGAATTTAGTATTGTATCAATAAATAAATAGTAGTGTATAATTAATTTTAAATTTTAAAAATTTTAATTGACCTATGTTACCTATTTTAATAGCATAAATTGATAAAAATGATAGTTAAATTGTTTAAAAATTATATCGTGTGTCAATTGTTGTGTCGAAAATTAAAGAACAATTCTTGCAAATTTTTATTTAATTTTCTTTTATTTTTTAGTAAAACAAATATAGGTATATATATATATATATATTTACAATATCATCCAATTGATGAATTTCATTTATTTTAAAAAATTAAAATGAGTAATTTATATTAAAAAATAAAAATACGTGAAAATTGATGCATTCAAGTAGAATACTAACTTGCTCTTACTCTTAAAGAGGGTCCTTAGTGGTGATTTCATATGGGCCTACATGGGCCACAACAGATAAAAATGGGCCCAAGTTGGGTGTTGGACTTTTGCCAATGGGTTTTGATTTTCAAATGTCGGGACCCATAAGACTCGGCTACTCCAACTATACTTTTTCCTCAGCTTTGCCAGCCGAAACAGCGAACAGAACCCAGACAAGAAGTGGGAACGATGGACAATGATTGATTCTTGATGAGCCACTTTTGGGGGTTAACATTACGACTTTCTAATCCCACTCAAAAGATTCGAAGCAAGCAAGGGATCATTCCGCTTTTCTCTCCAACTAAGAAAAAGGAGCCGTTTCGTGCCTTTGAAATTGCTGGTCCTGTACTTTGCCTTGCCCACAGCCACAGCATCACATCACATTACATGCTTTGGGATGCGACTCTTCGATTTGACTTTGCATCGTGCAGATTTCTTTGACTGCGGAATGCCTAGCCCTTGCTGTATACATACCTAACTACCTGCCTGCCCCCAACATGGCGTTTAGATTGCAAATGGGTTCTAAACTTTGACCATGGGAATCCATATTTCCCATATTTTGATCCTTAATGTTTGTTTGTTTCTCGTACCAGTTTGACAAAAAATGACAGAAGCTAGCTGCAAGCCTGCAGGCATGGCAAAAGATAACGATAATAAACCAGAAGTTTAACATTACAATAATCATAATGTCCCACGTAATTAACCAGCTTTGTTTTTCGTTTCCGCCAACCCTAATTCGTCTGCTTTGCTTGCCCTGTAAATTATGTTCTTAACTGGGACTTTCTGTAATGCTTGACTGGCAGCTTTGTCGATTGCATTGTTGCATTGTTCCTAAGAATCTACGTTCTAGATTTTGGAATCAAATGGAATAAGATAATTCTTCCATGGATGAGTTAACAAAGACTGTGATACTTGTGTGATTCCTTCCCAACTCACGTAATTGTTAGGATGTAAATTGTGGGTAGGTTTGAAAAGAAATCACTTTTAACTTTTAATAATTATAAAATAAAATAAAAGAATGATTGTTAATAATATCAAAATAAAAAAGTTAAGTACGGGTATTACATATATAAATACACTCGTTAATATAATTTAAAAAAAATAAATCTCTTAATACTTAAAAATAAGAACTGTTTGAATTTTAAAAAATTTTAAAAATATTTTTATTTAAAAAATAATTTTTTAATAAAAAATAAAAAATTATACTCATACAATTAGTCATAGACTTAGATTTTAATTTTACATTAAATTTTAAGTATTTTATTAAATTATTATAGTTAAAAAAGATATAACGTCAATAAATATTATTATAACGAAATATTCACATTATAATATAAAATTATACAACATAATTAATAATAATGATAACTCTAATTTTAATATAAAAAGCCAAATGATGGGTACCACCCATGCATTACCAACTAAACAATCCCATGCATATCTTTGAGTTTACCTTTTGTCTTTGATGTTGCTCGGCTGGCTTTTAAACAAGACATAATAAGGGTGTGGCTGAAAGTAACCTTGTTATAATTAATTTATTACAACATGTCAATTGATACTGTAGAAATTTAAATCATTACACACGTATAAATACACAAAGCACTAATTTTTATTATTTTAATAAATGGAATTACAGAGAGAGGTGAACCAATGAAACAATAAAATGCTGGGAATCGCTGTAGATTTGGCTTTGGTCGCACCGAGGAAGGGTCAAAACCCAATTGGATTTTGTCACTTAGTTAATCGTAAATGAAATGCTAATACTAAGCTTAATTTTTTTTTGAAAAAATATTAAGTAAAATAATATTATTATATTAATATAATTAATTAATTAATTATTCATTAATGATAAATAAAAATATTATTTAATTAATAAATAATTTAAATTTATTCGTTAATAATGAATAAAAAATTAAATTTTTAATATTTAATTAATATAATAAAAAATTTATAGTTTTTAAATAATTTTATTATATTAAT
>CP135583.1:5267068-5379522 GCA_032401905.1 Swietenia macrophylla
TGTACGGTATTTTGGCCTGATATTTGGGCTACTGTGTTCTGTATTGTACAACCTTTAGTATTCTTCCATGGATTTGTGAAGTCTTTTGTTGGATGCCATAGGTTCAGCAATTATAAGTCTCTTGGGTTTGGGAATATCTAATTTATGACCTTCAGTTACTTATGCAACCACGCACAAAAGATCTTGGATGGTTTCGTATATATTTTGCATAAGTCAAGTGGTAGAATCTCTTTTAATAGAGATAAGCTATCTATTTACCAAGAGATTTATGATCACTCAGTAGGAATTCATTCCAATTATTTTCTTCATATGCTAAACATACCACAATGCAAATATTTAGCTTTGGATTAGTAAAACTTATCTTAGTCATTCGAATGGAGCTTGATATTGCTTGAGCTCTTTGTCTTCTTGATGTCAAATTTTCTTTGTACTGCTGTGTTGAATATTGTAGTGAAGCTATTGGACTGGGGGGAGGATGGTCTAGCCACGGCTGCTGAAACTGCTGCTCCGAGGGCATCATTTCGGCAAGAGGTTGCTGTGTGGCAAAAGCTTAACCATCCTAATGTTACAAAAGTACAAACTCATTCTTCACCTTGTTATTTATTCTGTTGATCACTGCAACAGCTAGCACATCCTAATGTAAAAAGTGAGACTTTTATGAGTTTCCATTTTGTATAACTGGTCAAAGATTAAGAATGAAGTCACCACTTGGCAAACTATGTGTTTTTGATACCTGCCTTGTATAAAAGATGATTATGTTTACATTCCCAATATGGTAAAATTTAAAATTTTTATTATGTTTTTGAAACTTTTAAGTTATAATTATATCCTCTTCTAAATCTGATTATAGTTTGTTGGAGCTTCAATGGGAACCTCAAAACTTAAGGTTCCTTCAAAAAACCCTTCAATGGATGGTAACAGCACCGTTCCTTCTAAGGCATGTTGCGTCGTTGTTGAGTATCTTCCTGGCGGGACACTAAAACAGTATTTGATAAGGAATAGGCGAAAGAAACTTGCTTTAAAGATTGTGATACAACTTGCTTTGGACCTTTCTAGAGGGTAAGCTCTGGTTCGCTGTCATTCTAGGCATGGAATCTCTTTGTCTGTGTGTCTACATATATTTCTTATTGTTGGTTCCTTTTAATTTGATTTGCAGTCTTAGTTACCTGCATTCGAAGAAAATTGTACACCGTGATGTCAAAACAGAGAACATGTTGCTGGATTTACACAGAACTCTCAAAATTGCTGATTTTGGTGTTGCTCGTGTTGAGGCTCAGAATCCAGGAGACATGACTGGTGAAACTGGTACCCTTGGATACATGGCTCCTGAGGTATTGATGCCGGATTTAAAATGGATGTGTTTTTATGGAGCAGGAGAAGTCAAAAAATGAACTATTTATGCTAGTAAATATATTCTTTCATCGAGAATGACTAGAAAAAACGTAATTGCTGTTTCAGTTGGGCCAAAAAGGGCAGATCATTTTGAAACTTGAACGAGGTGTTTTAATTTCTAATATTATATAGAGTGCTAAAAATATTTGTTCTTTGGTAGTACTAAGATATTCATCCTTCTCTTAAGGGGTGATCCTATCGTCTCTATTGTTAGTTACATTACGTTTTGATAATTGGATTGGCAAATATGCTCAATGAATAATGAATCACAATATATAGACACTTTCTCCCTCTGTTTGTGTGGGAGTTTATTTAAAAATGACTCTTGAAATACCATGCATTTGTTCTCAGTGACGGGCCATAAAACAAGATACTTTTGTGTAGGTTCTCCAGGGAAAGCCTTATAACAGAAGATGTGATGTCTACAGTTTTGGCATATGCTTGTGGGAAATCTATTGCTGTGATATGCCTTACCCAGATCTTAGCTTTGCTGATGTCTCATCTGCCGTTGTTAGGAAGGTTAGTTCTAATATTCAGTAGATAATCTATTTTTAAACTGTAAATTCTGTTTGCTTCCATGATGGTTTTGTTGAGTCAGTTTGCAATATTATGACATACAGAAAGTATCTGCTTTTGAATTGTGTTTGATTTGTGGGCATTGGACATTGGTTTGAACACTGTTTTTCTTCCCACTAAATCGTCCTATAAATGCAGGGAATAAGTATTAAGTTTTATAAATTTGTGGTTTTGTCACACTCAAATTAGTTGTCAGGTTTAGCTATTTGAAGTCGATCGGTACATACAATTATATGAGCGAAATAGAGATAAATGCATCAGTTCTTTCCTAGCTAATAATACAGTTGATAAACTGCTGTGATCTAGTGTCTAGAAATCAAATTTATGCATGTGCAGATGTAGCATTAATGTGTTTTATTGGAAATATCCACGAATCCATGAAACATTGCACTTTCAATAGTTGCTTGTTAAGTGTAGAGTGCAGTTTTCCCTCCATAGAAAATGAGAAAGTTACTTAGGCCAACAACATTTCATGGATCTCCACCACCCCTATTGTGAATTACTGTAATGATTGGATCTAGTGAATAATTTTTGACATTGATATTGGGAGTCTCATACTGTGTGGATTAATTGGCAGAATTTACGACCAGAGATCCCCAGATGTTGTCCAAATTCTTTAGCAAATATCATGCGAAAATGCTGGGATGCAAATGCTGAAAAACGTCCAGAAATGAACGAGGTGGTGAAAATGTTAGAAGCGATTGATACAAGCAAGGGAGGAGGGATGATACCGGAAGGCCAGGCCGTCACAGGTTGTTTCTGTTTCATACCTCCTTCTGGTCCCTGACACTCTTTCTTCCTTGACTTATATCCATAAATGAATCCAAAGATGTAGAGTTGTTGAATTATTGCTCGCAGATTTTCCTGCAGAGTACTTAAAAACATGTTTCAGTTATCATTAGGGGACAAAGGTTTGAGATTTCTACCTCCACTCCTATTCTAAATGATAAGTCTGCAACCTAAACTCATCCATTTATTAACATATGGGTTAATACACACAATTCTTCCACTAGCACACGTGATTAAGAGCATTAGGTCCGAGGTTGGCGTATAAAAGCTGGAACCAATAAGCATTCCCAGTTTTTAAAAGAAAACCTGGGCTGAAAGTAAGTGGAATTCTGGTTGTCTTTCTATGTATGGCTATGCAACTAGACTCTTGGCATTTAAATTACTTGGAAAGTCGCTTTCGAAAATATAAATTGGATGCCTTTTCATTGTGCGGAGAATCGAAAAACTCAAGGAAACCTTTCATTCTTTGTCGGCAAATTATACAAATGGAAAGCGTTGCTAGTTTCCAACTTAGCAGACTGCCTGTAGTATTTGCCAATCAACTCAATAATGGTACAGTGGTTCAACCATTATATCACAGAGATTACTTATTATTATCCGATAACCTCCACAATAATGTGTATTCTGTCGGACAAAATGGGATGTCAAGTGAAACCTGAGGAGCCTTTCCACTTTGTTTTTGCCTGCTCAATAATGGGCTCTAGGCTAGAAAAGAAGAGAAAGTAAGAACACTTGTTCCTCTTTGTAATTACTGGCAGTCAAATCATTCTTTTGCCTAAATGGATTCCACTTTCTGCTGCTTATCATGCATCCCGTCCTAATCAAGACTGAACCTGGGCTCAATGGAGGCCAGGTTCAGAGTAAGAATTTCCAACAAATGATTCAAGTGGAAAACTATACCTTCTTTGTTCTGCAATGAATGTGGCCGATGAGCTGACTGGAAACACTGCACAATGCTAGTTAGTGGGAACAATGATCTTGGTGATGGTGATTTATCCTTATCTTTTTGCTCATCAGAATGTGTCCAAAATTCCTCTGATCTGTGACTCATTTGATCATTGCGTCCGAATTTTTTATGATGATCCAGAAACTTTTCATAAATCAGAGTGGAGAATCTGTTCAATATTTTAGATGCCACAAGGAAATACTTTGATATCAAAGTGGAGAATCTATTCAGAATTAATTAGTAATTATGAACAATAGCCCTTCATTTGTTGTTGAGATTATTAAGAATATTATTCCACCATACAAAAATTTTTTTATCTGAAAAATAAATTTTAATTTATTTAAATATTTTTTAAATAATTTTTTTAATCTTCGAGAGTCAAAATAACTATAGAACACTCCTCTAATATTTAAATTAATAAAATTTTTAATAATATATAAATTAAAAATTTTTAATTTATTAAAAATAAAAAATAAAAAATTTTCACTAATCAAAATTTTAGCGTACATTAATTTTTTATATTAATATGATAATATCGATCTATCTTTCTCTTATATTTTAAGATTAAAAATACTCATCAGATATAAATATTAATAACTATTCTAATTAACGAAAATTCTCTAAAAATCATAATTTGTGAAATTATCTATAATAAATTAAATATATTTAATTTTTAAAATTTTTAATTTTTATATTAAATATTTAAATTTTTTAAAATTTAAGTTATTTTATTACACATTTTAAAATTTTTATTTTATTTTTATTAATTATTTTAAATTTTATATTAATAAAAATTATTTATTATAAGTATTAAATTTTATATTAAAAATTATATCAAACGTATTAAAAAATATTAAATAGTTGTCCGATTTGAATACGCTAATGGTTGCTTATCCGATTTGAAGATGGTGACGCTTTAAGGTATATCGCACAGCTGTTGCCGTCTGTCATTTCATGTTTCCTCTGTTGTTGCTGTATTACGCAACCGTTTGCATTTGGATTTTGCCGTATGCTGTTCTTATCCTCTAAGCCCGGGGAGTCTCAGGGCTCATCAATTAATCCTTCTTCTGTTTTCTTTCTTTCTTTCTTAGTACGAAAAAAAGTTGACACCATGTTCTTGACCGAATTACCCCTAAAGGGAAACCAAATATCATATAGGAATGCAGGCTAATGCTGCTTTAGAAGACCTTCAATCGGTAGGATTTGAATCTGTCTATCATAAATATTAAAAAGATTAATAATTTTTTTTAAAAAAACTTGAAATTACATGGTCAATGTATTAAAATTGATGATTTTTTAGATAATTATTTATAAAATACAAATGACTTTACAAGAGAATTTTAATATTTTTGAATTACGTCTCATGTTTTTTTCAATTATATTTTAATTATTTATAATTTAAAAATATTTTTTATTAATTAAATAATTCTATTATATCGTTTTTACTAGTATGATAGGACAATTTTATTTAAAATTTTCACTTTCTAATTTTACGAGTCTCAAAATTTACTAATAATTCTTTTCATCTTTTCTTTTTTTCTTAGTACGAAAAATTAACACCATTTTTTTAATTAAATTACCCTTAAAAGAAAATTATATATCAAATAAAAAAACATATTAGTATAGTTTTAGATAACGTTTTCGTCAGTTCGGTTTAAATTTATCCATCGTAAATGTTAAAAGATTAGTATTTTTTTTTTGAAAAAATTTGACACTATATAATTAATGTATTGAAATTGATGATTTTTTAAGATAATAAATACAAAGGACTTTATAAGAGAAGTTTTATGCTTTTGAATTACATATTATATTTTTTTAATTATATTTTAATTAAAAGGGAACAAAATGATTCTCTTGGTTTTCTAATATATAAATAAATATTTATATAAAATATTTCTTCTCTTTATATAGAAAGTAATAGGGAGTAGGGACAAGACAGTAATTTCACATACACATCTTCCCTCTATAAAAATGTTTTCCGAGACCAGACCAGAACATCGAGTGTAAGTAGTTCTGCGTTTCAGTGTAGCTGCAAAACGAACAAAAGCTCTTCTAATAAGAGCCTTGGTACTAGCTTAATTGTCCAACCCGTCATATTCTCTACATTAATCTTTTCCAAGCTCTATAAAGCTCTCTAAAATGGTGTCGGGAACAGACGGAACGTCGTCATTTATGACTGATTTCGTCGAAAACTGCGGCGGTTTTGCTGTTGTTGATGGCGGCTTCGCCACCGAGCTCGAACGCCACGGCGCTGACCTCAACGACCCTCTTTGGAGCGCGAAGTGCCTTATCAGTTCGCCCCACCTCGTCAGAAGGGTACTTCCTCTGAGTCTCTAATCTCTATGCCTGTACTCAAACGTTAACTTGTACATTCGTATACGCGCATTTGTGTTTGTTTCTGCTTGTTTCTCGAGAAAATTGAAGATTGAACGTCTGTTTTAATACTTAATAGCAAAAAAAAAAAAAAGAAGCATTTTTTGTGTCATTCGTTCAATGTTAGCTGATAAACCAGCAAGCACCAAAGACCCTCAGGCGGCGCCACCGGCTGGTCGGCGCTGCTTTCACATGTAAAAATTTCATGCAACTGTTTCTAGGTTAGTACAAATATCTCAGGTAACTTTTTTTATTTCCTAATAAATTTTGATTTATAAGAATTTATAAAGTCTATCGTATCAAGGGGGAATTCAATGAAATTTATTTTTACGTGTTAATCTATAATTTTGAGTCTTAATTGGAATCAGAAGTAAATGAATACAAATTTTAGACAAAGCAGAGACGGCTGAGAGAGGAAACAGAGCATGTAAGATTTGTCAATGAAGCATTTTAGATGTGTTCGTATAAAATTTCAAGGCATGTGTTTTACTTGAAACGACAATGTTCTGATTGTCAACTAAAGGGACCATTGATGGAAGTCATCTTCAAGGCTTGTCCTGTAATTAGAAGTTAATTGGTGGCTATTTGACTTACAAGAAAGACTACATATTTTTATTTGAGAGTGTTCTTCTCCTAAAAGCTATATCAATCCTTCTTTTATTAGTGATTGACTCTGTGAATGTAACAGGTTCACCTAGATTACCTTGAAGCTGGCGCAAATATCATCATTACTGCATCTTATCAGGTAATTGTATTGCGGCATACACGTGTAACCTTCATCTTGCTTTCTTTAGGGCAAAACCCATAATGGCGATAACCATCCTTAAATTTGGTACAGGCCACCATTCAAGGCTTTGAGGCCAAAGGCTTTTCGACAGAGGAAGCAGAAGTTCTACTTCAGAAAAGTGTTGAAATTGCACGCGAGGCACGCGAAATCTATTATGATAGATGTACAAAAGATTCTTGTGACTTCATGGAAAATGGAGGAATCGCAAGACGTCCAGTTTTAGTTGCTGCTTCTGTGGGCAGCTATGGGGCTTCTTTGGCTGATGGTTCCGAGTATAGGTGAGTGAATTTGGTAATATCCAAGTAGAGGAATTACACTGTATCAGTTCTAGCTTTCCTTGTACCTATACCTATTCACAACTTTAGCAGAATATGTATAACTGACTGAGCACAAGTGCTATATTACACATGTAATCGATGAATAATTTATTTTCATCAGTTTGACTTGAAAATGTGTGCCCAGCAGAAACAAAACTAAAGTACTTGAACACTGTGATATTGAATCTTATCTTTGGTGATAACCCATCTGCCTATTGATTTTCTCCTATTGCAGTGGCGACTATGGAGATGCAGTTTCTCCAGAAACGTTGAAGGAGTTTCATAGAAGAAGGGTACAGATTTTAGCCAAATCAGGCGCTGATATAATAGCATTTGAAACAATTCCAAATAAAGTGGAAGCGAAGGTATTTTCTAAATATTTGGTAGCCATTAAAATGCAAATGCTTGTTGAAAGATTATTTGTTTGATATTTTGCTTTTCTAGGAACATAGTTTATTTGAAATTAGACCGGTGGTATGGCTGCGAGCTTGTTTTTTGAACCATTTTTTCAGTCTGGCTCTGGCTGATTTTGGGAATTCTTGTTGGATTTATCGCAGGCCTACGCTGAGCTTCTTGCAGAAGAGGGAATAGATATTCCAGCATGGTTTACTTTCACTTCTAAGGATGAAGTAAATGTTGTTAGCGGTGATTCTATATTAGAGTGTGCCTCCATTGCAGATTCATGTAAGCATGTTGTTGCTGTCGGGATCAACTGTACTGCTCCTAGGTTTATCCATGGACTGATACTTTCCATTAGAAAGGTACGATCCTCGAGGTTGATACTTTTTGGTGAGACTAAATTTTCAACAGCTGCTTTAGCTGTCTACTTTTCCTCCGAAGACATGGATTGTTATATATTTTGACAGTCTTGTTTTCATAAATCATTACTTGATCCTTCTTAAAAGAAAATCCTGTGAATCTCTTTCACAGCATAATTGGAGTTATCAACTTTTGTCGTGCTGCAAATAGCCATGTCAAGCAAAGCATGGCCAAAGAAGAGTTTGAGATTGTGATGCTACTGATGAATTCAGTAGTGGGGGATAATGTTTTCTGGTTAATTAATTTGGCAGGTAACTGATAAACCTGTAATCGTATATCCAAATAGCGGTGAGAATTATGATCCTGTGCTCAAGCAGTGGCGGGTGAGTTCTAAACTAGTACTTTTTTTCACTTAATATTGTAATCAACTCCTTTTGCTTCTTGGTCGCTTGTCTTTTCTTCCCTTTCTTTTTACTCACCATTTATTAGCTGGCTATGGTATGGTTTAAGATGAATCCCTTCTCCTTGAATACTTGTTCTGCAATTAATCAGTTCTAGAAATATTGTTATATGAGCCCTGTTCAGCATAAATCCCTGCCGCCTTCTAGGCTTTTCCAGAACTCTTCCTTTTTATTGCACTCATCTGATTCTGGGACATTTCTGTGAATTCTCTAGATATTTATTATTGTTGTTAGTAATAAAGAATATGTATTATGTTGCAGGAATCAACGGCTAGAGATGAAGATTTTGTATCATACGTCAATAAGTGGCATGACGCCGGGGCTTCCCTTCTTGGTGGATGCTGCAGGACTACTCCGAACACTATCAGAGCCATATCTAATGTTCTATCCAACAAATCTTTACCAGTCTTAAATTCCCAGACTCCGTAGAAGATTGTAATAAGGTCAGAGGATGGTTAATCTGGAAATTTTCTTCTTTCAGGAGTACCCAAATTGCAAATCCAGGATCTTTCTTTTCGGCTCAACTCCTCTCTGTTCATACTTCACGTTACGTAATGTTCTCATGTATTGCATAAACTAAATAAAACTTCTCTTCACTGTTCTTGTATTTGATGTGGAGAAATAAGTTAATAAATGTTAATGCTGTAAGGTTAGAAATCTGAACTCGTCATCTATACTTGTTGCTGATTATGAACACCCAAAATAATAAAATTCCTAATCCATGGGAAAACATGTTCTAACTCCAATAGCACAGGGGAGCACTGGTTTGAATACACCTTTGCAGATAACCCTAATTAATGGACATTGTTTGTAGGTTGAGGTTTTACAGGAGCATCGGATTGATTCCTATTGTTAAGAGGAAACCAATGTAAAAACTTCATTTCTAACATCAACACCTTGTGTTCTGTTTGTTCGTTGATTTCTGGTTTATAGGGAAAACAGATTGGGTTCACAACAATAGATTCCACTTTTTCCAAAGAGGGTTCTGTTCTTGTAGTGATTTTTGGTAAATAAATATATAATAAATAGAGTTTCTGATTTGCACCCATGACTATCTTCCAAACTACTTCGAGCTGCAGAAGACAATGTTTAATGTCACCAGAGTCAAGATCATTTGTACACTCAGCAATTCTCAGCTTTCAATCCATGAAAATATCAATTGACATAAGATCAACAAATCAACATTATGAGCTGATGAATATCTTTCATTTCGAATTCATACTGTATAGGTCCAAGCCACAATTAACAAATTAAAGAAAATCTGACAATCAGCACCCAGGCAAGTGAAAACGAATGCTGTTTATGAATTCGGAGAAATACAATCGATGAACACATGATACATTGGATCTGAGAGCCAGAGTTTGGCTAAATGAAAATGAGATGATGTAAGACGGTGGACTTCTTCAACGAGCCAGATGGTGGCTTCAGCTTTTCGAGGATGGATTATTGTATCCAGGGGCCTATGCTCATCCTCGGAGCCAAACCTCAATTGGTCCCATTGCTTGAGGAGAATATTAGTTAGGTAGTGCAAGGGTTGCTCATATAACTGCTTAATGGATTTGGCTAAGCCTACCCATGAGGTAAATGGAATAACTGAACCATGTTGTGTAGGTATTGGAAGCTGCTTCATGTATTCCTGATACATTTCTGCCCTTTTGAACAACAAATCTACATCAAAACATATTCACAACAGAGAGTCAGAGAGCATGCCAAATCTAAAGAAACTATGATAGCAATTCCATGCCAAAGCAACGAATTAATCAACTGAACCTAGAGCACAAAGAACAAGGGACCGTACATGTTATCTGTATAACTTATGGAAACTGTAATAATGGGGGAACCCTGTTGGCCTATTAGCCAAAGAAGCTACACATGAAAGAACAAATTTGACAACATCGATGGCCCAACAACAATTTTCTTCAGCTATGTCAGTACTCTGTATGCCTCAAAACAAGTATTCCTCTTAGGGAGCTTATTCCACAAAGCGTATACTTTGTATATGATATGAATGACACAAGGACAATCAGCCTATTCTGTAAAGGAAAACATCCTAAATTTCGCTTGAAAATAAGAAGGTTGAGTAGGAACTTATTAGCCTATTAGCCATTCCTTGGAAGAATATTGAAAAGCCAAATTGCAGGCTGATCATTCTCACTACCAAACATTATACTGAAACCAATAGACTATTAGAACCCTTTTAAAGAAAGGATGACATTCTTACAGAAATTTTCAAAACCTCATATCTTCAGTACAAAGAGACGTTGTGTGTGACTCGTAGGTTGCAATAAGGCATAATCTAAGGCTATACCTGGGATCATCACTTAAGTGACATACAAACAGACAACTTATATCTCATGGACCAACTAGTACAGAGTACAAAAAAAGACTCTAGGACTCATATGAACACATTCTAGAGGCTGTTATATAAACATTCCAAAAGGGAATCTAAGTGATCTAAGAATATTGGTAGGTGTTAGACAAGACACACTGGTTAGTCCTTACATCTCCTGGTATAAAGTTTTTCTCTTACTTGACAACTACTATAAAAGAATTTTATTGTGCGGGCTTAGTAGCTCAATAGAACATAATCATATGCTCAATGATTTTCGAATATCTAAATTGAAGAAACGTTCATCACAATATGCAAAACTAAGGTCCCAAATCTCACTATGAATACCTTCAGATGTTATTTCTTTGGTAGGTTGATCAATAGTAATGTCATTGCTTGACTGTTGACCATCGAGCCCATAGTCAACATCTACATCTGAGTCTGAAGAAGAAGATTCATCTGATGATATAACATCAACCTGCTCACTCCATGGCATTGACCTCTTCATGGTATAACAGCCCAGGGCTACAGAGTATACGTGAAGATCTCTTTCGACAAAAGCCTGGGTAAGCTGAAGGAAAATGGGGAAAAAAAAAAAAAAAACTTAACCTATCTAATTATAAGCCTCAGCAACATGTAAGCAAATCAAAACATTGCAAACAATATATGCTTTTGCAGTCATATCACCCCATCTTCCCACATAAATCAAACCATCATATCATTGCAACATTTCCACGCATTCCCAAGCCTACATAAAATTAAACTATTTTCTGTTACCATTCCAATATGTTACCAAGCAGGCAAAAACAACATCACAACTTAGTCCATAATAGCACACAAGAAACAGCCACAAAATTAACCAAGCTGCTTCACCAATAAAATTCAACCTAAAGTTCACTTTTGACAATTATATAAAACAAGCAACCAGAGCACCCCAGAACCATCTTGGCTCTACCATAAGCGGGTTTCCATAATACTCGGCCTTTTTATCCATTTAATCCATTAGACAGAGAAATATACCGACCCAATTGGCTGCACTAGTTTGCATGATGATTCAAGAAATACATCATACACAATGTAAGAAACTGGACAAATTACACTACCCCAGAACCGTTAATGGCAAGAAATTGGACAAGAAACACTTCATCAGTGAAAGAAATAGCATAAACAGAACATGCAGTAAAATTAAATTAAAATCTGAGAAAAGAAAACCCAACGAAAAAAGAAAACAATAAATGTGACCCGATAACTCTACTAAGACTCGATTCAATGACATTCGAAGTTTTAATACAAAAAAATGACAAGAAGAAGGAAGAAGACTTACGTCGAAAGAGAAGGAGAAGAACGATTGCGGGCAAAATAGTGTTCCCTTTTATGGGATATTGCATGCAAGTAAAAGGGTTATTATTTTTCTTGGCTGAAATTTGAAAGAAAGTGAGCACAGACCGGGATAATTGGCTGAATTACTAAAGCTAAAGTCTGTGATTCGGGGAGAAAGTTGTATCTGCTTTAGCGAAGTAAAGACTCGCACTCGATTCCATTTCAACCTGAATGGGCAGCGGTTAAATCCTTAACTCAGGTTGACTCTATTCATAATCATATACACAGCTTGGCTAGATTCAACAGTTAGTTCTTCGACTGTTTGATGTGCTTGAGCTCCTTTCTGAGATTAAAAGTACCAATTTTTTATTTTTTATTTAAAGAATTTACATTAAAAATATATAAAACAAATGAAAATGTGTTTTATTTTAATAGACAAATAAAGTGTATTTAATTGAATTTAAAAAATGATTTTGTTTGGAAAAGAAGAACGTTCAAATGAAACCCTAATAGTGTGGTTGAGAACCGAACCGGATGAACCCGAGTTACATAACTCAGATCAAATTCGGGTCTTCTTCCTTCCTCCTAGGTTTGAATGGAGCAACCAAAACCAGTCTTAACTCTGCTTCTTGGTCACCCGAAAGTGCTCCCCAAAAAACACATCTTCAAGCTATATTGTCAAAGAAGCAGCCCAAAATCTATCGTTTCTCTGACTTATTATGCAATCCTCTTTGCACCCAGAATGAGTCGCCCGAGTTATCAAGTTGGCTTAAATTCTTCGATACCAAAATCCAGAGGAGAATTTTGTAATGCGATCAGCCGATCACTTGTCAGTTGGGTTAAGAGTGATGGAACAAAATAATTGTCGTTGAAAGTTTTGCGTCCAATAATTTAATTTATTTCAAAATTTAGTTTAATTTTAAAAATTTTATAATTAAAAAATAATAATTTAAAACAAAAATACCCCAGACACAATGTTTTGTTTTGTTTGCCTTGTTCAAGTAAAATAGAGAGAAAGACAAGAATTAAAAGAGAGAGAGAGAGAGAGAGAGAGAGAGAGAGAGAGAGATGGGCAAAGAACAAAGAAAGAGATCCATGAAAAGGGTTGCAATCCAAGTGTCGGGACTGACACTGTTGTTATGCATGCAATAGGGGAAAGCAAAGCAGATAAAAATGAAGCATTGGATGTTTATGAGAAGATGGAAGAGTAATGGTTGCTTACCTTATACTTCATTTTACAGTTCATTGATTTTCATTTTTGAGTCAGGCTGGAAGGCGGAAGGATGCTAAATAGATAATCGGGGATATGAAAAAGCAACGAGTTATGCCGGATGTTGAGACTTATAATACCATGATTGCTCCTGCTTGTGCACATTCACAAGATGAGACTGCAACAAAGTGCTTCAAAAAATGGAGGATTCGTGCAAGCGTCATCTTAAAGACTTGTGCGCCTGCATTGAAGAGATCTGAAGTGCAGGCCACATGTTTAAGAATGATATCGGCACGGAAGTTGGCACTTTCGATCTTTTGGGGCACGGGTTGTGTAAGTGCGACAAACTTGAACTGGCTTGCCCGTTCTTCGAAGAAATGGTCTCAAAGTGAAAGATTCCCTAAGATTGCAGATACAAGACGCTGGTTGAAGAACTTGATGCCAAAAGATTGACAAAAGTACCTCTAAATTCTTATTTCATTATTTTCTTAACATGAAATAAAAAAAAAATTGTCGAAAAAAACACTTTTTAACACTTAGCTGCCTCCGATGAAATTTATTTGCAAATACTTGGCTTCTGAAACTCCCATTTTACAGATTTTAAAGAGTAAGTAGGGGAAAAGGAAAAAAAAAATTCAGTTTTCAGTTATTGCAGCAAAAGTTTCTTTCATGCGTCTATGAGCTAGAATAATATACACCAGATTACAGATATGGCACAAGCAATCATGGGAATGAGAGGTCACCCACACAGGGGAAGAAAAAATTGGAGCTCTGTAAAATTGCGAATACAGAAAGGCTCAAAGAATGTTACCCCTAAAGGCATAATTTATACCAGATTAAAGAAGAGTGGCTTTTCTAAATTTCCTAGTTTCCTTATTGTATAATTTCTGAAATCAATTGAGCACTGAACATGTATAGTTATATATAAGACTAAGAGGAATATATCGCAAAGAATATCTCAAAGATACTGTCTAATATCTCGGGATAATAGAGAACTTTTGCTAGGGCGTGGTGGTACTCTTTTTGCTCTTGGCTTCTGCCACCCGAGTCTTTCAAGAAACTCCTCAATCAACCTACAAATAGGGAAGCAGAACAATGAGGTCTTAAAGCCAAATGAAAACCCAAGAGAGCACGGAGGACATAAATTGTACTCACATGCTGCAGATAGCCTTCTGTGAAGATGCCAGCTCTCGGTCTGGGAATGATTCCTCCAATCGGAAACTCAACCACACGTAGAGATCCAAGACCTTCAGTTGTAGCGCCAAGAATTAAAAAAAATTAGTGGCAAAAATTACTAACAAATTTGTTTTCTTCTAAAACCTTTAACTTCTCTCTTCTTTCCATATTCCATCTCTTGTAGGATTATTCCAAATGAACAACTTATGCTCTTTTTCTCCACAACAGTTTCAATTTTTTTTTAATCTCAACTAAGAATTTATATATCCCATACCTTCCAATTTGTTACTAACATTAGGAAATCAGAAACTACCTATTTTTAACTTAACTAATAGTCATTTTTGTTTGTAGTCTGTTCGAAAAAATTCCTACCCCACACTTTTTTTTTTGGTTTCTTTAATAAGGTGAAAAGAATTGAGAAAAAAATAGTTAAATTAGTTCAAACAAGAAGTACAATTAAGAGTGACGAAAAGCTGAACCTTGTGAATGGATTCAAGCTCCTTGAGTGCTGTCTGTGTTTTTGGCACCTGAAGTGTGCCAGGGGTAAATATTTCTCGAAGTTGGACGATGCCTTTCTTTGCGTAATTTGTTGCAAACTGATCCATAAGAACAGCCCGTCATGTTAATTTCCTTACTTAAAATGAAAAATAGTATTGTGTTAGGGGACAACGTGTACCTGTGCGAGACCCTGAGATGAAATGTCATCATCCATGTCAACTGGACTGCACATCACATATATTAATTAATATGACTCCAACCTTGTAATAAATAATGGCCAAGTGAAACCAGCAAGTTTAATGTAACAAATGTATCCTAAATGCTCATGCTTCATCTCTTTTAGAAATAAAGTTATAAAGGATATTTTTTTTTCCCAGAAAAATTAAAGTATCAATAAAACATAACTGTTACACATAACACATAAAGTATGTAAAAGTGAAACTAACCAAGTAAATTCTACTTGTCAGTTTTTCTTTCATAATTCATTTGTCAACTCAATTGTCAACAATTAACTGTTGCCTTTGATTTTGAAGGTCAAATATTAGGGGCATCATAGGTCGTTCACATTCTTGGAACTACTAAAAAATATCAGTCACAACAAAACATAGCTGGATATTCCTTTCTATTTTTTTTCACCTATATTATTAGATAAATAGAAGATTTAAACAAAGCTGAAGAAACACATGGAAAAAATTACACCGTGCACTCTTATTTCCTTTCCAGTATTTTCCTTGGGACAGAATATCCCAAGTTAGCTTGTTACTTTGAACAAGTTTCTAGTCAATTAAGGTGATAGAGATTGTTACCTGATGCAGAAAAGGTACTTATCATGCAACCTAAGGGGCAACTGGTCAACAGCAGCAGCAACTTTCTGATGTCAACAAACAATCAGCACTTGAGGTAAAGCAGGCATAACAAAAATAATAGCCTAAAAGTGACTTTTACAGTTTCTAACAACATGGGTGGAAAGAGTACATTCAGAGGGAAAAAAAAAACATACTAAAACTTCTTCACAATTGGCAATGAAATAGTTTTCAGATAATTTAGCATTCTCAAGGAAATGCTCCTGCAGACACACATGAAAAGAATGTCAGACAATTTTATATCAAGGGGCAAAAGGTAGCCAATGAGCGTAACAAATAGAAGACCATTAACCAGGAAAGGTTGAACATCAACAAAAGTTGAAATTGACAACCGTACTTACTTCTGTGCCATTTATATATTGACTTAGAAAGTCCAAAACAGTTTTGCCAGACATTTTGACATTGATTATTACATTATCTCAGATTCAGCAAGGAAAAATTGAGGTTCAATCATTCTAGAAGCAAAACAAACTTAGACTATTATATGCATCAAATATATGTTGTGGGTCGACTATCAATCTTTTTCAAAGCATCACTTGTATGGTTTATGAAAATCATTATATAAAACCACGCTTTTTCAGATGGGAGTTAGATTTCTATAGCGCTATTAGACTGTCATGCTCTCTCCGGCATGATTACGTTAGATCAGTCGTGGTAATAAAATAGGGGAAAAGTTTTGGCTTTTATTTATAGGCTTCTAAATGTGCCACTACTATACTGGAAATGGAATATGGTAGCAGACGTGTCCCTCCAATAATGAATGACTCTACCACTAGCTACCTCCCTCTACCCCAAGGTTCCTCTTCTCTCTCTCTCACAAAGGCACGCATGGTCAAGTAAAAAAAAGAAAAGAAAAAATGAGTAGCAATAAGCATATGGATTAACAAATATAAATGGTAAACAAAAGATACAGACAATAAAAAGCAATAGTGATAGTCATGCAATAACCTACCAATATTTCATAAAGGCCACTTTCTGGATGGAATCGTGAATACATGTACATGAGGTCAAAGTTAGGAAATAGGCCAGCACACTGCATTGCACAGTTACTGCAATTAGTAAAGAAGCAACTTGAAAGGGTGATGCAAAATAACATGTCAGAATCTACTAGTCATGGACTGATATTCAGTCGACAAGCTCCATTCAAAATGCTAAAATGGAAACTTTTTGTAGCAGCTTCAGCAATAATATATCCACCTCCAGTGTTGGTGATGGGGATTTCAACGATGCATGAAGCAAGGGTAGATCCCCTGACTCTAAACAGGTCACTTCACCAACAGGAAATTTAGATCCATACCGCCCAGCCCTCCCTGCAAGCAAAACCAATAGACTATTCAAAGTATCAATAAAAAATCCAAACTAACTTAAGGGAAAAATGGTATTGAACACCACTGCTAGATGAAGGGAGTCATTATCTTCTGTTTATGCATCCTCTCCCAACCCCCACAAGAAACGGGAAAAAATAAATAAATGGATAAACAGACAAGGTCTTTTAAGATGGTATCCGCAATTGAACAGGTTCTTCAGGTATGTTATGAAGAGAAGATGATGCCAACAAGTTGCAGACTAATTTGTGATGCCATGAACAGGTTATTCAGTTGGCAAATAACCTTAACTTCCCACCAAAATGCGGTATCTACTATACCCCTTGTTATAGATCAAGTTGAGACTAATTGGAATTTTGAATAAATATAAAGAGGATCATACAACAGCAGAATATAATTCCAAAATTCACTAACAAAAATAACCACGTGCCTGCAATTTGTTTGACCTCTGATACAGTAAGCTCTCGCATCTCAACACCATCAAATTTTCTCATCGTTGAAAATATAATCCTAGAAATGTTCAGATTAAGACCCATCCCAATGGCATCACTAGCCACAAGAACATCAAACTCACTAGTTTCGTCATTGAACATCGTTGCCTGCAATCCTAAGGAACATATTAATCTGCCAATCTTTTAGATACATCTATCACATACTCAACTGCAAGAAATCTAGAATTTGAGGCTGCAAAATATAGTTTGGAGTAAACCAGTACTCCATATATTTCATGGAAGGTTTCTTTTTTTCTTTTCCCTTTAGAGAGACAGATCATAAATCTATAAAACCAAAACAAAAAGAAAACCATTGCAGGAGAAAATACTGACTAAGATAAATACACTTCACTGTGTGAAAGTGGAAGTTCACCCGAATTTTGTTTTATGTAGAAAAAACTGGGGAAGGGAAAAATGACGCAGATTTAAAGCCAACAACATTATTTGAGAAATTCATTTTTTGAAAACCAAATATATGTTGAAAAGTAAAACTTTTCAAAAACAATAAATAAGTTTTACCTGCCTTGTCCGAGTCTCCGGTGGCAGTGAACCGTAAACTACAGAACAAAGATGATTCCCCCTACTTTCGATCTCTTTCTAAATAGTAGACAAAAATGCATGTAGACAAGTTAGTCTACCAAATACAAGAGATGTTGTGCATCATATGTGTAGTTTATAAGCAGAATATAGAATAAGAGATAACGGAACCCCCATCCATGATGACCCAGCCAAAACAAAATCCTCATATTCTATCCATCAACATCGACAGTATGATTTTAAAAAAAAATTTTGAAGAACAAATACACTTTTCCTTGAAGGGGAAGGTTTGTTTCCCTATAGAATTGTGACTATAATGCAATGAAAAACAAGTGTTTATGTGAGAACTAAGTTTGTTCATTTTACCGTATACATGTCATCGCATACAAGAAATCAAAGGTAAGAAAGAGAATAATCAGGCACTACGGTTGAGAAAACAAGATGTGAAACAATCAAGAGGCAAACAACATATCAGAAAGGAAAGAAACAAAGTACTAATTACTGACCTTTAATTTGTATATCTCCTGGCGTGAAAATGTTACAATGCAGTCGCCTGTTCGTATGTTAGAAAAGGAACCTAGAGGAACCTTCAATGGAACAAGAGGGGAAAGCCTCTCATAGGATTGAACCTAGGCCATCAAATGAGGCAAATGGTTAAGAACTGGAACCCCAAGAGGAACCTTCAAGTGAAAAAAGAGGATACAAAAAAATTGGTTTTTATTGCTAAAACAAGGGGAAAAACTTGACTAAAGAAAACCTACGATTAATTTCGTTACCTTAACATCATCACCAGTTACTTTAAGTATTTCCTGAATGAGAGGAACAGCAGCTGGATCTCCACAAAGATGAAGTTCATCAGCAGCGATCCCCAATAGAGCACGTGTAAATGAAAAACCCCTTGTTTTACATGCCAACATCTGGGGATAAGACAAAAGAAGAGATTAGAGATACTAAATATAATGATAAAGAGACATGTATGATAAGCCTGATAAACTAATGACTTGACACTTGAGGAACAACTGCAAAAATTGTACTTTGTGAGTACAATCTGAGATTACATCTCCAGTTATGCAACATGCCATCAGTATTGTTAATGGTAAAAATGTTTCATATCAGATCTGGTAGTCTCTAAGCCAATTAAACCTGAGAATTTAACATTAATAAGAAGTATTATAAAAAATTCACTTAATTATTATTTGTTTGCAAACGAATCCTACTGCTCCAGAACTTTGCTGCACATCAAGCTTGGCTTATAAATTCCTAGTGTACAGGTTTTCGGCTGCCTAACTATAAACCTGTTATTATCAGTTCTGAAAGAAATTCATCTGTGCTTAAATCCATAAGCATTATCTTCACTTATTCAGACTCTAAGCAGGATGAGATGTCTCTCTTCGTCATCATGTCTCCTCTAGAATTAAGGGCGTGGAGGATGGAAAATTAAGGGGGAAAAAAAGAGTTAGCTTCTGTAGATTGTATGTTGAGAGAATCAGATTATACAATGTAACAGCTTAAAATAAAAATAACAACAATAACAATAAAACAAAAAGTCAGCTTTTACTAAAAGCAATTGATATATCAATAAAATTGAATGCCGTATTTACTAAAAGCAGACAAGAATAATGTCTAATGATTATGAAAAAGAAATTGATATATAGTAGTTCTCAGATAAACAATCAACATGCCTGAATTTCGTCAATAACAGCACATTCGTAATCAGAAATAACATCGGCCATCTCAACTGTCACAGCCTTGTGTTTTGCCCCATCAACTTCATCTCTTTCTTGTCCTGTAATCAGATTGCATGGAACATTTGCCTTGTTCAACCTTTTTGCCACCTCCCATGCCAATAATCTCAATGGACCACAATATATGCCTGCAAAATGGGAGAAACCTACCTGATCCGTTTTCATAATGGCTACTTTATCCTCTTCTCAATGTAAACCTATAAATTAAATACTTTTGTATGGTAAAATAAGCATTGAGAACATACCAGAAGAACTTGACACAAGTTGCTTCAGAGCTTGGTGTGTTTTACCACTATTTGTGGGTCCCACATGCAAAATAACCTTCCGTATCTTTTTGCGAGCAAGCGGGTACCATGTATGAGGACGACTAGCATTGCATGAAAAATGCAATAATGAGAATTGTACCCAACGAATTATGAATATTTTTCAATAGACATTTACAAAGAAAAATCAGCAATTGATATTAGGATAAGCATATTAAGACAAGAGCAAAGGCAACTAAGATCCAGTTATGAGGAAAGAGAAAGATATTATACTAGAAGGACAATATTCTAGACATTATATTATCTAAAAGATTTGATACATTGAAATTCCCATGAGGGGAAAAACTAAGTTTCGCTTATCAAGAGTTTCAAAGTTCACATGATCTGCAATGGCATCAGCATCTAAAGTTTGTCAAGGTTGAAGCAACTAAAGCAACAACCTTTTTTTAATTTTTTTATTGGTTTTGAAAAATCTACAGAAGAAATTTTTAATAGCTAGATAAAGAGTACAAGAAGGAGAAGCCCAAGGGCAAGAAAATACAGCTAAAAAACAAAACAAAAATGCAGAACCCAAAGAGTTGAGGAGAAGAGCTTTCCCAATATCCTTGGGAAAGTCATTCCATTAATGAAAGGAAGGCTTATTGAAACCCAGATAAGTAAGCATATCCACAACCGTATTGCCTTAATGAAAAATATGGCAACTATGAAACTCCATTAGCTTTAGCAAATCCAGACAGTTTAACTAACAAGTGTTAAACAACAGGTTAGAATGCTAAAAATTATTTCATATTTTGAAGAACAAACTTAAAATTTTTATGCTCAACAAAATGGAGAAGTGATTGTTTCGAATAAAATATATGGAGTACAAAATGATTGCACTTCAATGCTAAAAGTAATTCAAAGTATGGCACATATTTCTTACGTCAGGTCTGTAAAATCAAACTTCTTTGTACCAGTGCAGCTGCTGTATTTTCTCATAATAACACCAACACTAACAAAAGCTCCAAATTTCATTTCCAAGTCCAGCCTAAATGACTCCAAATTATCTGGCAAACATTTGCATGAAGATCAGAAAACACACAACTGTTAGAAATTACAAATTCCATCTGCCTTGCTTATCTGACTCTAAAAGTGTTCCAATGAGTAGCCTGAAGTCTTCAACACGTGTTCCAAAAAAAAAAAAACAAAATCTCACGTTAAAAGAGCTATGCAACGGAATCAGGCTCACATAAGAATGAATCACTAGATAGCTCAATCACTAAATTTTCTCAGTCATAAACAATTTCATTACCTCAGCTGAGAAAAAGAAAAAAAAGGGCATGTAATTACAGTCCAACGAGTATTTCATCCATTTTCAGAAAATAAATATGAAAATAACCATTGGAAAATAATACCCAACTGGCCTAAATAACTTTCCTCAATCTGAACTGAGTTTTTGACACACACACAAAAAGAAGATTAAAACGTAATCAAAATTTCTGATTCAAACCTCGAAGAATGCGAGAAATTCCCAAAACCGTAGCCTTTCGGTGTCGAAGGTGTGAAAACGCCATTACCTCTCTCATTTGTCGACGTCGAGTTTGCCAGTGGTGAATTAAAAAATTAAAAAAAAACTAAGAATAATTATAAAAGAAAAAGAAAAAAACTTCGATATTGCGGAACGACGAACGCGAAGGAAAACATGCGGTGGACGGGAAAATCGCAAGTCTCCGTTGCGAAACTAATTCTCGGGGTCGGAGCTGCCGACGCTTATTCCGGGTCTTCAGAAACGTGGCTTCAACTGGAATTCAAGGCATCAGCCAGACGGCGCGACCTCAACCACGTCATATTTCGGCCGATTTCTTGTACGGATTATAAATAATACTTGAAAAACGCGGGGACTGAATAGTAATTATAAAGTATACTGGACTGAATGGCGTCCACAGAGCCTGTGGTCTGTAGGCCTATCAGGAGTTCTACTGTAAGCACCTCGCTAATATCTGATTACACTCCTTGTATGTATTTAGTAAGAGAAGGGGTGTATTTAGTTTTAGCCCAAGTAAACTAGAGTCCCATGGGTATTTCATAGACTGACCCAATGAACCGGTTTAATTAATTGGGTCTAATAGGATTAAACATTGGGCTGAATAGTATTCTACTCGAGGCAAAACCTAAAAAAGAGTTACAAATTTAGGTGGCAAAATGTTAAGATTTAAAAGTTAGAGGGGCCAAAGTTTTAAAAAAGTTATTTGACTCGTTCCAAATATAAATATTCTATAAAAAAAATAATCTTCCCCTATTTTGTAAAATCTCGCATCATTTCGATAAGAAATTATAATTTATAATTGTTTAAATTTTTTTAATTAGTACGAAATTTGTTAAATGAATTAAGAAAGAATTCCGTGTTAAAAATAAAATTTTAAGGAATTGTATTTATAAATTATTAAAAAATAATATTATATTAATTAAATCAAATCAATAAATATTTTCTTTCCAATCAAACACAATCCGAATTCCAAAAGCAAAACATTTATAATCATTGGGTGACGACAACTAACCTCCTCCTACAACTGTACTTTTTCAAGAGTCAAAAATAATAGTGTTCTGAAGGATATGAATATGATTGCTTAAATGAAACCCACACAGACTCTCAGGCCATTAAAAGCACATTAACTACCAAGAGGGCCACAGGAGATTTTGCAGCTTGAATTCATAAAGTTTGGTGTAAATTGTAATGAGATTGTGACATGATGTACCCAAATTGTGAGTCTCAAGCATCAATCTACCACTAAATGCTTTCTGCCTGAGAGATAGGGTTGGGTATTTTCATTGAGGCCAGGACTAGTTTTGATTTGATGGGCAACACGAAAGGTGCATAATAAATTGAGTGGCCAACACATACATTCCACACGTCAAAATAAGTGAGTAATTGGTGAGTGGATTTTCTTTACCCATTTGTGATTTTCTAGTCATCTTTATGGTCACATCCACTTCCATGTTTTTCACATAATTAATTATTATTATTATTATATATACACATAATATTCATTTGAAAATTTTAATAATTTAAAAATATATAATTTTACATAATTTATTTTATATATTATCGCATCTTATATTGATATTACAAACGAATGAGTCTAAATTATATACATTATATAATTTAAAATTTTTTAATTAAATAAATATATTTTTAAGTTATAAAATTTAACAATAAATTCATAACAAATTATATGCATTCTCTTTTTAAGTCATATCCACTTATTATATAAGGTATAGTTATTGATGGAGGAAATTGCACTTATTATATACAACCATCAGGACTTGACATCCATTGGTCCAGCATGAATTCATCACTATCACAATTTTTTTTTTTTTAAAAAAAAAACTTTATTATAAAATACATTAACAAGAATGGGGCACAAAGAAAATTATTGCCAAACCTTATAATAATAATAATGATAATAATAATAAATAACAACAACAGCAATCATAATAACATCATTTGGTGAATTGGTCCAACATGTTATTAATAATTACAACCTTTTTTTTTCCACAGTGAATATATCAAAAAGTATCCCTAAATTACTTTTAAAAAATAGCTAATGAAGAAGTATAATATAATATTTTATACGTATTTTTAATTATATTTAGTAATTTTATTAAAAAATTGTCATTTAATTATGTTAACTTTGTCAATATAAGACTCATATAATATATTAATTTTTTTTTTGTTATTTATTCATTTGATAAATATTTTATATTTATATATTAAGTGCAAGAGATAAGTGTCTAATTTTTAGATTTCTTACATGAACATATATTTAAAATATATATATAATTTACAAATTTTACCAATACAAACTTATATGTTGTAGTATTATATTATTACAATAATATTAAAATAAATTAGAATATTATAATATGTGATTGATTTTGGTCCTAACTTAGAACAAGGGTAAAAAGTAAAAGTAAATTTACTTTCTTTTCTTTATATATATATATATATATATATATATATGTAATGTGGGCAGAGGAAATGCCACAGGACAGTACAAATGTATGGAGCACCATAATTTTCACTGTTTACAAGGTAAAAAGTAAAGTTGGTAGACATTTTGTTTTTATACGTATGGTAGATATTAAAGATAGTGATGGGTCTTTCTCTGTCTTTTGAGATCTCAATCTCTTCAAGCACAGAAAGCTGAAAAAAAAGAAACTTTTGGGTCCCTGAAATTTAATATATTTTAAATCAGTTTATAATTTATTTGTTTATATCAAATTGATCTACTTTTTTGTTGCAGCTAGAGTTGGGTTAGTTTGTTAGAGACTTATTTGATATATATGAATAATTTAAGGTTTAAATTAAAAATTTGTAAAATATTAGGGATCCGTGTGTTATTGTCCAAAAGAAAGAATTTCAATGAAAATTAGCCGGCTGGTGCTGCAACGGCCGCTGGTAACCTTTGACTGCCTCGTAAATCTTAATTGAATTAGCCCGCGTTTCGCCAAAAAGAAACAAAATAAACACAAGACCAAAGAAGCTCTGCTGGGAAACAAAAAGCAAAAGTAAAAGAAAAGCAAAGAAAATCTTCTTCGAATTGTTTATGGGTTTTTTTGACCCTTTAGTTTTGTGGATACTTTGTATAATTATGTGGAAGATTAACTAGTCGAAGATTGTGTTACTGAGTGATGACATGATCAACGTGTTATGCAATGTCTTTTGATGAACTCTATGTAATTAGGGTTAAATAATGATTAGGCAAGGAAGATTCATTCAGAACAACCTTTTTTTAACTGTAGAGAGAATAAGCATCTGGGCATCATTCAAAACAATTTGGTGGGTAAATCTGGCTATATGTGTACATATATAGTCTGCACAAACTTTTTCATCTGTCTACATTTACTGTAGAGAGGCTGAAATCCTCCATGTGAAGGTCTTTTTGAGCTTTGTCTTCGTATTGTGATGAAAACGACCTTTACAGATGGATGATAATGATGGTCAGGAAAATAAGATTCATGCAGAACTATCTTTTTACCCGTAGAGGGCATGAGCATCTGGGCATCATTCAACACATTTTGGTGGGTAAATCTGGCAGTCTATGTGTATGTATAGTCTGCACAAACTTGTTCATCTATCTATGTTTACTGTAGAGAGGCTGAAATCCTGAATAAGAAGATCTTTCTGAGCTTTGTCTTCATATTGTGTTGAAAACAAGCTTTAAAGATGGATAGCATGTCATTGCAGTGAATGCAAAAGAATTTCAAGTTCTGGGTACGTTTATGATTGTAGTGATTTCTACTTTGCATTGCTTGGCATGTAATGAAAACATTGAACCCACCATTTATGCAATTATCAATTTTAAAGTTGGGAAACCCTCTCTACCCTAATTTACACAAAATCCAAGCCCTACCTTTGCAAGTCATTATGTATATCAAACCTACTGAACTTTATCTATGTAACTCAATGTATTGCTATAGGTAAAAGCAATAACATATAGGGGAAAAAAGACCCATGAAATATTGGTATTATCCTATTAAATAATTTCTTTTTGGGTGGGGGTTTGAATGAAACGGATTCCCATCATTGTTAGTCGATACAATTGGAAGAGCCATATGGTATCTCCTCTTAATTATTGGTCATAGTCAATACACCAAAAGGATAAACAAAAATTAAAGATAGACGTTTATTTGATAATTTGGGTGCCTTTAATTTTGTCCAGAGAAAAAGACTTTAAGAATCAAAGAATACATTATGTCTTTGTCGAATCCATAACTATGGCGTTTTCCTTTAGATTCTCTTCCCTCCTCGATGGATTGCTAGGGTTGTATTCTATAGGTTGATGTATCTATGTTTATGTTGTGTATAATTATATCAACATATAAATATATAATTTTAAATATTAATTGTTAAATAAAAGTGAGTATTTATTAAATATTATAATAATTATATAATCGTAATTTGAAAGTTTTTAATAAAAAAATTATATAAATATTTGAAGCATTGAAAGACAAACTTAATTTTTAAATATAATAATGGGCAAAAAAACATACTATACAAGCACACACCCTATTAATGAAGAAAAGAACATTCAAAATTAAAGCCCTTTAATTTTTCTTCTTAAAATAGTGCATGAAGTAATGGGCATTTAAGCTTTATACCTGTTCATCATCTCCTCATTGAACATCATAAATACGGCTACATTTCAATTTTCAATACACTATTTGTGAAATAAATAGATGCATCAATGTCTTCAAAGAACAAAGAAGAGAGAGAGAGAGAGAGAGAGAGAGAGAGAGGGAGAGAGAGAGAGAGGATATCTAATTATAGGGTCACTTTGTTTTTCCTCTTTAGATACTCCAATTGCCAATCATGGCCCCATTGTTCTTTAGTTTCTTTGATACAAGTCTTCACTTTGCAAGTTTCTTTGTACGATTCAATGCTCACTTTTCTTTATTTAATTTGAATATATAAATAAATAAATAATCTCTTTGTTGCTTCAAATGATTGAGACCCACGTTAGAAGAAGCAAAATAGAGCTCCATTGTTGTTCTAAATTTCATACAAAGAAAAGGAAAAGCAAACTCATCACCTACCGTTTATCATGAGGCCATTGATTAATTTTATGCTGATTAGATAACCTTGATTTGATCAAATGGAAGTCCACTCATTATGTATGCTTAGAGAATTACTCATAGTGAGCTATTGCTATTCCTTTTGGCCCTTTGGAACTTGTGTTTATTGCTACTATCCATACTTCAACCAATTTGTCACATGAAATTGTCTTCTCATCACATTGAGATTATGCAACAATTAGCATCATTTTGTTAAGCGAGATTCAAAAAATTTAAGCAGAATTTGAGTTTGAATGTGGGATTTTATTGGGAGGAGAAAAGGATACAAGACAACATCAAATGGGACAACTGGGGGGGTGGCGGCGGCGCGGGTTGTGCGGTGTGTGGGCTTTGTGTTGTAGGGCGGGATATATTCATGGTAATAGGACAGCCAAGGCAACTTTAAACGCAACCTTAATCATCTCTAACTGGGACCAAGACGAACAATAGGTGATTAGTTAAGTGGGTAACTGCCCTTAGAATTGGGTTAGTGGTATATGAAGTTGTAAAGGAATTCCCATTTGCATTAGTGGCTTGTGGGGCGCTTTGAATTGTGCGCGCGCCCCCCGTGCCACGCACACACACCGCCCCCCACCCCAGCCCCCACACCACAACTTGGAGTTGACCGCCGTGTCAGCTCAATAAACTAATTGCCCTTAAATCATATAAAACTTGCCCATAATCAAAGGGTAAGTCCTACCTGACAATCATTAGCATTGACAAGAGGCCAAATATACGAGAGAGACTCTTAAATTGCTGCAGTTTAGTCACCATTCAATCAACGTTTGAAAGTTGGGGAGCTTCATTTAGGAGCCAGCATGGGCGCCGGGGCACAAGATTTGAAGCAAAAATTTGGGAATTTCTTTCTGGGTATTTATTATTTGTGCACAAAACAGGATCCTTTTCGCCATTGAATTAAGGACACTTGCCGTAGGAAAGGGGCATCTAAGACATACAAATCAGTCTAACCAGCCCCATACTTGGCAATGTACCTACGATTTGAAAGATGATAGATTCTTAGATCTATTTGAAGCTGAAAAAAAGGAAGAAAGAACACCACCACCCCAAATTTTGGACAACCGCCCTAGTTTCTATAGACACAAAGCCTAGATTCAACCAAAGAAACTCCATGTTGCCTAACAACATAACATGCCCTATCTTCCTTAGCAAAATAACACTAAAATGAAGTTCTTGACGAGACAAAATTACCAAAACAATGAAGCTAACACAACTTAGATTGTAGTCTTATTTAACACACTTCGATTCTAAATAATATTTTCATTTTATAAGTTTGATCGAGTTCGAATGTTGTTGTATCAAATAGTATCAAAATCAGGCAACACGTTAGGTATGAAATGAAACTCTTCATGTTGAGTGTGAGATCCATATAAGTTTTGGGCTAGTCCTAATGTTAATAGCTAATGAACCCTGAGGCTATCTTCATTCACTTCTTTTTAAGTGGAATTCCTTTGTGATTACACTATGCCATGTCCAACCATTCTTTACTCAAAAATGAAAAATAAAGAAGAGAGAGATAGAGAGAGAATAGAGTACTGCTAGACATATACTAACATTCCCTTTACCTTTTCCATCTTTAACTGCTTTTACTTTGATGGAAGACCAGAAACGGGAGAGATACAGCCACAAGACCTCACCAGATCTCAACCTCTACCACTTTCCTGACCGCGGGGCAACTCACTCCCCTGTCGTTTAATCCTAAACAGTCCATCTAAACGACACTGTCCCTTTGAATATTTGTGGTAAATACATGAAAAAGAAAAGCCCCGTAAGACTGAGCCTATGTCTTTCTCTGCACTTTATTCTGCTCAAATTCGATACCTTGCTGTTTACTAAGAACGAGGCTTGAGCTTTGCTTTGCTTTGCTCTTTGTTGAAACAAAGAGCAAAGAACAAAGAGAGAGAAAGACAACAAGCTGGCTGATAAGCTCTCTCTCTCTCTTGAAAACTTTCTCTTTATCAGTCTTTCTCTCTCTCTTTCCCTGTGTCTGCCGCATTGTCTTGTTCTACTTCAAGAATCTTTCGTCTCATTTTCACGCATTCAAGTTTTTGTCTTTCTTTCTCTTTCAAGTGTCTTTGTACTCATATTTTTCTGGGTTCTTGCTTCTTTGTTGTTAACTCTTAGCATTTCATGTACAAAAATATCACCGGAAGAGCAAAACAAGAGATTACTTCTCCTTCTGTTTCCTCTGTTTGAGTTTCTGGAGCTTATTTTGTTATTGTGGTGCCTTTCAAAGATACTGAGCTTATTTTTACAGTGAAAGTTTTAGAATATCGGGGAATGAGAATCCCCTTGAATTTATGATATTCTTGCTGATTCTAAGTAAACTGGGAGTTGGGAAACGGTGAAAGAAGAGAGAGCTGTATATGAAGTAGAAGTTAAACAATGAGAGATGGGAACTCTAAGAAAAGCAAGGTTTTTATGGTCTCTTTCATTTTATTTACATCGAGATGGCTAATGGAGATGTCTCCTGTTTTTGGTTGCTACTGTGAAGGTTGTTTACTGATTTTTTTTTTCATCCTGTTTGCTGAAGCTCGCATGGTCCAAGAAAATGGTCAGAAAGTGGTTCAATATCAAGAGCAAAACTGAGGAATTTCAGGCTGATCATTCTGTTTATGGAGGTGTCTGTTCCTTTCTTCCTTTGGTTTTTCAGACGATCTTTTAATTAGGAAATCTGGTTGGTTGCTGAGGAATGTCCTTATTCTTGAACTTGATTCTTCAAGTTGTTTGACTTTTCAGAAGTTCAATTATCCGGTTAACTTAGATAGTTGACTTATGCCGTGTTAAGCAGATGTTTATGGTCCTGGAATCCTTCAAAGATTCAACATTTTAAGTTCTTTCCTTTTCCCACAATTTCTTAGCAACCAAACAAAGCATCAGTGTATATTCCCTCTATTTTGCATTTGGTGGTCCAGAACATACTCTGTCTCCCTCTCTTCTGCTTTCTCTTTACTTTTTTCTTTTAACAGATTGTCACCCTGAAGAACTAATTCAATACGTACATTTCATTATTCTTCTTGTTCTTCTTTCTCGAGTTTCTTCTTACTTTGGGTTTTCTGATTAGTTCTGATGAATTAACAACGATTTCTCTCTTCAGGCGGTGAGCAAGCGGAATACAGGACCAGCTTCTCAGAGAGGGAGCCTTGCACAATCAAAAAGAGTAAAACAGGTACAGAATTGTTAGATGACCCCATTTTTGTGAGCCACAACCTTCCAAACCCACCAAAATTAGGCATTTTTCCTTGCAAAATGTCTCAACAGCTTGGTATTTTTGACTTCTTTAATGTTGTTTTTTCGTTGTTTTTTCTAATTTTTTCCTCACTTTGACGCAGAGAAATTTAGCAAAAATGGGGAGCCAGTTCGGCGAGGGAGAATGAATCTTGACCACCCTCGGATTATAGACGTGCAGAGCTACAGGTATCTCGTTTACAAAATAAAATTCTCTTTTGCTCACAAATATTGCTTTTGCTATGATATGCATGTGTCTGTCATGTATCAATACTAATTGCTTTTCATTTTCAATTTTGGGACAGCGTTTTTGTTGCTACATGGAATGTGGCTGGAAGACCACCACCAAGTAATTTGAGTCTTGAGGATTGGCTTCATGCCTCACCACCCGCAGACATTTATGTCCTCGGGTAAATTTCCTTGTTTTTGTTCAAATGGCTTCCTACCAGACTCTGCAAATAACCAATTACTGATAAGAGCATTTCTGTTCCATGTTTATTTCAGATTTCAAGAGATAGTTCCCCTAAATGCTGGTAATGTTCTTGGGGCAGAAGACAATGGCCCTGCCAAAAAATGGCTGGCTCTCATTCGAAGGACTCTTAATAATCTTCCTGGAAATAGTGGTAGTAGTGCTTGCTATACACCGTCTCCCATTCCTGAGCCAATTGTAGAAATGGATGCAGATTTTGAGGGATCAGTTAGGCGAAAGAACTCATCTTTCTTCCATCGTCGATCATTTCAGACTACGCATAGCTGGAAAATGGACAATGACCCTTCCATTTCACAACCACGACTTGATAGGAGATTTAGTGTCTGTGATAGGGTGATATTTGGTCACAGGCCAAGTGACTACGATACCAATTTTAGATGGGGTCAAAGGCCTAGTGATTACTCCAGACCTAGTGATTACTCAAGGCCTAGTGATTACTCAAGATGGGGTTCATCAGATGATGATAATGGGCCCGGGGATTCACCGAGTACTGTATTATACTCACCAATGTCCTATGGTGGATCTGCATCCATGGACCATGGATATAGGATGCCAGGGAATTCAAGGTACTGTTTAGTTGCCAGTAAGCAAATGGTTGGCATATTTCTCACAGTATGGGTGAGAAGTGAATTGAGAGATCACGTTAAAAACATGAAAGTATCCAGTGTTGGCAGAGGACTGATGGGTTACCTAGGGAATAAGGTAGTTCTTCAGTAAATCATGGTAGCTATCATTTCTTTTGATTTTCCATACAGTTAAGTTTAATTTTCCTGCATAATAAGAGCCACCTATAATAAACTCACTGTTTGCATTTGCAGGGATCTATTGCAATCAGCATGTTGTTGCACCAAACAAGCTTCTGCTTTATCTGCAGTCACTTAACCTCCGGACAGAAGGAGGGTGATCAGCTAAGAAGGAATGCTGATGTAATGGAGATCCTAAGAAAGACAAGGTTTCCCCGAGTTAATAGTGCAGGTGATGAAAAGTCCCCAGAAACAATCCTTCAGCATGAGTAAGTTCCTTTTTCAACAACCATCTATAAGCATCTATTCATAAACTTGTAACGAGTAAAAACTGAAAGAAAAAGAATACTTTCTAAGAGATTAGAGAATCTGTAATGAAATCGCTTCATTTCCCTCGGACATCCATTGATTTATATAAATGATAATGAACTCGAAAAGACTCGATAAAATTTAATTTCCTGGGGCTTATGACTTCTTTACCTCTAGCATTTGTAACTGCATCTTATTTCAAAATTATAAATGTGTACAATGTGTACATTTTGTTCCAGTCGAGTAATTTGGCTTGGGGACTTGAATTATCGTATTGCCCTCTCATACCGATCTGCCAAGGCCCTGGTTGAGATGCAAAATTGGAGGGCACTATTAGAAAATGATCAGGTATTTTACAATCCTTTTTCCTTCCTTTTTCATTTTAAGATTACTGCTTCATCACGTAGTTTACTTATTGATCGTCTTCTTTCAGTTACGGATAGAGCAGAGACAGGGTCGTGTTTTTGTGGGATGGAATGAAGGAAAGATTTACTTCCCGCCAACATACAAGTATTCAACTAATTCAGATAGATATGCAGGGGATGACACACACCCGAAGGAGAAACGTAGGACACCTGCTTGGTAAGAACACGTTTCTTACCAAAATGCATGAGAACAAACTGAAAAGGATTGCTTACAAACAGAACACAACTACGACCTGATGAATCATAGTGATAAAAAATTTAGCATAGGGTGCATGCAGCTCATGTGTGGTTATATTTACATATGTTCGCTAGCTATAGTGCTAATCTACTTAATTGTGTGTTTAAGGTGCGATCGAATTTTGTGGTATGGAGAAGGCCTTCACCAGTTATCTTATGTCCGTGGGGAGTCTAGGTTCTCTGATCATAGACCAGTTTATGGTATATTTTGGGCTGAGGTCGAGTCAAGTCATAGCCGATTGAAGAAAAGCACGAGTTACTCTAGTTCTAGAATTGAGGCGGAGGAGCTTTTCCCATACTCACATGGCTATACTGAACTAAACTTTTTTTGAAGGAACAGAAGACTATTTATGTCCTACAGTAAGGTATGCTCTCTCCCTTCTATAGTCAGGCATGCAATGCTTCACTTGGGCCCTTTAAGATATCCCCAGAAGGAACAATTCAAAAGTCTATTCTAACTCGAAATCACTTGTGCTTTTCAGTGAATGGGTTGTGACCAGGCTGTAAATATCTCTGGAAGAAATTGCAATGTCTTTCTGCATATGGAGTAGGGCTAGCGTCCTCAATCAATCAGGTGAAAACCCCATTAACCTTTTCATTTGATTTACCAGCTTCTTCATTATGGGCGGCTGCAAGTTCCCATACGGTTAGTCAAGCAGGTCCTTAATCATAGTGATCCTCAGGCTGAGCACTTTATAATTTATAAATCTTGAACATGAAATAGTTGACTAAATCATGCCTTTTCTAGGTATTTAGCACATGGATGATAGTCTATATCAAAAAAAGGCCCAGGATAGATTACGTATTTATGCATACTGTCAAAAAGAGTTAACATATTTACACAATCTTTTCCCTTTGCAAGTTACCTTGGGAAGATATTCTGCTTATTCCCATACTCATGTAGAATTTGGTCCCGTTTGCAGGCGAGAATCACTTCAAATAACTTCATCCTTGAAGGGTGATGGAGACATTCCATTGCCCACTAACCAAAAAAGGTTGGTCAGCTAGCCCCCTTGCTTTTACTTTTCTTTGATTTGCTAGGTTTTGTTTTCTTGCCCTAATCTTATCTTTACTTTTCTTTGATCAGGTGTAAATTTTTTGTATTTTGACTGGATGACTAACTCCACAGATAGCCAACTCACTGTACCTTTGATCATCATATACTGTTAGTAGACTAACCAACACCTAACCTTCTTGGCATTCAAAAGTTTTCTGTACTAGCTTTCACAGGCCGGCATAATGAATAGGTATGATATTTTTGATCTTAGTGGTTTGTCTTCAAATTTAAGGTAATGATAACTTGGCCGTCTTATAATCATCAAGCTTTCTTTTATTTTGCAGGATGAACTCACACTTTAGAAGCCAAGTGGGTGGGTGAAGATTATTTTGTTCATGATTCTTTTGTTAGTTTAGGACATATGTTGGTGACCGTAGGAAGATGAAAGGGGGTCAATTAATCATTTGTGTACTTACTTTTTGTTTTAAATGCAAAGTGAAGAAGTAAAGATTCCATGGATACTCAATTACCAAAGTGATAGCCAAAAAATATATATATATATATATATATAATATATAGCAGTTTATGATTGAAACCAAAATGCTTCTTGCTCTCTTTCTCTCTGTTGCTGCTAATGATTTTACTGAAAAAGTTGGTTGTCTTGATCATCTCACATGCTTACTGCCATATGTTTTTCCTTTTACTTGTGTGAGTAACATACTAGAAAAGCACAGGACAGAATTCACAGATTTTGCAGGCTTCTTGGAAGCCACGATTTAGAGGCTCCTCTTTCTGAGAGACTACTGTATTCACGTTTGTCTTTAGCTGTGGCATTAGATTATTAGTGGGTTTCTTTCTTTATGGGCCACAAAAAAAACAGTGAAAGCAGACATAGCGTGACAGAAATAGAGAAAGCAAAAACATGAGTGAAAATGGTACTGATTTATACCTTTCAAGAGCTATAATTGGCAAGGGGCATTTGCACGTTTATTGATGCATGAGCAGTGAGCTTTCTCTCGCATGCATTGATAAACTTCCACGGGAACAAAGGAAGCATGATTTTCTTGGTTCTGAAACTCTCCTTTTTTTATTAATTATCTATTGGGTTGGCTAAACATCGCAGATTGGTATCAGAACAGGTCATAAATCTTTCTTCCATTAGCTTTTATCTTAATCTGTGCTGATACCAAAGTTACTCTCTCTCTCTCTCTCTCACGCACAAAGACAAATAGGGCTCAGGAAAAAATAAGGCTCAGGAAAGCACTTTTCATTTTAGTTTAAACTAGGCTTCTCAGATCAAACCCTCCTGGGAAAACTGGCTGACTTTTGGGTTAACCAGTTAACCGAGAAATCTCCCCCTATATGTGTTCAGTATCCAAAGCCTTAATTTTGAAGCGCTTCAAGTTCAATAAAGTTGGATACTGATTATATACGGTATCCAGAATCCGTAACAGAACTAGGAGGTTCAAGCATATAAAAGAACAAATTGATGACAACCAAAAGTTGGAAGAACTAAAAAAATTGCATTTTAGAACAAAAAGCATAAGTTGAGCAATCAAGCAGAGGTCCTGAATTTTTCATCTTATTCTGGCCTTTCACTACTATCAATTGCCTTTTATTATTGCAGCTTCTTTAACAAGCATTATCAAAGGAGATCAAACAAATATATTTTAACCATACTACAAATTTGTCGCCATTTCTTCAATCAATAATAGAGAAGAACAGATTCAATAGACGTTTTCTGGATTCGACTAAGCTCCGATAGGTCCCAACTAATATGGAAGACATAACTCATTGAATTCAGAAGTGCAAAAATTGACAAAACCAAGTTGTCCTGATCCAATTTTTATTAAGTTCATCAGTCATTTACTAACCTGTTCCTGCATACCTTTGTAATTGGTCCCCGCTTGCAGGTGGGAATGCCTTCAAAAGAACTTAACCCTGGTGAGTGATTGAGATTTGAGACTTGCTGCAGCGCACCAATCGAAAAAGCTTGGTCCTGGTACTGTGCTTTTTCTTGGTTCTGCTGTAATTATTTATCGACAATGTCATTTTCTTTGACCTTGATCTGTTATATCATTGTCTAATTGCATCCTCTAATTTTCTCGCCGTGTCTCTTACATTGTATTTGTTCAAAATATAGCACACCTGATTCACAGGCGTAAACAATTCTTGGCCTCTTTGTTTCTTATAACTCAATGATGGATGGAAAATCACCAGTGTCTATGAGGATTATCATTATTTTTTTTTTAAATTGTTCGTAAACGTAAACCAAACTTCTGCCCAAATTTCAGTGTGAGCCAAATTAACATCCACAAATTCGGGAGTGTAATCTCCTACAATCTTTTATTTATTTGTTTGCTAAACAACAAAAACAATTATCCGTGAAAGAATTATGAAAGGTGACGAGACGTGTCATTCTGAATTCAGACAGCTAGGTGTTCTGTTGGTGGGTACTCAACAAGGCAGAAGAGTTCATAACAGAGACATGCCCTGTTTTTTTTACTGCTACTGCTTTACTGATTGAAGTAGCAGCTTGGCCCTTCTTTTTCCAGTGAATACCCGAGGTGAACCACAAAATTGAAAAGCACAGGATTCCATCTGACAGTTACCATGGAAAGTTATGGGCTTTAGACTATATCCCTTTCAAAATTTTGCTTTCATATTTGCAGTTAGTTTAACTGCCAAGCTTTTTGATTCATGAAGAGCTGAATGAAAAATCAAATTAGAATGAAATGAAATAAATTGGAAAACCAAATCATCAACAATAGTAAATGTGAAACAAATTTACATATCTAGTTGTCTCATTTTTAAGCCAGGGCACTAGTTTTCATATCCTGTCTTGCATGGAAATTACCAGGCAGAATTTGCTTTCCTGCACATCAATATTAGAGCCATGTAGGCTTTTGTTAGTGGGAAGTGAAAGCAACATTGCCTAGATAAAGGGTAAAAAAGGCGATGGATTTTGCTTTTTGTCTCTGCAATGCAGAACATACCAAATGTGCGGTCTTATTCTTTGCTTCCCAAGTCTATAACTATTTACCCCGTCGACAAGTAAAAGACACTGCCTTGGCACTTTTGATAGTTTCCCTTTCCTATAATTTCTTCACAAGCAAAGGGATTATTTATCCATTATGTGACTAATATAGGTCCTGTTACAACATATCAACCTTTATGGTTTGATCATGAAATTGATTTGTTTGCTGATCATTCTTATTATAGGGTTGAAAGGAGGATTGGGGTCACAATCATAGATAAGATTAGAATCATTCTGAAACATTATGGGGCTAATTAAGAATTAGAACCTGTCAAATATTCCCATTGCAAGCACACACAAGAATTGAAACCTTTCAAAGTTCTAATCTACTTTCACTTTCCATTCCATTTTGAATCATATTCACAATTGATCAATGCAATGAAGGCTGTTAACAGACATGCAACACATTTTTTGGCTTTGCACATCCTAGACTAAAACATAAAACTCAATAGTTGCAACAACAAAAAAATTGAATAATCTCTACTCTGAAACCAACCAAACACTTGAACTCTGCAGAACAAATCAACAAGTCATCCTTGCAGAAGAGCAAAGCTGAATGCAAAAACCTAACAGCTCTGCATCTGATCAGTTAGCAAATGAACTCTCAGTCAACTATTTAAATCTTCTAGTGCCAAAGGCTTGCCTGTCTTTGGTTGCAATCATTCCGCCCATTTCCATTTTTGTTGGTTCTTTAGAAACTTCTTTATCAAATCCATCCAAAGCAATCTGATCATCTCGGCATTCAGGAGAGCAAAATGCCCGTAGGTAACTGCAAACGCATAGTTTAATATGATCAATATAATTATCTAATGTACATGTCAAATCAGAGAAGAAATGATTCATTTGGTGCAAACATTCTTTTTCTTCCAATAACTTATTTATATTTTTTGTGTTAAGTTTGAAAAAAAATTAGTAGCAGTAAGTATAAACTTCAGTACGGGGATACTGTCAAAAGCACCAAAGAGTTATTAACTATCTGTGTGCCTTTCTGAAGTTGCATGAACCAACAAAACATTTTGTACTTCTTCCAAAATATGTGATTTGGAAAGATTACAAATTCTTCTATTTTACCGAAAATAGCGCCACCTAATTCAAAATACACTATCAAACATGTTCTCACATCTTGAAAATTCAAAATTAAAATTCTTGCTTTTCTACTTTCCAAAATGTTCCCTAAACTTATCTATTTTTAACTAAATTAAGGAAATCAACATAGAACAAATCGAAATTCTCAGGTTCCATAGACATTATAGAACATGAAAAAGGAAATTACAGTTTACATTCCTTGATTTATCTCATCAATTAATAATTGGGTATAAACCATAACAGTATCCTCTATTCAGGTGATGATCTCAAGAGTTGAAAATGCATCATAATTTGTTTAATTTTCCTAATCTTTCTCCACATCCAAACGCAGACTAAAACAACTAAACGCCAATGAAGAGTAAAGAACGGTAACACTTACCCATACATGTAAACATCTGCAGTCTCCTCCAACTTTTTCTTGCACAAAGAGCAAGCCCTAAGAAACCCACAAAACCCATCATCGATTTTCTTCCTGTTGGACTGAAAATCATCCTTCTCAGGTAACCCTAACGTCCATGTTACCCGGCGAGGAGGCTGCTGCTCCACACGTGGCTTCGCATTGGTGACCAGAGCAGGACATTTCTTGATCTCAAAAAACTCAGTCTGCCGAATCTGGTTGAAAACTCTCAACTCCCCCTGGCTCGAAGACCTAATAGTCCGATGCCTTGCAGACATTAGGGTTCGGTTCGGAATTTTTCGCCAAGGTTCCTTGAAGCGAAAGGAAAGCCTAAAAGTGGGATCTTTGCGCGTTTCTTGAAAAAATGAAATTAGGGTTTTGGCAGAGCAGGAACTGAGAATCGAAAAACGAATGCAGTTCTGGTGATTCTTGAAAACTATTTGAAAGAAGAGAGGGAATGTGTTGTAGGGTTTCTACGAGTAAGCAGAGTTGACGAAGGAGTTCGGGTCTTGACCCAACGTTGAGCTCGTTAGGATACGGATTTGTGTTACGCGCCTTTTACGGTTTTGATTTACCGTTTTCAGATTCAGTTTTGATCCGGTTAGGATTCTGTGGAGCCCACTTGAATTTGAACTGCGGACTGCTTTGGACAATAACATCCGAATCCCTATACTTTACATCTTTTCCATTAAAGATATAGTTTATCTATTTATAACAAATGGATTCCTAATGCATACGGATGGCAAAAATTTTTGTAGTTACAAGGGCCCAACCCGTTCGGAACGGCAATTTGGACCGAAATTATGTCCAAATTTAAAAATGAGGCAAGGGTGGGAATGTATCCCATCCTTGTTTTTAAAGTGGAATGAGAAGGTACAATCTTCCATCCCCATCCTACTTTTCCTTTTATATATTATAATATACTTAAAATAAAAATAAAATTAATATATATATATATAATTGAATTTATTATTTTATTAATTAAATATTTATCAAAATCAAATGTAATAATTAATTGATATAAAATCAAATAACTAATTATAATTATTGGGTTATTTTTTTAGCATATTAATACAAAATTAACAAAGAAGGAAATAACTCCTAAGAAAATAATTTTATTTTTTAATCTACCAAACAAAGTATTTTTTTTTCTACAAAATTAATGAAGAAGATTGAATTTTTTTTCTATGAAAATTATCACAAACATTTATAAAAACTCTAGTGATTTTAATTAATGCAGGTTTTTGTCAATTTTTTTATTAAAAATTGAGATTATAATTTATTGACACATTAATTTATTTATTTATATATAAATTAAAATAAATAACTTATTTATACATGTTAATTTATTATTTTTTATTTAATTTTGTTAAAATTTTGTATATAATTTTTTATTTATATAATGTTGATAAACGAAAATGGGTTAAGGGTAGAAAAATTTTTCTTAAAATGAGAACAGGCTGAGGACGAGGATATTACTCCTCCCATCCTCGGCCTGTTATCATCCTTACTAATGTATATATTTTTTTTATGTACATTTAAAAATGACTAAATTACCATTATAACATTAAATCTTGATCATTACAATATGTAACATGTAAATTAACATTAAAAATATCTTAGTTATTTTAATAAAAGTCAATAATCGGTTTAAATAGAGTTTGTATAAAAATTTATATTTATAGTAGTGTTATTTTTATTATATTAGAGAACCAAAATTGTAGAATATAGAGTCAGTCAATTTGTAAAAATAATAATAATAATAATAATAATTAATTAAAATATAATGGAATCAAACATTTTCATTTCTCAATTTGGGCTTTCCATTAAGCACAACCCAAAGATTTCCGTTCACGTGTCAAAAAACAAAGGTTCAAAGACACTTAGATTACTAAATACACCGCCGGTAAATGATCGATTGTTACAGAGACGCCGAGCTGTGCACCATAAAACACATTTTGGCCCAAAGAGCCCAATCAGAATCTCTGGTTTTGGATCAGTGCCAGTATCGCCATGTCCATCGAGAACTAGTAGTAATACGTACTTTGTCAGTTCAATTGGCATGCAGATCAACAACTGTGCCCTTGCCTGCCTGCCTTGTCCATTCTGCATGTATAATAACACCCCCATGAATCAATAATTTGTGTAAAGTGACAAAAATGGTCTGTTTCGTATGTTGTTTGTCACCTTGCATGGAAATCATATGGGACTTCGGGCCACATGTAGCATGCAACCATGGCTTCCTGCAGTTTCTGTATAAGGTGAACTGATTCACTTCGCTGTGTTACAACTCATCTAGATAAAACATCAGAGGCTTCTTTCGATTTCTTAGCTTTAAGCCATGGTGATCAAAACTAAATCTCCTTTGTTTTTCTGCTACTTTTTCTCTCTCTGCCTACCGTGTGCTTTGCTCTCTTTCGGCTTTCAGATTCCTAAACTGGGAACGGACATTGAACGATGTATAGATGAATGCCGTGAAGGGAAGGAGGAGATTTCTGGCTTGTTTGCTTGTGCAGCTCGTTGCGAGAGGAAATATAGTGAATGGGAACCGGGGACCACTCGGGGGGAGCTCGAGCAGTGCCAGCAACGCTGTCTATCCGAGGAAAGCGACGGGAGAGAACAGCATCAGTGTCAGAGACGGTGTGAATACCAGGTGATCAGGGAGCGAGTGGAAGAACGAAAGGAGGAACGAGAGGAAAGAGGGCAACATCAAGGCAGAAAACGGGACCCGGCAGAAGAATTCAAGGAATGTCAATAGGTATGCAGAAGGCAACAGGCAAGGCAACAAACAGAATGCCTGAGAGGGTGCAAGAGACGATATGAAGAACAGCAGCAAAAGAAGCAAGAAAGAGAGAACCAAGAAGGCAGCAGAGATGATGAAAACCATCATCATCACGACCCCCCACGACAATACAAGCAGTGTCGAAAACAGTGCAAAAGGCAAGAAAGAGGAGAGCAACAGCAGCAACAGTGCAAGAGCTGGTGCGAGAAGCAGAGAGAGAGAGAGAGGAAAGAAGACGAGAAAAAGAGAGAAACTCAGTAAGCGAAAGCTGGGGAGAAGAGCAGCAACAGAGGAATAATCCTTACTATTTCGACGCACAGAGATTCCAGTATCGACTCAGGTCCCAAGAAGGTCATATGAGGGTTTTACAGAGGTTCAGCGAGAAATCTCATCTTCTTTGTGGCATCGACAACTACAGGTTGGCCATCGTGGAGGCGAATCCTAGCACCTTAGTTGTTCCACATCATTCTGACGCTGAAATTATTTTGGTAGTCGTTAAGGGTGAGTAATCTCGCTCTCTCTCTCTCTCTCTCTCTCTCTCTCTCTGTTTACGAAAACTTCAGTTACCATATTTTCTGCGCATCGTTTAAACATGGTTATGTATTAATTATTTTACAGGAAGAGGAATCATTGCACTTGTATCACAAGAAAGAAGGGAATCCTTCAACATGGAGCTTGGAGATGTAATTAGAATTCCGGCGGGAGCTACTTTCTACCTGGTTAACCAAGATAATGTTGGCAGGCTACAGGTATCCAAGCTCATACGGCCTGTCAATACTCCTGGCCAATTCAGGATATCTAATTAACAATGCCTTTTCTTCATTATTTTTCTCTGAATAATGTTTAGCATGTAAGTATTGATCTTGTTTTCCTGCAGGACTACTTTGCTGCGGGAGGTGGAAATCCACTGTCCTATTACAAAGCCTTCAGCTCTGAAATCCTTTGAGCGTGCTCTAAATGTAGGCTTCCCTCCTTAACCAAGTACTCCCATTTCTTTAATATTAATAATTTAGATATCATTACTTATTCTGATGATCTGATGCCTTCTGGTTTTGTGTTTTTGCCAGACAACAAGTGAGCAGCTAGACAGGCTCTATGGAGGGCAAGAAAGGCAGCAGGGTACAATCAGAAAAAGCCACAAAAGAGCAGCTCAAGGCATTAAGCCAGCATGTTTCTTCCCCAAAGCGGCGAGGCAAGGAACAGGGGGTCCATTCAATCTGCTTAGCAGAAAACCTCTGTATCACAACAATTTTGGACTGTTCTTTGAAGCAACTCCTAGTAATTAAACTCTTCCGATTGTATGCGCCTGATATTTTGCTTGAGTTTCTACTAACGCTACTAATGTATTGCGTAATTTCTACAAATTGCATTTTGCAGGGGGCAACGATGGTGCCCCATTACAATTCTAAGACAACAACAGTTGTTTTGGTAGTAGAAGGAGAGGGACGCTTTGAAATGGGTTGTCCGCATATTTCAACGCAGAGCCAAGAATCACAAGAAAGAAGAGAACAGCGTGAAGAAGAAGCAGAAGAAGGAGGAGAAAGCAGTGGACAACTCCAGAAGATGACTGCAAACCTGTCACCGGGTGATGTATTCATAATCCCGGCGGGTCATCCGATTGCTCTGGTTGCTTCCCATAATGAGAACTCGCAAACAATTGGGTTTGGCATTAATGCCTTCAACAACCAGAGAAACTTCCTTGTAGGTAGACCAAGGTTAATTATTTAAATCGCGTCTTATGGATCAAAATTAGAATGGAAGCTCACATATTTTATTGTATGTTAGCATGTATGCAATGTATAAATATGTGCGTATCTGTGCAATATGAAATAAGGAGAGAGAGAGAGGGGAGAGAGAGAGGGAGAGGAGAGGGCTAAATCTAGCCCACGAGTGAGGTTCTTCTGCATTGCCTCATCGGTAAGAATGAGTAATTAATGACAATAACATGCAGTATTTTGTTTGCAGATATGCTGTGACAGTCACATTTATGATCTTCCTTCTAGAGGCCTATTCGCCATTTATTGCTCAACCCATAACGTACAAGATCCGTGCAGCATCTATGTCAAAACATTTCTGCAGACCCGTCTATATCTTCAAAGCTGGCTAATTTTTCCTCTCTGCGGCTGTGAAGCATGGAGATTGGCAAATTCTCTTCCTCGTTCCATTTGCTTTTGGTCATCCTCGTGCTTGCTTCAGGTCTGTTGTACAGCTCCAAATGCATGTTCTGATATAAGAACAAGATGTTGCTCTTGCCATTTTCATTTTTCACAGGTGTTTGTCTTCATTTCTGCTCATATTCTTGTTTGCAGTCAAAACTATGGTACCAAATCCGAACGTCGCCGCCTGTACGCAAGCTACAATTGGTGGTGGCTGTCCTGACGTGGAGGCGTGCCGGGAAGTATGCCGTCCATGTTACCGAGGAATTGGGCAGATAATTGCATTTTGTCGTCCGGCGGGTGGAGGAATCCCCGTTGATCAATGTATTTGCTCATTTATACGTGGTGCCCCTTGCAATCCACCAGCTCCGCCCAGATGTCCTGGTAGATGGCCACCAGCTGATGGGATCAATCTTAATCGAACTATTCATGCTTAAAGACTGTAAATGAATAAACAAATTTCATACGAGGAAAAATATTCTTTTGCACCATGTTCGTTTCCTGAAAGTATAGGACAATCTTCTCTTCTGCAGAGTTATATTACAGTAAAGAATAATTTATATTCTTTTAGTCTAATTTTGGGTATTAGTTGGAATGGAAGGGTGACACTTTACTAGATCATTTTACAGGGGGGAAAGTTTTATGCCAAGGTATTCTGTTAGCATAGTTAACGAGGCGTAATTATTTAATCATTGAATTGATAAAAATTTATTTATTTATAATAAATAAAAAAATTTAAATATATAATTTATAATTTTTTTTATTATATTAATTAAATAATAAAATTTATCTAAACTTTTTTATTTATTATTAATAAATAAATTTATATTATAATTAAATAATTTTAATATTTTAACTATACTAATGTAATAAAATTATTTTATTTAAAATTATTTCTTTTTTATACTGTACTAATTTATATTTACGAAGAATATTAATTTTAATTTAAATTATTTTTGATATTACACGGGTTTATATTTATTGAAGAGCATTGAGTTTGATTTAAGTTATATATTATGACTTTTTATTTTTTTTTTATCTTTGTAAAATCGATTACGCTTACTTTAAGTGATTTTTTCTATTGATATTTTAGAGTTTTTTTTTTGCATAAAATCTGGTATTGTTTTGATTTCTATTAATGGGTCTTTGCTTGAATTTTATAACACACAAAAAGAAGAGCAAGGACTATTTGTAGACGATGAAGAAACTCGGTAGATTAATCAAATAGATAATAAATAAATAGTTATTACTACACATACAAATGAATCTGCAGGTAATTCATTTTAAATATATGTAGAGTGACTGCATTCATCAATCAGGAGGAATGTCGTCCACAAAAGCATGCCTTGCTTGCATTCTCAGTTGAGATTGATGCCTAGCTTTGCTGCAAATCCACCAACAATACACACGTACACAAGGACAGGCATAAGCATATAAATAACACGTTCAAAAAAGCAGTAGGACAGTGAAAAAGAAAATGAGAAGTGAATAATAATAAACATTACATACAGGCAATGTCTTTGCTGTAGCACTCTGCGTCGCACTGCATTTCGCAGATGGTGTAGCCATTCCCTTTACCCATGCATTCCTTCTCGCAGTCCTTGAAACAGGCTGCGTAATTGTCAGTCTTGGCGGCGACTGTGGGTAGTTGTTGAACTGCGGCAACCAGAACAAGGCACATTACCAACATTGCTGCAACTCTGTTTGTCATTTTAATTACCTGTTGATCTGTCCTTTTGCAGTGGTGTTGGAAAGTTTTTGTTTTTGTGTTTGTTTCCTCCGATTGGAGAATGAGATGATCCAAGTCGTCTATTTATAGGGCTTCCAACGTTTTAACAGGAGTAATGGACTGCTTATTAGACGATGAGAATGAGCTATTTACAGGATTTATTGACTCGTTCTTTCTGACAAGAAGAGATTCAATAGGCAACATTTACGGGTGAAAAAGTCGGGATTATTCTATTTCATGATATTAATAAAATAATTATATTTATTAATAAAAAATTATAAAAATTAAGTAATTTTTTATTTTATTAATTAAATAATTTTATTATATTAATATATATTTTTTATTTAATTAATAATAAAATTTTAAATAAAATAATATTACTATATTTTTATATAAATTATTTAATAAATAAATTTAAAATTTTATTTATTTTTTTAATTTTTTTATTTTAATTAATTTTTTTGAAGTGTAAGTTTCTTTCTCACCAACATATACTATTTTTTTCATTAATTTCTCTCATAATTTATTAATTAAAATTAATAAAATTTTATAATTAAATAATTATACCGTACAAACATAATAATATAGTTGGACTGTTACGTGGAAAAGTCTCTTTCAAAAACAAACGCGAGCTTGCTTGGCTTCAATCTGTAATTTTGTTAAGGTTGGGCCTGCATGGTATTCAACTTGTTGGGCTTGGCCTGCTCGTTAAAGCTTCTATCCTTAACAAGCGCGGGATAATATCCTATTACGTATTTAAGTTTTTTCCTCTCCGCTCGTCCAAACAAGGCAATTGCAACTAATTAAAATGACCAAAATATCCGTGCTCCGATTCAAAATTCCCGATTCTTTCTTGTTCCTCAAGACGCTCAATGCTATAATCTCTAGTAACTCAAAACACGCCACTCCCGGAAGGAATCAAATCGGATACAGAAACAGATCCAGCAGAAACAGTAATAGCAGATCGGCAGAGAAATGGAGTGCGTCTTTGGTCTTGTTGGCAACGGCTTCGCAATCTTAGTGGCAGACACGTCGGCCGTGCACAGCATACTTGTCCATAAATCTAACGAGGACAAGATCATGATCCTCGACTCCCACAAACTCATCGCCGCCAGCGGCGAACCGGGAGACAGGTAAACTTTAATATGTATATTTATGTGTGTATGATGTTAAAGTAATTGCGTGTTTGATTTTTTATTTGTTTACTATTTCAATTGAAACTTATATTCTTTGGTAAATTTTTTGTCACAGAGTTCAGTTTACGGAGTTTATACAGAAGAATGTGGCGTTGTATCAGTTCCGCAACGGAATTCCGTTGACTACAGCTGCGGCGGCGAATTTTACGCGAGGAGAGCTCGCTACAGCTTTAAGAAAGGTATTGTTGGCTAAATTGAAAGAGTCTTTTTGGGGATTTTCTTCTGGTTCATTTGTGTTTTAGTGGTAGGGGTTTTGATGAAGTTGTAATTGATAATACTGTAAACCTAAATTTAGAAGACAATTTGGCTACCACTTCAGTCTTAAAACACACATTTAATTGTTTTTTGATGGGTAGCTAGTAATAAGAACGTTGATAAATCAGCGAGGCATTTGATGACACTGCAGTTACCTCAGGTGACTTTGTATAATTGTATTGATATAAGTCAGCCTTTAGCGGAGTTTATGCATTTTTAGTGTAAAATTGGGTAAGGGTTTTAGATTATTGGAGTTTCATGTTTCATATCATTCAAGGGTTATGCTGTTTCAAGCAATAGCGGTTCTTTTTCCTTGCATGACCAATGAAGGTCTGCGGTGCATATTATTGCAATGCTTGTTCAAAGTAATAAAGTACTTCTGTGGTGTTATTGTGCTTACTGGTTGGGTTATTTGTGAAAGCGGGAGCTGTTTCTTTCAATTCTGTCTTCTGTTACTTATTGGTTTCATTCTTTTGGGTTCATGGATACTTTTGCTTTGTGTATTTTGGTTAATTGGTAGATATCTATTGATGACATGGCTCGTATTTCAATCTTTTTTGTTCAAAAATTGGGAAATTGCAATCAAGAAGCAATAGGTAGCCTTGCTTTTGCTGGGAAACCATTTTTCTTCTGGAATATGCTAATGATTACTTGATGAGTTACATCCACAGGTATTTCAAGACAGCACCTGTAAGTGATTGCATGGAAAAAGTAAACACATTAATTTGGAAACTTGTGCTAGATTAGAAATTGGGCTTAGAGAAATTTTATGATTACAATGAAAAAACTATTGTGTTTGCATTATCTAGTACTGCTAGAGAAGTCTTGCCAGGGCCATTTCCTTTCCTATTACTTAAATTTCTTTGTCCACTGCTGTATATGAAAATACCCTTGTATTCTTGCACTATCTAATGCCACTAGAGAAGTCCTTCCAAGGATAGTTTCCTATGACTTAAATTTCTTCTTGTTGACCAATGTTATATTGGAGATGCGAGTTGAAGCTTGAAATCCTTAAAACAGTCAAGAGTTATTGAGCCGGTCAAAATGGTGAAGGCATCCAAGTTGGAGAAAATAAGCTACCTTTAGAAGAAAGAGCATAAACATGTACTATCAGAGCACATAAACATGTACTTTGTTGTTGTGTTGTAGACAATGTTATGTGCCTTATAGATTATACAACTGGCCATGGCTTAAAATGGTTATTGCAAGAGTTCTTGTTTTTTAAGGCTTAGTTGTATCCTATGATCCTGAAACCCAGAGACAGGGCGTTGCACATGCCAACTGTCAAGCATCTGGACACGTCCGAATGTTTGAGTCTTTATACATTTATAATATTGAATAGAGAAACTAATGTACATGATTGTCAGTTGTTTGCTTGTGCAAGAACATGGAAAAAGTATTATCATGTTTGTAATGTATAGCATCCTTAAATTGTTACTTATATGTTAGGCAAATTAAGCTGCCCTTTTTTTTGGCGTGATTGCCTTGGAAATGAGTGTCCTGCCTTTAACTGCCATGCATATCTATTTTAGCTATGAGAAGTGTTACCAGTCATTCACTATATCAGTTCATACATATGCTGACTTGGGCTCAACGTTTCTGCTTGACTTTGTGTACTTGTTGTGATTGTCGGTCAATTCTACCCCTTCTTTTAGTTAGGAGCTAGCACTACTTTGAAAATATGAGTTGGGTAATTGTAGTTTCCAATTTTCCAGAGCCCTTACATGGTTAACATACTTCTGGCTGGCTACGACAAGGAAACGGGACCAGCTCTGTACTACATTGACTACATTGCATCCCTTCACAAGGTTGATAAGGGATCATTTGGTTATGGGTCCTATTTTTCACTCTCCATGATGGACAGACACTACCACAGTGGCATGTCATTGGAAGAAGCTATAGATCTGGTTGACAAGTGCATAATGGAGATCCGATCCAGACTGGTGGTGGCACCACCAAACTTTGTGATCAAGATTGTTGACAAGGATGGAGCAAGGGAGTACGCATGGCGTGAATCCGTGAAGGACACCGCAGCTGCTGCTTCAGCATGAGGATCTTATGAGTTGGGCTTGCTGCTCTTTTTCAGGATCTGTAATGTGGATGTATGGTAGAATATTACATTTGACTGACCGCTCTTTTTCAGGGATGCAGTCCCTGTTTGAACTACCGACACTTTTAGAATAGTGAATGTTTGGAAATTTAATTTATGCAAGCTTCTGTATTAAACTTTGAAGTCCTACCCGTCATTTGAGTCTTGAAATGAAATTTCACCTCGCCCTATTGTATTCTCCTTATATTTTCATTCTGTTTATTCTACCGAAGAAAAATGATTGAAAGCACCCACTTCTTTAGTGGCGTGTATGTAACTTGTTCGAGTTTTACGCTTTAATGCCCACCCTGTAGGACAATATAGCAACTGCATCGCATTACTTGCTGAAGAAAAAGCCGTCTCTTTCGAATTGTACTAAAAATTTAAGACATAATTGCGAAAGATCTTTTTATAAGAAAAACAAACCAATGATGAGGCTCTTTGCATTTTCTCTCCACAAGGGTCTTTTCTCTCTGTCTTATTTGAACTATTGTTGTCACATTTCATGTTTCTAGCAGATAAATTTACATTATAAACTACGTAAATTGAGTTCTTTTGATTTAATGGGTTCTGAGTTATAAAGTTTAAGAACAAACATGTTCTAAGTTATAAAGTTTAAGAACAAATTTGGGATAAGTTTGTCAAGTTGGAGCTATATGAATTGGGTAGGCGTTAGCATTGAAGATTCATGCCTACCCCTTGGCACAATTCCAGAACAGTTTCAAGCAGAATCTTCAATTTCATAAGAAATGCTTGTAAAGTCGGAGCTATATGAATTGGGTAAGCTTGAGCATTGAAGATTCATGCCGACACCTTGCCACAATTCAAAGGCAGATTTTATCACGTCATTTGGTAGTTTAGAAAGCTGAAATTAGAGGATTAAGCTAATAAAATACAACAAACGAAGAGCCAAGGAGAGGAGCAAGCCTGGGCGCAAAAAAATTCTGGTTCCATCTTTACCATTTGACGATGACTCATTCCCATCCTTTGACATACCAAGTTTTGGAACAGGATTTTCAATCGAATGTGGCTGCATTGCAACTGTTGTATAGTTGTCGTTTCTAGTAGTGTTCCATGGAATCTGCATTTCATTTGAAGGTGGAGGCACTGCCACATTTTGAGATGGTTCAGAAGATTGTGTTATAAGCTCCTTTGGGCTAGCTCCTGGAAGCAATATCGGCATTAGAACTAGAACTTGATGTGGTTGTAAAAGAAATTGCAGAAGAAAGCCATATAAGACATTTTATCAGTAATTCAAGAAGAGAGGAAAAAACAAGCAGAAATTATTGAAGTGAAGATGAGTTAAGTTCATCATTACCTCGACAAAGAGTCAGAGGAGGAACAAATATGTCCCAATTTGAAAATGGCAATGAAAGTGGAGTGCTTAAAGCGTGAATAGATGATGCTGCCGAAGAACACAAGCAACTATACCCAGCTTGGACAACTTGATCGAGAGTTTCGCAGCATATATCGATAGAAGAGATGCTTCCTTGATTCAAGCATTGTGACAGGTCGATACCCTCGATAGAGCAGCCTTGGATGTGGCTGTTGATCATGGGGGTTAAAACGCAGAGTTCAAAGACTAGGACACAAATAACTCTGATGGAAACTAGTCTTCTCAAGTCCATGATGTAACGAAACTAAAGTATGTTGGCTTAATAATCAGTGCCAATTCTATACTGGATGCCTTCTGCAATAGTATATGCTCTGCGTGCTTTAAACTATTCTCATCCCGCAATACCCTTATGCTTTTTGTAGTAAGCTTTTCCAGAGATTACTACGTTATCTCAAGGAGCCTTTCCTGCTGGGGGACTGAAGAATCAGAAGTAAGAGAAACTATAGAATTTTGGTCTGTTTCTCTCACAGGGTGCTCTGTCCGTGTCACATTTATCATTACCCAGTCAATAACAACATAAAAAAAAAAATCCAAATAAAATTAAGATGGTAATTTTAATTTGAATGTAAAAGCATGACTAACAGTTGGGTTAGTGAATTTGGACCGGTCATGCAGATTGTGAGGAATCATAAAACTGTTCATGTGAATCAACTACAAATTCTTAACAAACTAGAAGGCTTGAATTTCATGACTAGGGCATGAGTGAAGATGAAGATGGAATGCAATGGAAATGGAAACAGAAAAGGTTGAATCTTCATCGACTCGATTTTGGTTGTTCAATGAGCTTGTTTCAGGATCCTGCTTCAGATATTAGAAATTTTAAACAAGTTCAACAAGACTTCCAAATTTAGAGTACTTTTCATATGGATTCATTTTTGGTGAAATTCCCAGTATTTTGGGGAACAGTTAACCAAGACATTCATCATAAATTTAAAGATTTTATTAGGCATCCACAATCTATTACAAATACATAACTAGATAATTATTTACAAAGATACTTCTACATTACAGGATAGAAATTTATTCAATAAATAATGACCAATAATCTGAACTATCCCAAAACAATAGTCGCAGAACCCAAAATGATATTTCTTAATGAATAAATACAAATATAGATAGAAAAGCAGATATCTAGTAGTACTTAAAAGCTACAAATCCTAGCGCAAATAGCAGAAGAGGTGTTGAGAATGTATAAGAGGCCACGGCAGCTGACGGTGGAGTCAGAACAGGGCGGCTGCCTGGAGTCGCCGTAGGAACTCCGGAATTCACATCTGGGGATGGTGGAGTTAACACTGGTGTTGTGTCTGATTCTGGTGCTGGGCTAGATTGCGTTGGCTCGGGAACTACAGTACCTGTTCAAAAAATAAATGTTAGACGTAAGAATGGAAGCTTTAGAAATTGTAAACACTCTGAAAAGGTACATCTGTTCCAATGAAAAGCAAGTTACCTGTCGGACTTTCAGCTGGCGATTCTCCTGTAGAAAGGGTTGGCCCTAGAGATGAAGGACCTGGAGCAGGAATTGGCGCCCCAGAGACTGCAAACAAAGTGGGAAAAAAAAAAACGACATTAGCAATTTGATTCTATGGATAAAGGCTTAAAAAGCAGAGTTACCGATAATTCAAATAACAAAATTTTACCTGTGCATTGAACAGGCACGCCAGGCATGTTACAAGCACGAGGGAGAGAGATGGCTAAGCTTCGGTTAATCGGGATCTGAAAAGGAACACTTCCAGTAACAATGAGGCACAGACAATCGATGTTGTTGTTTGTGAGGTTCCTGAGTGAATTGCAGCAATCTATGGTTGGCGAAGTACCACTGCCGCTGCTATTTGTCAGGAAATTCATGCATGGAGTAAAGCTTGTAATCGTTGAAGCCGTGCATGGGGTATTGATCTGGCCATAAACCGGCAAGACCAAGGCCCCCAAAGCTAAGGCCAGAAATGGCATTAGCCGCTGAACAGTCAAGAAAGCCTGCATATTGGGAATGTAAGATTTGAAGATGTTATAGGCTGCTGAATGAAGAGATCAAGAGACAATTGAAGGAATGAATTTATAGGAGTTTAGGTAACGGAGATGGAGGGAAATATAGGTGGAATTTGAGTTGGTTTTGAAGCTCAACTACCTTAACTAATTTTTGTACACATGGCTAATATTCTAGACCCCAGCTTGACATGCAGCCAGAATGATTATTGAACAGTAATTATTTGATTGGCCAGCATCGGAGGTCAACTGGTTTTTGATGAATCAGCCAATAGTGGTTGTGGGTAATCTCAAATTGTATGCAAACTTGTTAACTAAGCTGAGAATTGTTTCTGTTGCTTAATGTCCGAAATTTCAAGGTTTAGGGTTTGGTGATTTTATTGGAAGAACATGTAATATAAAAGTTAACCAATCAAATATGGGCAGAACTTCACCAATTTTAACTGGGTTTAGATATAATATATTAGATATAAAATGTATTTAATTATTCAACTCTTAGATTAATTGATTTAAATTATACGTTTTATTTTAAATTTTATTATATTATATATTTTAAATTTTATATTAATTATTTTAATTTTTATATTTTATGTTTTATATTTTTTATATTATTTGTTTTAAATTTACATCAATTAGTTTAAAAATTTTGTTTCATATTTTAAACTTTTAGGCAAAAGTAGTAAAATGTATTTTACGAAAGTCCGATTATATAAATTCACCAAAAAATTTTGATTGATTCTGAAATAATCAGATTTATCCACGTTTTAGCTAAAGTACATGCAAGAGATGAGATGAATGGAATTTATCCTTCTGTTTTTTTTTTTTTTGGATAATTTATTTCTTTAAGAGATTGAAGCATAGAGGAATAGACTTATTCTACGAAGGGCCATATGACGGCCACAAATCATAACAAATCATTTTTCTGAAGTTAGGTTACTGACTCCATATTCATTTGTGTTGCTAGCACACAATCGCCGTATACATTTGTACCCCATGCATCATGCATGAACCCCGTTAAGAAATTTCTTCAGGATGATTCGAGCAGGCTAAAATGTCGTAGCTAGACTTATAAGACCTAAAGATGACACGTTACAGTAATCTTACCTCATAGGGTCTGTAATGGTTTACCAAATAAGCCTTCAATTGTAAAGACCGACAGCAAAATAAATACCAACGATACCACTCCTTGCAAATCAATCGCCTGGAGCAAATTTAACTGAAAACTGCAATACAGGAAACTGTCAAATGGCTTCAGGAGTGAACATGGGTCTTGTTCTGGTCCTATTGACTCTGCTCTGTGCAAGAACCATGGCTCAATCGGATTGCACCAGTGTGCTGATTGGCATGGCTCCATGCCTCAGCTACGTGAGTGGCAGCTCCTCAACTCCAACCTCTTCATGCTGCTCACAGCTTGCTACTGTTGTCAGATCACAGCCGCGGTGCCTCTGCATGGTCCTCAACGGCGGTGGTGCGTCGTTGGGAGTTTCGATCAACCAGACGCTAGCGTTAGCGCTACCTGCTGCATGCAATGTGCAGACTCCGCCAGTTAGCCGGTGCAATGGTAAAGCTAAAACTGGTTAATTAGCATCTAGTATTTTGATTTATTTTCTGATGCATTCAATTTCGGGCAGATGCAGATGAACCAGTCGGTTCTCCAGAAGCCTTGCCAGGTGATTCATCAACAGGAGGGAGCGAAACTTCGAACAGCAAGATGATAAACAAGCCAATTCAACTCGTCATGATCTCGTTTCTGTTCGTGGCGGCACACGCCTTCACTGCAAGCAACTAGCTTCTGAGTCTTCCATGGGCGTATGCATGAATGCCTTCCTGCTTATTAAACCTATATTACTACAAGTCTCTGTGTTTTGCTTTAATTAATCCGTAACCCATATGTATGAGTGCTTCGCAAGTTTAATTGTCGTTGGTGTCTTTATGTAAGTCGTGGTTTCAAAATATTAATAAAGGATAATAATAAGCATGTGAGTTATAAATCTCGGAGGAGGGGAACCTCGGGATGTCATAATCCTGAGCAAAGAGAGAATTCTGCCTGTGAAACAAAAAAAAAAAACATTGGAGTCGAGAATTCATTGTCGGGTTGAAAATTTTTCACGATAGAGAAAGTTAAGGCAAAGAATTCTCGACCTTGTCGAATAGCACAGATTTATACAAAGAAAAACACGACGTTCAATTAATTTCAAAAACCATTGCCAAACAGTTCCTTTAACATCCGTGCTTTACAATTGCGAACTTCTTGTCCATTGGTTTTCTGAAAATTAAAAAGATTTGTCGGTTATCAGACATGATTGCAAACGACTTGTCGTCCATGCATATATATGCATGTCTACATAGATCTTGAGTAATTAATCAAGATAATTACATAGAGATTGGTTAGTATTTTGACGTAACAAAATTAATGAATTGTCTTATTATCCGAGAGAGACTCGGCCATACCGTACGGATAAGAAAGTACCGAATCCGATATTTCGGTGGCCCCAAGGGTACAGTCTCCTTGCATTTCCCAGGGAATTTTCTGCTTTCAAATTTAGTTTCGTATTCTCGATCCAAAAACAAAAAAAAACACAAAATTTTATAATAAATTTCTTTTAAATTTTTTATAATTTTATTTTATAAAATATTTTGTAAAAAAATGCACTAACATTTTCTTTTGTTTCTTTAATTATAAATTGATTAATTAAAAAATTAAAATATTTTTAATTTATTTATTATTTTTAAATAAAATTTTAATTTATTTACTATTATTTAATTTTTTATTTTTTAATTTATTTATATTAAATAATAATTCATATTTTAATTAACTCACAACAAATATTATTAATGTATTGTCATTTATTTTTAAAAAAATAATTAATGTTCAATTTTTAAAATTTTATAATATAATTATTATGATATATAAATATTTTAAATAATAAAAATTAATATATTTTAATATTATTATTAATTAATAATAATAATAATAATAATAATACAGAGAGCCGACTTCCAAAATCTTCTAACATAAACCGTTAAAACAAGTTTCCAAGTCTGCATCTTTGAACACCATACAATATTCATTACACGGTTAAGCGTTTGGAGTAGGAAAGTTGGTCACCAACTTGCCATTTCTGTTTTGTCTCTTCTTCTGACATCTCTCCATATAAACCCCATCTCTGTCTCTCTCTTTCCCCCGTCAAAAACTAATCGAACTTCAGAATTGTAGAAGATCTCCAGATTCCACAGGCAATTCCAGCACGAAACCGAGAGGTAGAATGGCACACGGAAGCTTATCGGCGGGTCTGATCCTGGTTATGGTGACCATGTTCTGGGCAGGAGCTGCAGCTCAGTCAAGTTGTACAACTGTGTTGATCAGCATGTCACCATGTCTCAATTACATTACGGGGAATTCCTCAAACCCTTCTTCACAGTGCTGCTCGCAGCTTGCTAGTGTCGTCCGATCATCACCACAGTGTTTGTGTGAGGTTCTCAATGGCGGTGGCTCGTCATTGGGGATTGATGTCAACCAGACTCAGGCTCTAGCTTTACCCGGTGCCTGCAAAGTTCAGACTCCACCCATCAGTAGCTGCAATGGTAAGAATGAAATTAAAGATTCTCAGCTCAATCTCATGCAAATTTGCTCATCAAAACAGATTACCTGGCCTTAAGATCGGATGCCCGTGGTAAAAACTAAGGAAATATCTTTGAAACAAAAATAAGACGCTTATAACCTTTTTAAGAGGGTTGATTGCATTTACTTGATAGTCATTTTTATCTTCCACTAACCAGAACCACTCGTTTGTAGCAGCCGATTCTCCAGCAGACTCTCCAGCAGGAACACCAGAAACTCCCAGCACAGTTCCAGGTACTACAGAGTCTATAAATTGCAAAATTACATGTAAAACTATTGCCTAATCTACTTGTATTATTGTAATCACAAAGAGATCAACTATTATATAAACATGAGACTCATAGTTGGTCAAGGAACACAAAATACTTTTATATTTACTCAACAGCAAACTTCTAAATTTTGATATCTGTGTTACTCTGCACCTTGGTCTAAATAATTCATGCTCATCTTACATGGATGTAGGAACTGGATCTAAAACCGTGCCTTCAACAGAAGGAGAATCATCATCAGATGGAAGCTCCATCAAGTTGTCATTCTCTCTGCTTGTCTCCCTATTCTTTGCCGCATCATGTACTTCAATCTTCACAGCATACTGATTTTCTCATCAGTTAGCCTACCTTCCATTGCCCCAACACTCCTAGATACCTTAGTGATTGTTAGTATTGTATTCTTCATTTATTATTGGATTTTCTTCTGATTGAGCTGCTATCTTATATGGTTTTGTATTTCTGAAGAGACTTCTGGCTCTCTTCCTTTCTCAATAAAAAGATCATTTATCTCTTAATAATCTAACAGATCAAGTATTTTTAGGCAAATATCACTTCCAGGTTGAACAAAAGCCAATTCATCCATTCTACAATACCACATAAACTAAACAAAAGGACAAAAATGATATTGGAATATAAGCATTTTTCTGTACGCCGCCTATGGAACACCTGATGCTTCAAATGTAATCTACACACATTGAACTGTTATCATACTATTTCGCGTTCATAACTTTGTGCAAAAATAATAAATGGAGTATACATATGGTCTAAACTGAAACTCGGATGTAAAGGGGACATTCATATGCTCTAAAGAGAAGCAGCACTCAAAAACAAAATTTGACAGGAAAAAACAGGGAGAACAAATAGCCAACACAAAAAAGCGGGTCTACTTCAGTCAGCTATCTCCCTCTTTCATTCACAAGCACAATAACATATAAAATACCTCTGAATTAAATTACACCAAACGGGTAATAATAAACAAGTGAAAATTTTGTAACTTCCAGCAAACTGTTAATACAATGACATATCAATCAAAGGCTATTGTATTGCAGACAACATTAGCAGCCAAACAAAAGTTCGACATTTGATTTACCAGAACAAATTTGCCAAGGAACAAAGTGACCATAAAAGAAGAAAAATGTTTAACTGGAAGTTAGCGTATATCGACTAATACCTGGAATTACTATATGATAGATTATTTAGCTCTTGTACCAATAATTACATGAACAAGACATCCTTATCAACAGAACATGAACAAGACAGAGAACTTTGCAACATACACATAATTATGGCTAGAGGGGTAAATGTCTGATTCCATCGGTCAAGAAAGATGATGTTATATCCACACGACGACTTCATTTATTTGAAAATAAAGTCTGCGCATGCTCACTTCATGCAAAAGCAGTTTTTCCTTTATACAAGCCGACTGTATCTGATTCAGCTGAATCACAAGCTCCAAGGAGATCTTTTAAAAGTTGAACTGCTGCTTCTGGTTTAAATTATTGCTTCATGACATGCAAAATCATAAATTCAACATCCAGATCCAGAACCAGCTCTGATAAATCCTTCTCTCACCACGCGAAGAACCATTTGGCTAGTCTGGGTAACTGCAGGAACACTTGTGTAAGAAGAAACAGAAGTTGTCTGAATGTCTTCCACTGACCCACTAGTAGATCACAATAAGCAATTGATTTCTGGTTACTGCTCCAACAAACATTTGTTTGTTGCATTCCAAAATTTGTCAGCCAAACTGGATGAGTTGTTAGTTATAAAGCCAATTTGAGATACACAGCAACATCAGTGCTATGAAAAAGCTCTACAATAAATTGAAGACAAGGATTTAAATATTTAATCTCTTTTTCTACAATAAAACAGCACTCCACTCCTTAACTCTCCCCTTTCAGGAGTTGATTTGATTCCATGAGTTCTATTTTGCAATCCTCGTATGTTCAACTGTGGACAAAAATTATCCCATCTCTGCTTGCCAACTTTAGATGAATTCTCAGCAATTCAGGAGGAAAAGTCAACACACCACATGAGGTAGTCAAAACACCTAGGTAACCAACCTGTCAGGCCTGGCCTTGCTTCAACATGGTGTGTTATGTTCTTCTCTTCAAGATTGATTCTTGACATGGATTGTTCTGATTAGAAACTAATCTTAACAAGTTAACTACCAAGTTAAGCATTGACTCAAAGATAGGTTGTTTCATAATCCCCAAATACAAACACCAAACTAATGAACCAATCTCTTAGCTGAATAAGTCTAGACAAAAAAGAGGACTCGGGTAAAAACATAGCAACCATGCTTTTTCTCAACTCATTAAAAGATAAAACAAAGCCTTTATTAAGTCGGATCCAAGCAGTTTTAGATAAAATATAATTACATAACAACATTGATCTTACATAAAATCTCATCCTTTGCTGTCTTACCACAAGCACATGACACCTTAAATTCCATAATCACCTTTTCAGTGATCAGACTAAATTAACGGGGATGGTAGATTACAAGAATGAGTAAAACAAAAATCCACATTAACTGTATTGTTTTATTCCACAGACTAACAGAGTTCTAAATAAACTAATTAAATTTTCAAAATTTTTAACAAAATTCTAGTTACGTCAGAAACCATAGGTCAGAACTCAGAAATTCTGTAGAAGCATACATACAAATATCCTTTGAAACTCTGCACATTTCAGGAATGCGATCGTGAACGCACAAATTCCTCTAGTCTGTCCCATACTTCCAGTGCTGCAGCCCTGTCTTGGTGTCGCTTGTTCTTACTAATCTGCACATTTGAGGTGTATTTTAACCAGAGTAAGCAATGAATTTAGAGTGTATGAGACACTGAAACAGCTGAAGGGGGAAAAATTACATACCGAAATGATTTTTACATTCCACTGTTTCACAATCTTTGCAGACTCTACGCTGTCATCTTCAAACCGCATATAGAATCCAATAACTGCATGACATTAAATTATCCACATTAACTTAGATAAGGCTCCATAAATCTATCAAAACAAAATATATATATATATATATATATATCAATTAAAATTAACTCTACATCCTATATAAATATATATATCAATTAAAATTAACTCTACATCCTCACAAAACCAAGAAATTCAAAATTAATCAATGGACTCCACTTTAGCCTAAAACACCCCAAACTTCTTTCAACCCTGAATAAAACTTCACTCAAATTCAAACTGAATAAAATTCCAATACTGCACAAGTATCAGCATATACATCATTTTGATGAACCCAATACAAATACTCCAAAAAGCATACTCAAACTTCTGTTAATATCTCAAAGTTACACTTTGTGTTGCAAATAAAACAAATTCTGTCACCATTCCAAACAGAGATAAACAAATATAACCCTACTCAAAATCCGAAACAATGCAACCCCATTTCAAAAAGAAAACAATCCATAACATTTTCACATTTAACTCAAAATTCAATATCTATACGACCCATATTTTGCTTAAAATTAAATCCATATGCCATTTCATTTTAGCTCCAAATTTCGACTTACTTTTGTTAAAAATCTCAACATGATCCTTGAATGGCCAATCCTTGAACTGCCACTCCTTCCCCAACACGAAAACAGCCACAACTCTATCCCAATCCTCAGCCTTCATTGCAGATGGCTTGTCCCTGACCTCATACGCTTTTACCACTTGATCTCTATCCCTGCTGAACTTCTTCTGTACTGTCACGCAGTCCGGCCTTACCCCATTCATACTCTTCACCTTCGCATCAGTAGGTATATATACCCCATCTTCCAAGAACTCTTTCACATTATAAATCGTTATCAAAGTCTGAAAAGCACTGGGAACCAGAATTATAGGCACCCCTTCACCAATCTTCCCTCCTTTCAGCTGCAACATCTTCGGCTTCGGCGCAGCCTCAAAACCCTCATCACCACCGTACCCCAGTCCCCTCTCGTCAACTCCCATTAGTCTATTCTTGGCTACCAAACCGTCCTTTCGCTGCTGCGACTCAATTCTCTGCCTCTCTTCTTCCCGTCTCGTTGATGAGACAAGAACGCTGTAAAAATCAATATTTTTGCACTCCAATAAAGCCTCTCTATCTTTCAACGGTCTCTCGCCCGCTTTAATCAAGCTCATGAAATCATGATTATCAACATTCTCACCGATCTTTCCATCGTCATCCGTCCTCACGCTTACGTTCTTGTCATAATTATACAACATGAGATCACCAACAGAATCTGTTTCGTTGTGGGACCCATCGAGTGCAGCATTAGGGTTCTGGGGGAGATGGAACTCGATCTGGTCGGCGGAATCGATTTTACCCGTGAGGTATTCGAAGAGAGGTTTGCGATCGGGGAGGGTAACGGCGGGGATCCGGTGGGAGCGGGCGCTCTGCATGTACTCAGTGTGCTTGAGACTGTAATTCTTGATAAAATAAAGGAGGGTCTGGAGAGTATAGAGATTCCCTTGCTTGGACCGGTACGCGGTTTCCATGGAGCTCGGGAAAGTGTAGTCTGTGCCGAAACGGACTTCATTGCCGGTTTGCGTGACTTTGTCCAACTCCCCCCGGATTGTGAAGTCACGCAGCACAGACAGAGGATCCATTACGACAATATTCGGATCGGAAACTGTAAGTTGATGCGACGAATTTAAGAAACAGAGAGGCGGACAAGGAACTGAGAGACTTGCGTTAAATACAGCAAGTGACCGGGTAAGGATTATGTTGGGAGCAGCAACAGTACTTGATGGTCCTTTAGTCTACGGTGGTTGCTTTCCTCTTTGGGTCGGCTAAGATACCATACATTCCTGCGAAAAAGTTATAACAGAAGGCAAATTGACGCTCAACCCAAAATTTAAAATATATAAAATAAATAATAAATAATATTTAAAATATAAATTAAAAATTTATAATAAAAAATTAAATATATAATAAATAATAATTAAAATATTAATAAAAATTAAAAATATTAATAAAAAATTAAAAATTTTATCCAACTATATATATATATATATATCATAAATAATTTTCTTTTTTATTTTCTTTTCATTTAGTGAAATTTAAATAAAATCTTTAAAAATAAAAAAATATAATTTTGATGAATGAGCCCAAAAATAATAAGATTGGTACAAAAATTTTTTATTATAATGTTAATTAGAAAAAAAATTTTGATACAATAATTTTATTATATAATATATTTAATGTGATAAAATTATTTAATTAATAAAATTATAAATTATAAAAATTATAAATTTTTTATTTTATTATATTAATTATATTAATATGATTAAACGGAAAACCAAAACATTCTTAATTAACTGAGCCCCTTAGAAAAGCTTTCTTATTGGTTATTTATATATGTTGTTGGCATGAAATGTGTTAATTATTTTTGAGATAATGACCAAATTGGGAACTGAGATGACGCAGATTGCATATGGGAAATTGGGAAACTCAATCAAATTGGAGCAGGAAACGCACAGGATTCCCCTGGAAATAAGAAATCATCAAATTCTGGGATCGGTGGAGAGAAGAATGAACGTGACCATATCTGTAGTCTTCCCCTTCCAAATGTAATATTGCGCTGCAGAACACCTTGCTTGAATCCAGCCTTCAACCCCAGTTTCTGTGAGCTAACATTTTCAACTGCTACAAGACCCTCAAACCTCTCCTGATGTGGCTGCTCTGCTCGGCAAATATGGTGTCAATCACCATCCTGCCAGCTTTTATTGCAATTCCTTTGCTCCAGTAGCCAAGAGGCCAGAACATACTCAAGTTCACCTCTACATTCATCATTCCCCTCATTTGCTGGCACTGCAATTGCACCAATTGGTCTGTTATCGATGCAAAACGCCCTGAACCACGGGTGTGGTATGACTGCCTTTTCGATGTATTTCATGCCTTCTTCTTTGCTGGTGTAAGGTCTAACTGCAAAACCCAATCACTCTTAACAGTTTTGCATTTTCATGTAAAACATTTTTCAAGAGAAATTGAGAAGAATTTTGAAGGGCAATGCATCTTCCACCTTCCATTAAGTTCTTGTTAAATGTTCATCTGAATTGATTATGAAAAAACTGAAAAACACATTGTAATAAATTAGTGGAATTGCATCCAAAATGCTGGAGATTCTTTCCCGTCAGAGAAGCCGTAAGGATAATATTTTATTACATTACATCTTTTTGCTGCGAAATTTTAACTGTTATTACACAAGGTTTATCATGAATGCTAGAAGATGCAGAGCCCGCATGCTGTATGTTCAAAAGATGTTATTTTCTTCCATATATGATCTCGAACAATTCTTCGCCAACTTGATATAAACACAAGTAACAACAGAAAGAATGCTGTAGATATTTTACAGTTGCTATGGTAAATGAAACTTTAAGTTGCACATGATCAAGTTTTAGGATCAGTGGATAGAAGACTAAACATGGCCATATCTCTAGTGCTTCCCTTTCTAATGAAATACTTCCTGAGAACACCTTCTCTCTTGAATCCAGCCTTCTCCAGTACTCTTTGTGAGCCAACATTCTCAACATCTACTAAAGCCTCCAGTCTTTCCAAATCTGGCCATTCATCAAATATAGTGTTAATCACTATTTTCACAGCCTGTGTAGCAATCCCTTTGCCCCAGTACTTGGAGGCCAAAACATAGCCAAGTTCAGCCCTACACTTGTCACCGCCAGAATTTTGGCTCACTGTAATGGCACCAACTGCCCTATTATTGATACAAATCGCCCTGTACCATGGGTGGAGTGGAACTTTGTTTTTGATGTAGTTTATGCCTTCTTCTTTGTTAGTATATGATTCCCAAGGGCAAAACCGAGGCACTTTATCATCACTAACCCACACCATGAAGTCATCGATGTCTGAAAGATCTAATGGCCTAAGAGAGACATGAGATAACTCAACGCTACCGTCTCTTGGATTTGATTCGGAAGAATCACCATCCATAATTTGCACTCTTTACAAAGATTTGCTGCGATGTTCGGTGGTTTTAGAAATAAATGGAGGTTTTGCTTGTGCAAATTGAGGTATGCCACCAAGTTGTATTAGCTAGCAATGGATGGTCAATTTATAGAACTATAACAAGGAAGATTTATGATATCAATTGGAGAGTTCTTGCCGTATTATATAAGAGAATGACCAGTAGAAGTTGCCTGGAAATATTGTGGTTGTACTTTTTGTTGGGGTCAACTTTGCCTTTGCTTGGAGTGGTGAGCAAGGAACCAATTCAGCTGATCACAATTTATACAGAATAATAAAACCATTAAATCGCAATCACACAATGTTATCACAACTGACTAGATTTATATCAGTCAAACCGAAGGAAGCCGATGAGAAATGCAGATTACTAATCAGCCATCCTTTAGAATCAAAGTATTGGAGCTATATTCCTATTATTTTCACAGAGCTTCGGGGTATTGAGAGGCTGCAAGCTCTTTTAGATGATGATAATAGGGCCTCGCAAACTTTATTGAAAATGGCCGGATTCCTGAAGGAAGATGTCCTTTGGAAATATGTCATTGTCAAGGGAAAGTCTACCGATGCTATGGTAGGTTCTGTTTATGCACAGTTGAGGGCTTTTTCTTTCTTGTTTAATGTTCTCTTTGGTCTAAGAATTCGTTCAAAGATACATTTCTTCTGCATGATCAGAATTCCGGAGCTCCTCTTCATGAGTATTAACGAAAATGTGATCTTGATATTAATTGTAAGAAAGTTGATCAAGTGAATAGCACGATTTGATTGAATACAGTAGAGATAACGGATTCGTATATTTGTACAAGTAAGAAGAAGAAACAGCATTAACTAGTGTAAATTTACTAGTGATCAGATTCTGGGATCAGTGGAGAGAAGACTAAACATGACAATGTCTCTGGTGCTTCCTTTCAAAGTGATGTACTTTCTAAGAATAGCTTCCCTTTTGAATCCAGCCTTCTCCAATACCCTCTGCGATCCAACGTTTTCGACATCCACTAAAGCCTGGAGTCTCTCCAAATGTGGCCATTCATCAAATATAGTGCTTGCCACCATCTTCACAGCCTGCGTAGCTATCCCTTTGCCCCAGTACTTAGCAGCTAAAACATAGCCAAGTTCACCTCTACACTTATCATTCCCTGAATTTGGTGTCACTGTGATAGTACCAATTGGCCGATTCCTAACGCAAATTGCCCTGAACCATGGGTGGTGTGCCACTGTGTTTTTGATGTAATTTATGCCATCTTCTTTGCTGGTGTAAGATTCAAAAGTGCAAAAACGAGTCACCTTATCATCAGAAATCCACACCATGAAATCGTCGATGTCTGCAAGATCTAACACCCTGAGAGAGATATCAGATAATAACTCCTTGTCCCCTTCATTTACAGTTGATCCGAATGATTCTTCCTCCATTGATGCTCTTTATTAAGATTGGTTAGCAACAGTTCTTGATTTTACAAAATTTAATTAGGCCAACTGATCCGTGCTTTATCATAAGAGAATCACCAAAAGAACTTTCCCGGAAGAAAGAGAGATTTAAGTAACTGGGATCAGGAGTCATGAAAGTGAGTTTTTAGGCATCAGCTTTGCTTGCTTGGAGTGGAGAGCAAGGAAATTTTTTTGTTTTTATGGGATATGGCCGCCTTAGTTGACTAATTCGCCGGGGCAATTAAACAATTCCTAATAAGACAGCACTTTTCTTGTTGTGTGGTCTTCGCTGAGCCTGTTTCAACGGACCCATCGAGAATTTCTCTCCGTCCGTTCAACCTCTCCGATGTTGACGACTTTCTGAAATGGGCTAGTGATGATAGAGTACCACTTTATCTTAGATGGAACAAAATTACTTTCCGGGAAGAAGCATTCACATACACTGAAAAGGTTGCTATACCCCACCCTTGGAGACGGTCCATATTATATTTCAATCGAACCAGAATCCGCTGATGATAGATGCAGAGCCCACGTAGGATATGCCGTGGCTGCAGAGTACTGGGGTCAGGGGATAGTCACATCGGCATTGAAAATGGCTGTTTCTAAGGTGTTTGATGAAATGCCAGATTTGATAGGGTTGCAGGCTTTAGTAGAGGTGGAGAATAAGGCCTCTCAAAGAGTATTAGAGAAAGTTGGATTCTTAAAAGGTCTGTTAAGGAAGTATGGAATCTGTAAAGTTGAAATTAGAGACATGTTTGCCTATGGCTTCCTTTCTACTGATAAGATTCTGTGACCAGACCCAACTCAATGGTAGAGATGTACAAGGATTAATAAGTAATGATCATGTGAATGTAAAGTTCTGATTATAAATTTCTGATACAGTTGTCGAGAAATTAGATCATTCATGTCAGTCGGCCCCATAGCAAATCTTCTTACACAGGGCCCAAATTTTCTGCAGCCGCGCCAGAAACTTGAGTGGCCGGCTGGGCCACCGAACATGTTACTGTATCATCCTGGCGTTTCTGCAGAAAAAAATATTGGGCCACCGGCCACACCTATTCTGAAGATTAACATCCGATGGTTATGGGGTGATTGTGAATCTGATTGAACTGAACTCTGGTTAACTTATCATTACTATTGTCATTTTAGCATCAATTTTGATCATGATCAATGCCTGCAACTTCATGCCAACAGTTTGCCAAAATGGAAATGGTTGAGATCAGAATCAGATCACTGAATTTAGCAGATTTTATGGGCAGAAAAGAATCCAAACTTTTCCGTGTGATGTTAATACAGTTAACTTGTGATGTTTACGACTGTACTGTATTCAATTGTTGATCGGCCGTGGTCCTAGGATTAGACTGGTGCTATTGCTATACATGCAGAAATGGACTAGCACTTCCTCGCTGAACTTATCAACAAAACGAAACCTTGCAGGGAAACCAGTGGGCTGTCTGTGTGGTTTATTCAGAAGAAGAGGACAGGAGAGAAATAGGACACAGTTTCATTCTGCAATAGTTTCGACAACTAATCAGAGGTGAAAAGGGAGAGAGATCAATGGCAGAAGCTAGGTCCCCCTAACTCTAAAGCCCTAATATGGTCCTACAACTACAGAGATTTCCATGCGGGATTTAAGGACAAACAGAGACTGTGTCACCCACTTCTACTTCTTTGATTTGCATCTGATTGAACAAGAATTATCAGAGAGGGATAAAGATTTGTTGACAAATCACCACCATGCTTGCTTGCCGGCTTGCCCACATAGCTAAGCTACCACCTTGCTTTAACATTGCTTTTGTATTGAGTTGCGTTGAGACTCGAGAAAGATGCTTTGTCTTACACGAACTAGACTCGCCATGTATGGTGGCAATATCATCTGCCAATAAAAAAAAATTAAATAAAATAATTTTATTATGTAATTATAATTAATATTATAAAATTATTTTACTAAAATTTTTATTTCACGCAACAAAAATTGTACGGAAAAAAAAGAAGTAACAATACAATACAACACAATATTGAAATTTAAAAAATATTAGACAGGCTAGACTTGCTTTTCAATTACATAAGATTACTAGGGATATGTCATGCATCATCCCCTGTGACATGAAAACGTGACAAATGAATAGAGTTTTGTCATTTAATTTGGTCCATAGAATATAATGTAAGTTAGAATCGTATTTTTGTAATGTATTTATTTGATAACGATATTAAATATTTAATAAATATTTATTTTTATTTTATAATATTTTTATAATTACGTTGAATCTAATTATTTAAAAAATTAATATAAAAATAATTTAATTATTTCATTTTATTATTCGAATAGAAAAATTTGTGAATTAAGATACTAACTTTCACAATTGTTACATTTTAATCCAAACACACCACAAATCGCATTGAAATTTATGGAATGCCATATATAATTAATAAGTTGAAATGTAGAACAAAATATGATTACGAGGATGAACATCATAATCCAATATTTCCCATATCTAATCCCACTTAAAGATTACTTAGTTGAACTCAAGGTGAGATTTGTGGACATAAGTGCCCCTAGAGATTTGCTTAAATTAAGTGGAGTCTAATCTCTAGTCACGTCAAAGAGGATAGGGTCATAAACGTTACATGGATGTCTATACAAAACGACGTAGTTGCAAGAGAATCTAACAATTAGTTAACACGGGTCCCATTGTCCCCCCCCCCCCCCCCCCCCACGAGGGGATTTATTATTCCTATTTTCCGTTTATTTTTAAAGATTGTAATAAAATTAAATATAAATACAAATATAAAAGAACTAGGGACCCAAATGTTATTATCCCATAAAAGTTTAAGAGATTTTGTCATCCGTTTACCAAGTCTTCCGAAGAGACGCATGGCATTATCCACAAAAGCGTAGAAAATTATGAAACCCTGAACGACTCGATTGAACAAACAAAGAAGAGCGATGATGAAAAGAAACAGGGGTGAATTAAATTGATGTGGGTCTTATGCAATGATGGTTAAGACAATATATATATATATATATATATATATAATATGTAATATTACGTTCTTAAAATTTATTAAAAAATTAAAAATTTAAATTATATATTATTATTTATTTAATATTAAATTTAATAGAAATTATAATTTAAAAATTTAGAACTGCATTTTGATCCTTTGACCTCAATCTTGAATCATGATTTGTTCGATCCATGGTGTTGCTCCAAACTAGGATTTTGTGTGCATTTTGCTATTTATTTTATTGATAAAGAAGGGGAATGGGACTCGAATTCTAAACAAGCATGCATGCCACACCATCTACATCAAGACAACATCACACTGATTTGCTAATTCAAAGCTTTGATGGGTCGTAATTAATAGGTGATTAAAGTAAGATTAATACCTAAACCTAAGTTCAACTTTAGTGAGATTTCATGCAACATCTTGTTATTAAATTGTTTATGAATGCATATCACGATAATTTGAGGGCCCAAAGAAAGTGATCTTGGCGACAATAAACAATATATTAATGTGAGAGGGCTAGGACGGGACTCTAATTTCCATAAGAAAGGCTACGACACAGAGGAATCAGTACCATTTTGTTCCTCTAGCCCCCTAATAATTGGGAAATAGAGTTAATAACTATATATTTGCTCATATTTTTAGGGATTTGCTAATTGTTAACATCTCTGAATGGCTAAACGACGCCGGGTTCATGTCGCTAAAGTTACGAGTGGTTTTGATTAATTAATTTGTTAAGATGCGGTGGCGCTCGTGGCCTAATGGATAAGGCGTCTGACTTCTAATCAGACGATTGTGGGTTCGAGTCCCACCGAGCGTGTTTTCTATTTTTCTTACTTTTTTGCCACAATCCTACCCATGAAATTAAAAAATAATTTTTAATCAGGGACCACTTGGATCCGGCTATGGCCATTGGTTGAAGCTGGGTCCCGGTATGGGTCTATTAACCCTAGTCATAGACCACTATGGCCTTCATCATTTCATCCGGGGCCCTTTAGATTCTCTCCTTTTCAAATTCCCAATAAACCCACTTTTCCTAGCAAATATATACGTTCAACAAGGACACTTCAGTCTTTTCAGAAAGTAGACAATCTCATTAATCCAAGCCATAATCAACTAAACAGATGCTGAGACGGTGACGCAGGAACAAGACGGGGCCCGGGCAAGAGAGGTGGGGCCCGATCGGACCACGAGTGCTCGTTTTCCGGGTCTTTGGAAAGGGGGTTAAAAAGTGGGACCCGAGATTGAAGTTTGCGTATCCGAATAGTTTCGGGTCGGGATGCGTGAAGATCGATGATGGCATCGGCAGGGTTGTGGGTCCGTGAAACTTACTAACTCTTGATTTAGGCGAAGCAAGAACTGGATCCCTCCCGTCCACAGAGCACTAACTCAACGGACCACATTTGGCGGCTGGTGGTGGACCAAAGAGGACCAGGGGCTCCGGTTTTGTTGATCATTGGATTCCGTTATGCTACTCTCTTGCTGCTTCTGAGTTCTGAAATCTAAGCACTGTGTCGATTTCAAGCTAATAACAATGGAAGAACATACATCTGGTAAGCCAGGTTCATAAAAAAACCCAAAACCAGCGCGCCAGGCGGAGAGCAAACGAGAAGGACGGCGTCAAGTATAGTAGAAGAGGTGTTTGATTACAGTTATGAACTGTACGGTTTAGTTGGCTAGTCTCATCAGCTTTCGACTGTGCATGCTTTTAAATATTCGCAAATCGCAATCACAATCGTAATTGCATTACTTTCAGTGAGAAGAAAAAAGAGTCATGGCGATACTGATCAAAAATCAGTAGTGAGAAAACCAGAAAAAACGAAGACCCTGACGTGAATAAACTTCCATTTTTGGGTCGTGGGTGGTTTTGTCAAAAACCACTGATTCTCATGCACACGCGTCTTTATATTCACCCCCAACAACCACTCAATCCCGCGAGCTTGCTATTCTCTCTCTCTCACACACACACACACACACATACTTTCTCTCTTACTTTCTCTGCAACTTCTTGTCGATTTTCCAGACCGATAATGGGAAAAAAACTGAATTGAATTAGTGGGGTTGGAATATAAAGAGCTGAAACTATTATATAAACTTGATCCACGAAGGAGATAAAGAGTAGAAGAGAGGTGAGAGGAGAGAAACTCATAATTCATTACTATTCATCAGTCTTTTACATTTTTTTTTTGTTTTCTTGTTGGGTTATAGTTTGATCATTAAATTTTTTTGGGATTACGTTATTATGTTATATGGGTTTTGTCGGCATATAAGACTTGAATCATTTTGGTGATAGTATCCAATTTGTTTTTCTTTCGGGCGCTTGAAAATATTAGCGGTGAAAGGACACAGGAAAAGATAAAGAAGAGGCGACAAGCAGAGGCCAGAGAGAGAGCTTTAACAAAAACACAAAACCTTCTTGGTTTCTGTTGTCTCTTCTCTGTACTCTCTCTGCTTCTGCATTTGCACGTCTGGTCTCTTGATCACGACTTGTGAGTCTCTCTCTGCATGTCGGTTTTGTACCTGAGTGATTCTTGCTGAGAAATTTTGGGAAGAAAGAGCGAGGAAGTCGGGGAAAAAGTACAAGCTTTTTCCATTTTATTACTTTCCTTGGTTTAATTTTTGGTCCCAATCTTTAGAAAAATGGAGGTTACTGAAATATAACAGAGAAACAGAGAGGGAAAGGGAGCTCTCAATGGATCCTATTTTGGGTTCTCTGCTTTCTGGGTGTTCTAAAGATGATTTGTTTTGACTGTACTACTACCCACTTAGTCTAAACATTTAAAAAAAAATTTCCCGACTTTATGTTATTTATATATTGATTCTTTATGGTGGTTTTGTTGTTAGTACAAGAATCCATGGCTGTTTCTGGTTAACAACTCTAATATTTGAGGTAACCATCTCTCCTTCTCTCTATCACTAGTATTATTGAAAGAAATAAATCTCTAATTTTTGTGTCAAATGTAATCTCTGTGTCAGTGGAGCTGTGGTAGATTGGGTTGTGCTGAGAATAGATCAACTGATCTAGTGTAACAAGAACGAGAAGAAGCAAGTTGACAGTAAATCTCTAACTAATGGCAGAAAATGGCTCTCTTCCATCTCCCATCTCAGACAAGAACAGAAAACCATCATCCTTTCCAAGATTGTTTACTGGTTTAACAATCTTAAAGGGTTACCCTGAAATTGAGATTCCTGTGATGAGCCCAACTTCAATTCTCGATGGAAGCAAACCATTTTCTGTTCTCAAAAATCCCTTTTGGTCTGAACCAAATACACAATCTCCCAGAACCCCAGAACCTGAAACCAGGCACAAGTTGGAATCCAGAGGGATTGGCCTTGGTATTGCTGATGTCCTCAAAGATGATAATCCAGACCCCAAAGAATCAAAATCCGAAGCAAGAATGGTACTTTTCGGGTCACCGCTGAAAATCCAAATCCCTTCTTTGGTTGCCTCTGTTCTTTCTCCACAAGATTCACCTAAATCTCCAGCTGAGTTTGGTGTCAAAACAAGAAATCAGTTGAGTTCATTTTCCTCTGTGTTATCTCCTTCCCCAGCCAAAAAACCAACTCATAGTTTGGCCAATTCAACTTCAGGTCTTGAGACACCGAATTCTCCTCAGGTTTTCGCGGGTTGTCTCTCTGCCAGTGAAATGGAACTCTCCGAGGAGTACACTTGTGTCATTTCTCATGGCCCAAATCCAAAAACCACACATATTTTTGATAATTGCATTGTTGAGAGCTGTTGCGGTGTTGTTCCTTTCTCTCCTTCGAGAAAGGCAAGTAATGGGTTTATGGCTAATGACCAATTAACTTACCCGTCGGAGAGTTTTCTCAGCTTTTGTTACGCTTGCAAGAAGAATCTTGGCCAGGGAAAAGATATTTACATGTACAGGTTCGTTCAAATTTCCTTTCCTGGCATATTTTTGCTTCCTTTCGACATTAGTTATGAGAAATTGTGGAATTTAGTGCTGATCATCTCACTCGTTATCTCTTGTTTTGGTAACTTTCCCAAATAAAGGAAATTATACCTAGCCTTTGCAGTAGTATCTTAAGAAACTGTTAATCAAAATTCTATTCCGCGCAGTTCAAATGAATTGATTGTTAATGTTTATATCTTTCAGGGGAGAGAAAGCATTTTGCAGCCGCGAGTGCCGTTTACAGGAGATGATGTTGGAGGAAGAAGGAATGGATAAATTGGATCCTGATGATGTTTACGGCGCTTGCTCATGAGAGTCTCAAATCTCCAAAAGTTTTCCAATTCCTGCTGCTTGTTTCAATCCTGAAATAACCATTGAAGAAAATTACCAGATTCTTCACGGGGGTAACCATTTGAACCATAAATTTACTGCATCAATCGAAGGCAAAAACATTACTAGATGAAATGAAGTGAAATGAAGATGGTTGTGTATTCAATAGCCTGGACAACCGAATCTGGTTGTGTTTTGATTTTACTTTCTAATACTCTTCCTTGCAGAGGTAGAGGAACAGAAAGGCTCAAAATTGTGGAGTTTGTAATTTTGTTCAAGTGATTACTTAGTCCTTCAAACATCGAGTATGGCTTCAAACCTTACAGTAAAATGAAACATAAAAATCCAGGGACCTAGATGACAAAATTCCGATGACCTAATATTAAAGCACATGAAAAGATCTGACCAACTACCTTAATCGAAGTAGATTTCCTTTTTTTTTTTTAAATCCTTATGTGGGTTCTTCTTCATCATCTAATCATATTCGTTCATTCATTCTGTCAAGCCTTTTTTAGCGGATCATGGAGTCAGTTCAATTATTTAATAGCAACACTGACGCAAGGGAACATATTTGTGAATAATTCAAGGGTATAATTATGCATGGTGCCCTTTGAATTAGGTATGATTTTTTATATTATTGACAGATCAATTCAAAGTAATAGTTTGTACAATAAGACATGTATAAAATATACCAGAAAGTTATCATCGAGACACCCACCACCCAGTCTTTCATTTCTCCCAGCAAAACGTTAGAATTCTAGAGAAGATGTATCAATCAAGTGGGTGTCATTATATCTTTAGCTTTCTGTTTTGTTGTGCTAACATTTCATGATGAAGGGTGAAACTAGGCCAACATAACAAGTCATGAATTCAAGTTTTGAGGTGCTGGACAAGTTCTTAAAACGTGTCTTGTGTTAAATTTAATATTAAATTAAAAAATAAATAGTAATATATAATTAATTTTATTAAAAAAATTTATAACATTAGTTATTACAAATAGTTATTACTCTTTTTCACTTCTATAAAAAGATTTCTTTTTCACTTCTATAAAAGATTTGAACTGTATTTCTTTAATATTGATTAATTTTAAAAGAAATAATAGTGTACAATTCGATAAGTGATCTTAAAGATAAAGGAATTATGAGTTTGAATTACAAAAATTTATAAATTTTTAAAATATGTATTCTGTTGAGTCTAATATTAAACTGAATTGCAGAAGTGTCATTGTATTTTTTGATAAATTTAATACTAAATCAAATTATAAGAGTGTTATTATATCTTTTGTTGAGTTTAATATTAAACTGAATTACCAAAGTGTCGTGGGTGGGAATGTTACCGAAGCACAAATGGTTGAATTTTTAAAATATTGAGTCTAATATTGAATTGAATCGTAAAAATGTTATTGTATTTTTTATTAAATTTAATATTAAACTAAGTTGTGAAAATGTCATAATATGTATTATTAAATTTAATATTGAACTAAACTGCAGAAATATCATCACGAGTGAGAATGTTGTAAGAAGAATTAATAGTCAAATTTTTTAAATGTATTTTATAAAATTTAATATTTAAATAAATTACAAGTGTTATCATATTTTTTGTTAAGTTTAAAATTGAACTAAATTGAACGAGTATTGTAGGTGAAAATATTCGTGAAAAAGGTTAATAGTTAAGTTTTTAAAATGTAAATTTTATTAAGTTTAATATTGATCCTAATAATAAGAATATTATTATATTTTTTATAGAATCAAATATTAAATTAAATTGAAAAAATGTTATTGTAAGAGAGTGTTAATGATTAAATTTTTAAAATATATTTTGTGTAGTATTTAATATTTAATAAAAAAATAAATAATAATATATAATTAATTTAATCGTTTAGACTTTAATTTTTGTCAAATTAACGGTTTTCCTCGACTGTCACCGCCATTAATTTTAACTCCAGATCCCTTGGTTGTCTCAAGAGATTTTATTGGTTGAAAATAGGCATCCACTGGCCAAGAGAGATACGGTGACATGACGGCACGCTGGATAAAATAGGCATCCACTGGCCAAGACAAGGCAGACTTGTGGGTCTCGCGTGACCCTGACAAAGAGGTCCTGCCCTAAAGACAGCCTCATCTCCGTCGTCAGTCCTGCATGTAGCCGTCTTGCTCGTGGGCAAGGGCCGGCAGACAATTCCTCAGCTAGTGGCCAACTTACAAACCTCACATGCAAAGCAATGCAACCAAATTTTGGACCATTTGCCATTCAGTTACCGACACCATCTGTTTCCCCTTTAGTTTGCTCTGTGACAATTGCATGGCCGATCATTTGCGTTAAACTAAAAGATTAATTTATTAAATAATATTATTTGTTTATTTTTATAAATTTAAAATTGATTTATATAATATATAATATTTTTATTCATTTAATTACGATACATTTTTCGCATTACGTATTTTTTATTTATTCAAAAAATTATATTTTATGTAATAATTATTAAAATATAATATTAAAAAATATATCAGTGTTTAAAATTAATATATAAATAAAAATTTAAATCTCTATTAATAGTTATATATAAATTTAAAATATTAATTTATTAAATAATAATATTATTTATTTTTATAAATTTAAAATTAATTTATATTTTATATAATATAATACATAAAACATTGCTATCGACCTGTTTCATCACAAGTAGGAATATCAAATCTACGCGGGCAATCCCATTAATTTAATTCTTAACGGAGCTTAATTAATTAATTAATTAATTAATTATGAGAACTATATATATATATATGTATAGCTTTTTAACTTTGTCTGTTTGCATAATGATTGGTTTTCATCTCTAATCACATCTACTTGACGCCAATGTTGACTATTACTTTAATTATTGATGATGGCATCTTGAATTATTAAGCCAAATGTTATAACAAAGAGTTTTGAAATTAATTATTAAAATATCACGAACCTTTATTATAAATTTTTGTGAGAAATGGGTTTGACACCACTTGATTGGGCCTAAAATAACGGGTCGGTCCATGGGCTGATAGATAGCAGTTTCTGGATCCTCTTACGTGTTTATGTGTCCATTTACTAGACTCTCATTTTCTGCGTACGACGTTGAAGAGACCCGATAAATTGAGGGGGGAAAAAAATGGTTATATAATGACTACAGAGGGATATTTAAGTCATTTGTTGCTGTAACATTCCCTCTTTCTGCACGACTTCTAGGGTCAAGCAGTATTTTAGGAAATAGGAATGGCTTCGCTAACTTTTTACGGAATCTCAATCTTACCCTCACAGCATCAAATTTTCTCCTTCGTCTCCCTCTCTCCCTTCCTCTCTCGGACTAGCCGGAGATCATTTACTCACATCGCGGGAGCGCGATTTTCATCTAGCCGCAAAGCGTTCGAGAGGAACGACATGTCCGGTGCCGTTCCGATGGCTGAGCACTCCCACCGACGTGACAAAAGCCATAAGCTGCTTCTTGACCATGGAAACAGTAGGTTTCTGATATTGATTTGCGCTGATTTTTTGGTGATAAATTGAGGATTTAGAAATGAAATGCTGGAATTGGTGTTTCTGGTGCTGATTATGATGCACTTGAAGAGTGCTAGTAGATCAATAGAAATTTAATACGATAATGTTGTATGTGAAGAGAAAGTGATTAATAGAATTTAGCCTGTCCTTTGCTTAAAGTTGTTAACAAACAAGAGGGAAAAAGAATACGAGGTTTGAAGCTTGCTGATGATGGCAACTATAATTGGTTGCGATTAGAGCTTAGTCGTTTGAGTTTCAGAATGAATATAATTACTGATTTGGACATATCAGAATGCGCTAAAGCTTTCATTTAATGAGCGCAATTAGTTCAAATGATTTGTGATGAGCCTTTGGCAATTCCGATTTTTGGTTGTATATTAGTATAGACATGTGTACATTTTTGCTTTCTTTGATTGCATGATATCTGTGCATCATATACGAGATTGTTCCTCCATTGTTTTGTTTGAGCCATTTACGATTGTATATGTTTCAATATAGGTACTTTATGTATTTTTGAACTATGCGTGTAACAGTGAAATCTGAGAACATGTTCGCTCACTTAATATTTCTCTATTTTCCTTTCTCTCTCTCATCCTCCCTTCCCGGTGCTCACTTTTTCTCACTTTCTGTATGTATGTTTGATCCAGGTACTGGAAAAGGAGACATGTTAACAACTAATGTGGAAGGAGAGATGACCGCTCCCATTAAATCTATTCCGCATGAAAGCAGACATCTTAGTAGTGGAGTCAAATTCTTTGGAGTGGATTTATCTCCAGATAATTTTGCAGTTGCTATGGTATACTTTGTGCAAGGTGTTTTAGGCCTTGCAAGGCTTGCTGTCAATTTTTACTTGAAAGATGATCTGCATCTAGATCCTGCAGAGGTATGCTTCCTTAGTTTTCCATTGATGAGAGAGGTCCTGTTATCTATTCAGTTTCATGCCTGTTGACAGTTTTGAAGAGAGTTATTATGTGAACCTTTTGTAGCAATAGTTATCAAGCAAACATAGGCTATATAGATTTTTCCTTTTATTATGGGTCGATTTAACTGTTTTTCAAGATATATATGTGAAATTAACTGTAAGAGAGGAAAGTTATTCTCCTTGTTGATGAGTATTTAAAGTAAATATGTGGATTTATTTTAATTTTTGTTGAGGACTGACAAATTATATGTGTTTGACTAGACAGCTGTGATTTCTGGTTTTTCTGCATTACCTTGGCTTATTAAACCTGTTTATGGGTTTATTAGGTACGAATTTATTGACACCTGTGTCCCTTTCTTCCTTATGCTTACTTGGAAGGTGCCTTTTGGTTTTTGGTTTTCTCTCTGAATAACTGTTTGGCCATTGTAGTGATTCTGTCCCACTTTTTGGTTACCGGAGGAGGTCATACTTGGTTCTATCAGGGCTCCTTGGTGCTCTCTCGTGGAGTTTGATGGCAACCTTTGTTGACAGCAAGTACAGTGCTGCATTCAGCATACTTCTTGGTTCTCTTTCTGTTGCCTTCTCAGATGTTGTAAGTTTCTTTTCCTCCATGAATCCTTAAGCTCTGCTTTGCTATAGGTGTTAGTCATTGTTATTGGATGGAAAGTTGCTGCTGAAGCTTTTGTGGAAGTAGTTTTTGCATTTCAAATGAGATATCACTATAAATTAGTGGTCTAATGTAAGTTTATAGACGTTAATCATTGCAATTGGATGGTTAATTGTTACAGAAGGTTTGTGGGTATAATTTTTGCATTTCAGATTGTTAACCACTAGAGAATAAAGACAAATTGTGTTATTTGTTTTTTTCTTTTCACTTTGGTGTCATGCTTTGCAAATCATGGCATGAACTGATATATTGTGTAGGTCGTAGATTCCATGGTTGTGGAAAGGGCTCGTGGTGAGTCACAAAACGTGTCGGGATCTCTTCAGTCTTTATGTTGGGGATCTTCTGCATTTGGTGGAATTGTGAGTGCCTACTTTAGTGGCTCATTGGTGGATGCTTATGGTGTAAGGTACTTGGACAGTATTTTGAGGAGTGTAATTTTCCAGAACAGCTTTTATTTTGTACTCTTTATCCGGTGACATCCATAATGTCACAGGTTTGTTTTTGGTGTCACGGCGTTGCTACCTCTGATAACATCTGGAGTTGCTGTTCTTGTAAAAGAACAGCGTGTACTTGGTCCAGCAATGAGGCAGACTCTTCCTTTAGGAGATCCTAGCTTCCTTGAAAGCTCAAAACAGAATGTAATTCAGTTATGGAATGCTGTGAAGAAGCCCAATGTTTTTCTTCCGACTTTATTCGTCTTCCTGTGGCAGGCTATGCCACAGTCAGACTCTGCCATGTTTTACTTCACGTATGGACAGTTCATGACTCTGTTCATTACCCTTTGTCTTCGACAATTTGTTTCATGACTACTGTTATCTAGTTTAAGAATTGTATCGGAGTATTTCAAATCTGTGACAAAAGACTTGCTTGGTTTCAGCACAAATAAACTTGGTTTCACCCCTGAATTTCTAGGCCGTGTCAAGCTTGTTACCTCAGTGGCTTCATTGCTTGGCGTTGGACTGTATAATGGATTTCTGAAAAATGTGCCGTTACGAAAGATTTTTCTTGGAACAACCATTACTGGTACTGCTCTTGGGATGACCCAGGTTTGTATCAATTGGCATTCCTCTAGGTCTTTCTAAAATGTACTCTTGGATTTATTGTGCTTCTTCAGGTTTCATTATTATACTGCAATTCTTTATTTTGTTCAGGTTTTCCTTGTTACTGGATTAAACCGAAAGTTTGGCATCAGTGATGAGTGGTTTGCAATTGGAGATTCTTTGATACTGACAGTTCTTGGTCAGGTGGTGCAAATTTCTTTTACCCTTTTACTTCTAAACATGTGTAGTTATTGACTCTTGAAATAGTTCATCAGTAATTAAGAGTTCGTGATTGTGGCTTCACTTGTACATTTAGCTTCTCCCCTTAGTACGAGAAGCAGAAGTTAGGGCAAGGATAGGGAATTGTTGGGAGCTTCCCATCTATACCTTGTAGTGAAGCTTGGTCATATGCTACCTTTGACAAACCAAAGAATTTGTTTTGACCAGCTAAAACAAGAGAATAAATGAGAAACAAATTGTGTCAGAGTTGTGAAATTGGGCATGCAAATTTTAGGTCTTTCTTGTCATAAATTTAAATTCCCAAAATAGGAGGAAAAGAAAATTTTATCCCAATTTGCTTCTTATGAATCTGATGTTGAACACATTCACGATGAATGCTTTTTTTCTTCCTTGGTGTTAAATTTCATGACTCAACTGCTTGGTTTCTGATTTTGCGCAAAACTGATTTTGTTAGTGACTTGTACAATATTAACAAATAATTTTGCCGCAGGTTTCTTTCATGCCGGTGCTTGTGCTAGCAGCAAGATTATGTCCAGAGGGCATGGAAGCAACACTGTTTGCCACTCTCATGTCAATATCAAATGGAGGTAGTGTTCTTGGGGGGCTGATAGGTGCTGGTCTGACGCAGGTCTTTGGTGTCACCAAGGATAGATTTGATAACTTGGCAGCTTTGATAATCCTGTGCAACCTTAGCTCATTGTTGCCCTTACCACTCCTTGGCCTGCTTCCCCAGGATAGTTCTGATTCCTTTTCAAAGGAGAGTGAAGATATTGAGATGAAATCTAATTAAATTCTGTGCATCACCGTTCAGTGATTGATCCTTAGTTCTAAGACTTTTCATGTTTGCTCCATTAACATTTACAAATGCAACACAAGCGGATAGAGGGAGAGTTGTAAATATTAGGGCGACGATAGATATAGAGAGATGTTCAGATGAAATCTAATTAAATTCTGGGATTCACAGAAGATAGTTCCGAATCCGTTTCTGGGGAGTGTGAAGATATTTGGATGAAATCTAATTAAATTCTCCGTGCATCGTAATTCAGTGATTGAGCCTTACTGTGAAATTTACATATTTGTGGGTATTATTTACACATACAACATTAGGGTGATTTCTAGGTTACTGGTTGAACCAGTATTTTTGCTGCACTGACTAACTACTGTGCTAATTTTGGTGATCAAAGTTCTCAATTTGAGTATCTGAAGCGAAACTTGGTTTTGCTACGTGGGATAATAAGGTCGATTCTGTGTGCCGTGTGAGTAGTTATTTTTAGAGGTTTCAATGGGTCGGCCTGCAACAAAAATAAGACCCTCGCGACCGGGTGGAATCTAATATATTATAAAAATAAACAAGTCTAATAAAAAAATTATGATGTATTGTGTTGGATTAGTTCTTGAAATTTTATTTTTCAATTAAATGTTAATATTTAATTAATGAATATAATTAGGGTTCAAAAGATTGATCCGATTTAAAGACGGGCTTGTCTCTTTTGTTTGGTTCGAACTCGCGACTGCTCTAAATAGAGTTGGACGATTCGGCGGACTCGGCGATTTCGACACCCCCGGCTAAATTCAAATGGAGTGGTGTGTGAATCCTGTTGCAAAGATGTGGGCATACAGTAAGCAGCATGCAGCACATTGCTGCTCCTCAAGTGTGTTTTACCGATCATCGATAGACAATTTAAAAATATCTTTGTATCCACTACCATTGGCCTATTCATTTAGGAAGGAAGGAACGATGGAATCTCTGCTCTGGTAGTTTTTTTAGCAACTGACAGGAAGGGAAGGCAAGCCCTCTCTCTCTCTCTCTGCCCGCTCTGCTCTGCTGCAATGCAGAAACCTCTTGTGAGTAAAAAATTACGTATCAGGAGGAGTGTAGCTCTCCTCAGGCTCACATCATAGCGAATGTGCGTGCTATGCCAGCATGAAGGGGAAGGCGCATAAATATGACCCACTACATATAACAAGTTACCTTTTCTCGTCATTTTATTTTATTTATAAATTCACGCATAATGGATTATATTATTATTAGTACTACATATATGGCTTCTTGTCTGAGACCAGATGTTCAGTCATGTAGGCATGGCATGAGATGACGTCGTTTTCCCATTTGTGGTACTCTTTTTCTTTCCTGTTCAAGATTAAGAAACAGGCATCCATCGTGACAACATTCAATTCAATCATGAGTTTTTGAGAACCTTGTGTTCACCCCACGGCCGGCTGTGCAGTGCTCGCAGATGGGTTCTACCAATTGCCCATTGCCTTGTTATATTAAATGTGAGCCCTTTTCGAGCCCATTTGATTCCAGTCGGGCTAGGGCCCACCCCATCTCCCGCAAACTCTATCATTCTTTGGATTTTAGTATTCGGGGTTTCAGCAATGCATACGATGAATAGAGTAGTATGCATGGTTGTAGCTTAATTGTTGCTTTTCATTGTTGAGACAGCAAGCACGCAAGCAAAGACAACATGGCCTGGGAAAGAAGGAAGGAAATTACGAATCTAGTCTGGTTGGGAGTTGAAATAGTTGTTGAGTCTCTAATGATTGAAATCAAGCTCATTTAATAACAAAAAGGTCTATAACATACCTAGCAAAACATGTACCGTTTCACAACCAATAATGCCAACCCCTTCAGCAATCATAGTCCTCCCATCCATTACCATAAATTATCAACCCCACCAACTATTATTGATGGGTTATTATTATTATTAATTATGAAGGTGGCTCGGATCAATCAATACAAACAGTTAATTAGAGTTTTTAAAATTTAATTCAAAATTAAAATGCTAAATCTAAAGTCAATTTGTGTATTACTGTTTATTTTTCAACTTAATATTAGATTCAATAGGAACTACATTTTAAGAACTCACAGAATATCTAAAAATTCAAAAAATTTATGACCATCCTTAATTGATTGTTATTAGTTTTGTTATTAGAGAGTACTTCCTTATAGATCATTTCTTTTTGTGATAAGAAGAAAGTAATATTTTTTTAACTAATAAAAAATATCTCAATAACCTATTTTTGATAGATAAGATTAGAATTACTCAATTAAATATTCTCATCGGCAGGTAATTAATCATATCTAATTGAAAAATGCAGTGAAAACTACCAAAAGCATATGAAAAATTATGTATCAAATGTAAATAAGCCAAATTTATTACTTGACATTTAGGTTAATCCTAGTTACTTTGATTACCACCATTATTATTAAATAAGTAGAAAAGATTAACAATGATGATCAATCAGAGAGCCAGGGTATACATATTTGATTAATAAGAGTTTCTAACTGTAATCAGAATAAGCACATAAACTTACAAAATCTCTCACAATTTCATTATCTTACAGCACAGAAAAACAAAAGATTTTGAGGACGAATTTGCAAATGCCAAATGATTGAATGATGTTACAGTGGTCAATGAGTGATTGGTTGGATGGGAAAAGAAGAATCCTCCATGTTCAGGTAAGGACATGCAAGAGATGATCGAGTATTATACAATGAATATGCATGTGGGTTGCCATGTGAAGAGCATTAAATTTTGAACTAACTCAACCTCTTTCCGAATTTTTAACTCTTGATAATCGTAGGAAGAAAACAGGACCCCATGTGAGAATCATTGACTCTCTGAACAATGGACAAAGAGCTAAACCCATATGTATATTTAATGAATGATCATGCATAAGAAGGTTAGATAAGATATTTTATGGAGCTAACTAAGCCCATTATCAAAAGCAAGATGATGAAGCAAGATTCATCGGAGAAAAGGGTTATAAACTTAGTTAATTGAATGGAACGGGTGAATTTTATATTTGTTTGCGTCCTTTATAAATCTTTCTAGATGGCCTGGCTACCAATCACTTAGCCTCAATTCTTAAGCCAAGTCTGGGATGATCGAAAAAGGCAGATCATCAAAACCTTACAAATCCAATGGAATGCTTGAGTCCTTCACCACTTATGAGCGGAAAAACCTAGACTTTCCAAAAGAATATTCAATCTGGGAATCATATCATTGCATGATCTTGTTGGTGGAATCAAGATTTTCTACACATGAATGAAGTTATAGTAGGCCATATATACTATGAATGAACTCAGTTGACCATGCTTAAAAAGAAAAAGAGAAGCATTGAAATCACTTTTCATGGCAGCAATTTGTTAGAACTTTGCCCCTTCTTTTATTCATTCATACATTCATTCACATTTCCCTAATATTAATCCACTGGCCCAACTTGATTTTGACCCTTCGAGACATTTACTTATAGGGAGCTCTGCAGTGGCCACTGGAATTGCCGGACATCTACCGAACAAACATCCGCATGTTGGTTTGCGTGACAATGATCAAATTTTAAGTGGTTCGATCGATCGATACTTGGATAACTATTTGTGTGGGGTTGAAAGCTTTCAGGGCTGGTCAGGCTGAGCTGCGACCCCACATGCTTGGTCATGGCTTGTCTCTGAGTCTGTGGACCTGTATTTTTGTAGTAGTCTTTTTCTTCATTAAGGACAATACTTGACTACAGCTCTCGTGCTCACATGCCAAGGCAATATAGCCCACAGGTTCACAAAACCTGGTCTTTCCTTCAAAGTTCAAACAAAGCCTGCTCATCATGAATTTGATTGTTTTAGCCATGAAATTATGGTTTGAGCGGAGCCAGCACACCCAACTCAAATCAGCCACATCTCTCTCTCTCTCTCTGAATGTTAAAACTAGGTTCCACTCACTGCCAAATAGGTTTTCGTGATAAAAGTATTACATATTACAGTCTTATTTTATCATTACAGAAATATAATAAAATTATTTAATTAATAAAATAATAAATTTATTTTTTAATAATAAATAAAAAATTAAAAATTTTCATAAATTATTTTAATTTTTAATTTATAATTTATAAATAAATTTTTTTATTTTATTAATCAAATAATTTATTATATTAATTATATTAATATAATAAAATTATTTTTTTAAAATTTTTTATCATTTTTCTAATAACAACGTATATCAAACATTAATTATCTTTCATGCGTGGAGCCCTAAAGCCAACTTATGATTGGACTTGTCTCATGATTCTTGAAACTAGCATTTACCCTAATTTTGTAAGATCTCTTATTACCCATTATACGTTTTGCATTCTAATCTTTAAAGATCAAGACAAGTCTAGATGACAATGTCTGCTCATCCAATCCAAATGTCCGCATGCATATTACACTAGCATTACATTATTTGAAGGTGTTGCTTTGTGAGAAAGAAAGACATGCAAAAGATGATCATTGAAATGGGCCACACACGTACAGTATAAAATTTTGTTTTGCCATGATTATCAAGACGAATAAATTATTGCAGCCATGTCATGTAATTGCAAAGTTGCACTTGCTTTGCTTACCTCGTCATCCATCCCTTCACTTCTGCTCAAATAGTATGCTCTAGGAAGACGACTGAGCAAATTAGAAAGGTGAAGCCACCATCTTCTTTCTGTCAGTTTCTCTTTTTGATAACTTTTTAAATGCACTAAAAGATAATGAATAAAATATTACGTAAAGTGTTAAATGTACATCGATAATTTTATTATATTATTATATTATCGTATAAAATTATTCAATTAGTAAAATAAAAAAAATTTTAAATCGATCATAAATAAAAAAAAAGTGAAGGATAAAAATAAATAAGTGAGTTTTTTTATTTATTTATCATCAATTTATAATATTTTTGGTCTTATTAATTAAATAATTTTATTATATTAATATAATAATATAATATGATTATTTTACTTAAAATTATATTGTGGTATATAAATTTTTTAAGTCGTGGATTGAATTGATGTCTTAATAACTAACAGATGAACCATTTTTCTTGGTGAAAATCTTCCAAATGAAGAGAAAGTAGTGCAATTAATTAGACTATAATCATATGTTTAGTTTGGTTAGACTTTTCATAATTATGTACTTCAATAAAGTATTATTAATAATTACACCAACTCAATAATTCACTTAGTTATTTTTTAAGAATTTGATGTCATAGATAAAGTGTGAGTTCATTGTTGTGTGAAATTGGACAAACCCTTCCATAATATTGTTTGCTTTGGAAGAAAGAATGATGAAAATACAGTCATTCTCCCTTTGGTACTATATGTTGACAACAAGTTAGTTGTAACTAAATATAATTACTTTCAATTATTTTTTTGAAATTAAATACAATTATAAAATATATAAAATTTTTACAAATTTCTTTTAACAAGTGCTTGTATATATTTTAATTTTTAAAATTAAAAGAGTTTCGATCCTTTTATTAAATATGATAATTTTAACGAGACTTATTTTTTTTTTAGTAAAATATCCTATTTTTAAACTGAAATTAATAAAATAAACTAATGAGAACAAGATACACCGACAAATTCGAAAAATATCATACAAAAATTAACTCAATATAATTAGTAACTACAGTGAGGTGAAAGCAACCATGTATAATATTGGGATTTGGCGTGAAAGTAGCCCTCGACCAACCACAATAATTAACTTGTGTATAATCTCCATTAGTATCATTCTTCGATAATTAATAGCTTCCATTTTGATGATGCTAAGACAACATCAGTACCATGTCATGAGAAATAACTTGATCCATGGTTTAATGGCTGAAATCTATTGAGTGTATGTATTGTAACATGTACAATAAGAGAGAGTTTTAGTTAGAATGCTTCTATCACGTTAGTATTATCGACATGTTAAGACCATTCAATGAATAAAATAAAAAATTATATTTATTGATAGTATATGAAAAATAATGATGTGGTAGGAGTGTCCTATGAATAAGGTTAGAGAGATATATTTATTAGTAGTGGATGAAAAAAGTTAACAAAAAATTTTATTAATTTTTTTCACGATATTAATTAAATAATAAATTTTTTTGTTAATTTTTTATTTACCACTAATAAATATTTTTCTCTTATCTTATTAATTAAATAGTTTTACTGCATTACTATTGTTAATATAATGAGACCGTTTTAGCTAAAACTCTAATAACGTGGGTGCAATTGACCAAAACAAGATGCAGCATGCAGGGAATTTTGACTAGACAGCATTACCATTACCTTCTCCATTGAAAAAACATGTTAAGTTGTTCAAATCAAGCCAAAAAGTTGTTAACATTATTGCACAACACATTGAAAGCAAGCTCCTTGCATATCCTCCTTGTCAATTTCTCCTGTTGTGTCACATTCAACAGTCCATGACCCAGGAGATATTGTGGTAACCCACAGCAAAGATGGAAGCTTATCACTAGTTTAGGCTTCTTAATGACCATTTCAAATGGGAATTTAGCAAAGTTTAATTGTGATTGTCATATGATTAACGTCGTGCATTAAATTATTTCGCCCTATTTAGCAAAGGATCCAATGATGAACCATAGGCTGTTGAACAACCCAAGACTTCTGCTAGGTCAACAAAGCATTGCTGTGATGTTGACTCTATTGCTATAGAAGTTGATCCACAACGTAGAAGATTACACAAATAATTAACACTAGGAAAGAATGAGAACAATCAAACAAACAAAGCCAGAGCCCGAAGCCTTGAGCAGAAGACTCAGGCTTGCAGCCATAGCCAATAAGTTAAGCCAAGTAGACTAGCTGGTTCTCCCACTGTACCAACCGAAAGTAACTGTCAATCAAATAAGAGAAAAATAAACTAGCTTAGAATGAGAACAAACAACACAAATGACAAATGAAAGAGGGGAAAAACCCAAAAGCTCCCCGAGGTAATATGTTTTAAATACTAGAGAAGGGCCTGAGTTGAGTCTCCGACCAGCTTGTCTCAAATTCCACTGCCCTGTTTCCCTTAGAACATGGAGGAAATCATGGCAGTTTTCTCTATTCTAAACTCTCTTTCTCTCTCAGACCAACCATAAAAGCCATCATGCAACACCTAACATAACACTTAGCTACTTCTTTTTCCAACAAAAACCATCAATCCCAGGTGAGAAACTAGAGCAGGGAAGGAGAAACCCACTTTTTTTTTTTTATTCTACGCTATGATTTGCAGTCTAATCCAACTATAAAAAAAAAGCAGCCATAATACAAAACACTCTCTCGATCTCTTTTCCTTTAAGCCTTAGGAAGTAAGTTCTTCTCCACTCCACAAATATCCTATATTTAAACCCTCTTTGAAAAGGTGAGATTTATCAAAAGCAGGAGAAACTTAATGGAGATTGAATCAGTTAAGTGTGAGTGCTGTGGATTGAAAGAGGATTGTACTCAAGATTATATAAGCGAAATCAAGGCTAAATTTGATGGGAAATGGCTATGTGGGTTGTGCTCAGAAGCTGTTAGAGATGAAGTAAGTAGAGGGAAAAAGCCTTCTGGTATGGAAGACGCTGTGAAAGCTCACATGTCATTTTGTGGTAAATTCAAATCAAATCCTGCTGTTCGAGTAGCTGATGGTATGAGACAGATGCTAAGAAGAAGATCAGGAGATTTGTCTTCATCACCATCTACTTCTAAGAAGTATACAAGATCTGCAGGCACTAAATTGTATTAATCATCAGCAATCACAAGTAGAAGGAGAGCGATCCGCTCTCCTTGTTGGCTGCAGGAACAATGTCAAATAACATCTGGCCACCTGCCTGCCTTCAGTGGCTAAGTGTTGACTTCTCTTTGTAAAGAGGGTGTTCTTTTCAAAAGAAGGCTTTCTTCCCAGTTTTGTTTCTGTTTTCCCTCTTGATATCATGAGTATGTTTTCCTCTTCCTTTCTGGCCAAAGAGAACAGAAAATTTTCCTGGGAAAATCTTAATTAACTCTTCAAAACCACCTGGCCCAGAAATGTTCGAAGGTTCAAAAACACAAAGTACTTAATGAATTTTCTTAATACTTTCTGGGATTTCAATCATTTTTCTTACTCGTTTCTGGGTTTTCTTACCAGATCTCAGTTGTTGATTTTCATCTTATGAGTTTGAAGTTGGGACACCATAGAATGGCAATTAAACTCATATTGTCAAATTCAATTTATGTCCATGGAACTAGTTAGATTTAACAAGTTTAAACCTGGAAACTTAATTGCTTTAAGAATCAAGAAAAATGAAAAACAAATCTGAAATTACTTATACTAAAATACGGCAGTATTGGTCAACTTCCCACTCCAACAAAAAGGACTAAATCAACATTCATTATGCCATAAGCAAGCATCAATTATTTAACCTGTAACATGGTTTTCTTTTCCACTACAAGTAGTAGTTGAGACTTGAGAATGGAATTAATCAATCAATTAATTAAAACGTTGATTTATTGAAGATTGTTTTTGTGTTACTATCCATAGCTTCGTAGTGACAAAGATATGCAAGTCATCGTCACCATCTGCAACTCAATTTCCCATATGATCCACATTATTCATTAAGATTATGATTTTGAAGATCATCAGACGGCCATAACCTGAGAGATTTCTTCTCTCGGTCTTTCGCTAATGGAGGGATTAGTGAATTAATTAAGAATTAAAATGGTAATTATTCATATACAGGTCAACAGTTGGCTGATCATTTGAGAACTGAGTGTCGTTTTCCTGGTGTACCGTCCTAAATTGGACAGCAGATGAACTTGTCATGTCGGGGTATCCGGAATCAGATTCCGATATCAAACATGTGAGGCTTCAGCTTAAAGGGAATTTTCCAGGGTACTTTGCTGTTTCAAGTTCTAACTGTTAATCAATCTATCATCAGATGCCTTACCTTCTCTGGAGGGAACTCGGACAAGACAATTGTTTTTTCTGTTACTTGGTCACAACATCTTTTGGAGATTCTGCGGACAAAGAGATAGAAACTTTTCAGCTTATCTTCTTGTGCTGGTTAATTTCACACCGTCGATCGATTAAATCAGCACAAAAAGAGAGACAGAGAGATATCATCGTTGATGAGATTTCTCAAAAGAGAAAAGAAAAAACAATAGTATTTACTTTTTATAATTTTTTTAAAAAATATAAAAATATAAAATAAATTTATGTATTATAATTACTTAAATATTTTATCGAACTGTAAACAAATTCACGTGTCAATGATTATAAATTTAAATTCAATACGATCAATAATCATGTCATGTTATATTATTTATTTGATATTTATGTTATTTTATGTTAATTTAAACTCGTAAATTCGTGTCAAAATTGTGTCTGTTTCACTAATTATGTAAAAAAAAAAAAAAATTGCTATCTCTAACTAGAATGGCTCAAATATATTCATTAAACAAGAATAAATCAAGAAATATAACTATCATTTTATGAAATGAAAAGTCATATGCTTTCCACCGTAGATTTTCATTTCTTCCTTTGCCTGTGAATTCATTGCACTTGGAATGAAAAGTTTTACCCTTCATATACAACAGAAATAGAATTGGGGGTATTTAGGTCTTTTCACTTGTAAAATTACTCGTAACTGTCTGGTAGAACAAATCTTCGCCGGACCTTGTCGCAGTTGACCGTTGGATTTTTCAAATTTCAAAACTCTGTTGCTTCACATAAAGGCTGGCTACTAGATACTGAATAAGATGAACAACAAATCTGCACAAGCTCAAAAGGGAAGCTATGAAAACAGCAACGCCGTCTTCTTCAGCGAAGTCAAGCACCACTCTTACCACCATGGAAGAGAACCAGAGCGAAGCCCGAGACAGCTGCTACTACCCCGGGTGCAAAAAAGATGCAAATTGCAACTGTGAAATTTGCTTAGCTAGCATCAATGCCACTCTTGATCTTATGCCTTTCAGCATCCAAAAAAGCTCACTCACAAAACTCTCCGCTTCTCGACCTAATGATGTTCAGAGGACTCCAATCTCCTTTGATGCTTCCATTGTGTCCACACCCAGATCGAGTTCTTGCAAAAAGATGGAGTCTTCAGCTCTGAAATCGACTGCAAGATTGAGGGTGAAGAAGGTGGAGAAGAGAAAGGTTGAGAAGAGATTTGGTTTATGGGGTGTTATTTCGAAGTTGGTTTTGGTTTTGAGCTTGCTCATTGCAGTCGAATTTGTCTTCTCTAGGAAAGTTTCTGATATTTTCAGGCCAGGGTTAACACCTGATATTGTGAGGCAAGTTGGTGAAAGGTCATGGGTTGTTAATGATTTGAATGGAAGATTGTGGTTCTTGCAGAATGAATTAAAGGAAATTGTTCATGATAAGCTCTCAAATTGTAGCTGTAGTGATTCTAAATGGGAAATTAATCAGGTACTGATCTTTTTTCTTAATCTTTCGGTTTAATTCATTTTACGTTGGTCCCTTTGGATGAGATGAAAAACTGATTAACGCCAATGCTGAATTAATGTTAGGATGGTCTGTTGAATTCACGTTGTGTATTGTACAAATCAGCAATGGAGGAGGTGAGCATATGGGGATGGCCTCTGCAGACAGCAGGATTGCTCACAACTGGATTTTCTTCTCGATCATTCACTATATTATCTGGCAGAGTGACTGAGGTAAACCCAATAAAAATCCCTCTTAGTATAAGGTTAATTACAATTATGCAAATTGTAAAAATCTGATCTGTAAAGAAATTTCTTCGAAAAATAAAATTGAATGCTATTTTCTTACTTGGGTTTATGTTATATTTCCCTCATTTTTTTCGCCTTCAAAAGTGGTCCAACGGAAAGGTTAGATTCTCAATTCGGAAAGCAAACACTTCCTGGGTGCACAAGAAATGGGGCGCCTCTGTCATGCAACTGGATCCTAATACATGGATTCTGGAGTATCGCCGGAGCTCAATACTGGAGAATTCAAGGTTGATGTCAGCAGCATTTGAGCTCTTGAAATACAGGATGTCAAGCACAGTCAGCAGGTTTAATGAAGAGCTTTGGCAGTTTTCTGCATTTCAAAACCAATACAGGATATTTACAGTGAAAGATCATACCAAGATACCAACTTAAAGATAATCATGCATTTTGCTGGCACAACCAGCAAATGTTTAATTCTCATCTCTTTTGAGAAGTTAGTGGTTAGTATGTTCTTCCATTTCTATTTGGGATAATGGAAATCATTCAATTGAATCTTCATTTAGTTCTCTTATATGTGGCTTCAGGAGATAGATGATTTTTGAACAGAAAAAGGACTTTCATCCCCGAATTCTGAATTACTGATGTTCCGATAACAGAATTGTATTGTTAAACGTTAATGAAATGTTGCAATTTAACTCCATGGGCAAGAAACTGCCTTTTCTTCTTCACTTTCTGTAGATAAAATGCTTATATTGTGTTACTGAAGCCTGCATCTTGTTTCAGTAGTTCAGAATAACTTCTACAAGAACTTCAATATGGTTAGACAAACTAATAGGATGTTTCAATTTGTATAAAAATCACCAATAATCTTTACAAGAACAGACACCATTTTTGTAATGGTGAAACCTAGTCCTATCTCTGACTATAATCTCCTTTCCATACACCTTTGAAACCAACTTTATAAAGGTATGACAGTCCTCACAGACCCTCAGATTCTTAACTATGCGAATGCATGAATTTTTTTCAGCACTGATCAGCCCATAACAAAGTGCCAACTTCTCACTGTGCCATAGAACTACTTCCCTCTTTTCTTCCTCCTCTAAATCAACCAATACACTATGGATATTAGGAACATAGCCAGCCAGCTTCAACTCCCTAACCACCTCATTTAGCTTCTCATAGATATCATCTGTGTGTTTATGACTTCTATCTGCTATCAGAAACTCGTGTACTTCATTGTTCATTTCTATTATACTGCATCCTCTCTCTTTGAGTACACCTCTTTCCTTCATTAATTTCCTTATTTCACCAACATCTTCCCACCTTCTATCTTTTGCATAAATGTTTGATAATAGCACAAGGGCCCCATCATGATCTGGCTCTAGCTGGAGAAGCTGTTTGGCAGCAAACTCAGCTAATTCAATCTCACCATGAACCCGGCAAGCAGCCATCAATGATCCCCAAATGACAGCGTTTGGTGCCAAAGGCATTGTCTCTACAAGTTCAAGAGCTTCTCTCAAGAGATTAGCTCGACCAAAGAGGTCTACCATGCAACCATAGTGCTCATGTTTAGGAGCAATGTTGTGTTCATTGGTCATTAATGCAAAGATTTTCCGCCCCTCATCAACTAGCCCTGCATGGCTACAAGCATAAAGCACACCCACAAACGTGACCCCATTGGGCTTGATATTTTCATCTCTCATTTTGTGGAAGAAGCTTATTGCATTACTAGCATCTCCGTGTATGGCAAAGGCATTGATCATACAAGTCCATGATATCACATTTCTTCTCCTCATCTTCTCGAACACCTCTCTTGCACTTTCCAAGCTACCACATTTTGCATACATATTGATGATTGCATTGTTGACACGCAAATCTTTTCCGAACCCACTTTTATCAACATATAAATGGATCCATTTGGCTTGACCCAAAGCACCAAGATGAGCACAAGCTGAGATAACACTTAGCATGGTAACCTGATCAGGTTCCATTCTCAAGACCTGCATTTCCTTAAACAACTTAAGCGCTTCTTGAGGCTGATTACTCTCAGCATAAGCAGATATCATTGCACTCCAGCAGACCAAGTCCTTTTCAACCACTTGGTCAAAAATCCAGCGAGCATCTTCAACCTGTCCAGCTCTTGAATACCCAGAAAGCATAGCAGTTGACACAACTAAACTTTTTTGTGACATTTTATCAAACAATTCCTTTGCCATATCCATGCAACCACAATTAGCATACATTGTAATAAGTGCACTCCGCAAATGGGCATCAAGAACAACATTATTATCAACGATATATTTATGAACAGAATTTCCATATCTTAGATTCCCAGCATGGCCACAAGCAGATAAAATTTTTGAAAGAACCATCTCATCTGGCTCCATATTAGACATCATCATATCTTCAAAAAGCTTCAAAGCGTCATCAATAAGCCCACTCTGACAATACCTGTTTAAAATTTTCTATCAGAACAACTTTCCAAGTTCAAACAAAAACACAAACAAAACACATATCCACAATCACCATACCCATCAATCATAATACTCCAAGCAACGACATCTCTGTAAGACATTTTATCAAACACCTTTCGCGCATCCACAATCCTCCCACACGCTCCATACATTGTCACGAGAGCCGTCTGCACAAACGGATCCGAATCAAATCCTAACTTAGCACCAAGCCCATGAATCTGCATCCCCTCAAAAAATCCCCCAACCCGAGAAGCGGCCTTTAAAAGTGGAGGGAAGCTGAATCTGTCAACACTCAATCCTTCCATAAGCATTTTTGCAAATATCACAAGGGCATATCTCGGATGGTAATTCCGCGATAACATGCGTAAAATCTTGTTCGAAATATGAGACGGAAGAGTGGGAATTTGGGAGAATATAGATACAGCATAGTGGAGGGACGAAGGAGTGATGGTGGGGAGAGAGAATGAAGTGAGAAGGAGTTTGAAGAGAAGAGAGTTTTGTGAATTGTTAGAGTCGGAGAGTTTGAGGATTTGCGCATGCGCTTGTTTGAGGTGAGTAAGATTGGTGCAGGAGGAGAGGGAGGTGAGGAGTGTGCCTGTATTGAGGCCGGTGGAGTGGAGAATTAGTGGTGTCGAATGCTGGCTGAGAATGGACATGGAATTCTGAACTTCGTATTGGAGGGAGAAAGTTGGTTGCTCGAATGGTCGTTGGCGTTGGTTATGACAGTGTAATTTTCATTGGGCCTTTAACGAAAATAATATTGGTCAGGCCCAAGTAATAACCCATTGGGTTGTCCGCAGAGCGATGCTGTCCCCACACAGTGTGTGAACGCCATTCCCAGGATCGAACAGTTTCACTTCATAGACTAGCTTTGTGTCAAGTCTGAGCTCTGATACAACATGAGTTTGATTTTTAGTTTTCAAAGAGAATAGGCAGTATGACTAAATAGATTTATTTTTTGGATCAATGGCAAAGTGTCGATGAGCCTCAAAGGGCATACATAAATTCTCTAATACGAGTTACACGATTTCTTATCGAATAATTTATTAATAATAAGATATTATGTATTAGATAAATAATAATATTATATTTTATATCGAATAAAATATAAATTAATTTTAAATTTATTAAGAAGAATAGAGAACACCTTCTAGTAGACTAATCTTTAAAACTTTTTTACATTGATGGCGAGTGATATTCTTACGAGGAAACTAATCTCTGTCTGAAGAGTAATGGCTGAACTTTTGTTTGAAGTTTAGAAGGTGCTCGGGACAGAACAGGTTGTAATGTCTCCGCATTTATGTTAATCTCTGTGCCCATTTTTGGGGTTTCAGAATCTTGTCAATGCTGCCTAACCTATAAATCCTTAATTGCAGAACTTCAATTTATAACCATAGATGGCATGAAAAACTGATTATTATTAGTCTCTACTTTCAGCATTTTTTTAAATGGGGATGTTCAAAATCAATCTAAGTTTCAAGTCTTATGTGTTTCAACCTATGCTAAATTTGGCTAGTATAAGCATATTAACCAGTTATGGGAAACTGGTGCATTTGTTTTTGGCTCCACTAGAGTGAACAATGTTTTGGAATGCTAAATAGGCTGTCTACCGATCAAGAAATTGGTTTTGACTTGAAGTAAATGTTACTTTATATTTTTCTTGCTCCTTTTTCGACAAATAAGAATGTCATTTGCACCGTCATTTGCAGTTTTTCTGCTACACTGCAGTCTGAAAACTCTGATTTTTGTAGGAGAGATTGACATCTGGAGATGCAAAAGTTCTATCTTCATGGAAGTCTGAGGCGCTAAGGGAGTTTTGGGTGGGTGGTCTTGTTGAATCTAGTGTCACATGGATGGGTAAACTTTTTAATTTGTTTCTTGTTATGTGACATACCCACAGCAACTTGCCCGAGCTGTACTGTAATGCTTATCTTTAATTCCTGAGCATTAATGTGCTTCCATTTAAACGATTTCCAGTTTTAGTGTTCTAATTTTCTGGTTGAAGGTTCAATTTATCCGCTAAAACGGGTCACATTAAGCTTGGTCTTCTCAGCCTGAAGATTGTATCTCCTCTCTAAGAATTGTTTATTTGGTATCATTACTGTTGTTTCTGTTAGTTTTACAGGAAAAGGTGCATTGGAAGTTTTAGCTTAAGACTTTAATTTATTTTGCCATCTGAAATTAATTTGAGGAGAGAAGTCATAATTTTTTTTTGCCATAAATGGAATTTCCTGTTGGCTTATCTCTGAGAATCTTTTACAGTTTATATACATCTTTGTAGGCTTAAACCAATTGATTGGCAGATCAGATCAATGAACTGTATGCTGATGGTTTGTAATTTTGTTTAGACGCACGAATCCCATTATAACATTGTATATGTGATCTTAGTAGTAATACCAAATTGTATAGATTGATGTTCTACCCGTTATAATGAATGAAAAACATATAACCATAATAAACCAACAACAAAGCATTGCTGCCCGTTCAACAATATTTGTAATAATCCTTATGGAGTTTATTAAATCAAGCAAGAAGCCCAATTCTAGTTGGATGAAAAGGAGAAATAAAGGATATAATGTGAGTTACCACAGCTGAATTCTTATATGAATAATCAAGCTTAATAGCACAGTGATTACATCTGTAAGTTTTTGCTGCGTCAACTAACAGTTTTATATCCACCATATTGTGTGCAGATAGATGGTGATGCTACTGCTACTGCAGTTATTGTTTCTTCTACTTTTATTATGGTTCTTTTGCATTTTTTTCTCCTCCTTTGAGCATTGACACAATCTCAAATCTCACATTCTTTTTCACAAATGTCAACAGTATTGGGATTTTTGGTTAGTTATTCTTCATCTTCTACTTGCAATTTGTTTATAATTCTTAGGCCTCTCTTGCAGCAACATGGAGGCTGAACAAGTTTCTTCGACTCAACCTTTCAGCAGGTAAAAGAAGCCTTCTCTCCATCAAGTTAGATAACTTCTAATTATTTTGCTTCAAATATGTATTTACCTGTATCTTTAATCTTGTCAACCGCCTTTCTTTCAAAAAAAGGAAAAATATAATCATTTGCAATATTCAGTGAGTACTTCCTTCTTGCAGTAGCTGCTTTTGTCCTAGGATCACGGAGATTGAGTAGGTCCTGGAGTCATCTGTTGATCATATTCTTGCAATGATGGAAGCCGGCTTCATCATCAGGAGTTAGCAAATATGTAGGTTTCCTCCTTTGTTTGATAATTGGTGGCAAACTTTTCCATCTTCCGTGATTGTATTTTCATATAAAGATCTGTAGTTGCAAAGCCTTGTGAATTCAACAGTCTTTTCTGTACTTCTGGTCATGCAGTGGGACTTGATCGTGCCTTGATTGTGCAATATTTGTTCTATGATAGCTAAAGCTGTTTATCATACTAAAAATATTTGTGGATCTGGGTGTACTCGCTGCAGTTCATATAACTTTTGTCCTCGAGGTGCATTTACAGATTGGAAGAAATCTATTTAGTTTGAAAATGTACTAAATCAGGTTTCATTTACACTCATTGTATTTAAGAATGCCAGAAAATCATACTTCTGGCAGTCATCAATATTTCCCTTTCTGTTTTATTCTTGGCATCAGTCTTTTATATTCATATTTACGAAATCAAATTTAAAATGACAGAATAGTAAACAAATACCAGGATGATTCTTGGCGAATGCAGCTTATCTATAAACATTTTTATTCAGAGAAAGTTTATGATGATTCAGCCTCAGATCTGCCAAAAATAAGGCGGTGTTACAAGAAATATTTCAGTAACAACGTTGCCCACCATCGAAGAGCACAAGAGAGTGACTCTTATGGCGAATCCCACAGTAGCTCCCAGAACAATTCCCGGACCGAGTCCCACAATGAGGCGCACATCCACAACGACCCTGGTTACAAAAAGAATGATCTGGGGTCCATGCAAGTTCCTGTAAGTATATTAGATTAACTTTTTCATTTTGTGTGAATGAGCTGTTGTTTTCAGAATTATTCTATGGGTGATGATGAAACCACAGAACAGAGTTTATTTAAATAATATAGCTTGAACTTCTCTGAACACTTTTTCTGCTGTTGAGGATTGCTTTCTTCCTTTTTAATAATTTTGCTCTTACAGTTTGTTCGATTAATTACTTCCAAGATTTTAATTTGTCATAACTTTCTTTTTCCATGCATTATTCATATGACAGAACTTTTAGTTGGAATAATTGGGTTCAATAATTATCACTAGAACGAGTTATACCTTTTTTCAATTGCCCAGATTGGAGTTATCATATCTGTCAATCCAGTATGTAGCTCAAGAAGAAGACAAGCATATTTACACAGAGCAGATGAGAGTAAATTTGAATGAAATGAAGGAAAATGAAAAGAATGTCTGGACAAGAAAATTATTGAACTCAGTCAATTCAAATCAATTTTAAAAAAATTCGTTCAGGTTGACTGTCACTATTGAGTAAAGTTGATATGCATTTGAATAAGCAATTTCTACGGTGCAGTGCTAACGCCTTGGTGTAAGCGTTGGACTGGTAGGTTGTCCCCAAAAATGATTCTGGTTGAGAAACCAATTGCTCCCTTGGGTTTGCAATTGCTAAAGGACATTCATTGAGTAAAGACTGCGGCAATCTTTCAGGGAGGCTTATGCACACTGAACATGCCTATGATCAATCTAAGCAAATGGGTATATGGCCTCTTTGAAACTGAGGTTGAAGTTGAACTAGTGGTAACTTTGATTTCCCTAGAGCTGGTGTTATAAATCAGCATCTTTCACAAAGAATGAATGCCTAATTCACGTGCCAGTTTCATTTAATGTTAATGATCGGACATGCCAATCTCTATCGATATCCAATACTGCTGTTCTGTTTTCTTTCAGAGAAAAGGGAAACAAAAAGAGATTCTTATTGATTTGCCACAGGTTGCAAGTGGCAACCAGCTTTTTAACTCATTAAGACCAGCATATCTAGGCTTTTTGTGAATGATTATGATGTGGAGCTAGTGGATAAGACTATATTAGCATTGCTAAGGGGTTATTTGGACTTCTGATCCCTCGATTTGCCAGTTGATCCTCAGGAGTGTTTATTTGTGGTAATACAATTGATACGTTAATAATTGGGATGTTTAAGCACATACATCGCTGTTGTGGTCTTTTAGAACAGCCTTTCTATACGAACGTTAGAAAAGGGGTTCTAAAGTGGTTAATATTGACTTCCAGAGAAATGGTGTGATGGGTGTATCCCTTTTACATAGAATCAATAGTATCATAACACCTCTACTCAACAGCTTTCATGAGAAGTCTCCTAATATATATATATATATATATATATATATTGTTTGTATATACATCCCAATCATGGTAATAAAACTACTAAGGCCAGTTTCTCTTCCTCTCTTCCCTCACTCAATGGAGGTATATATCGTGGTCCTTTATTATAGTTTTTCTGTTTTAGCTTTAGAATGGTATTCATAGTTTATTGTCGTAGGCCTCATGCTTAATATGGTCAAGCATACATTATCCAGTGAGTAATACTCGAAACATTCCATGTAAATGAAATCTATTGGTTTACAGCATTTGACAAAATGCACTCCTTTTCATTGCATTTGAATTCGATTACTATTTGCCAACCTTTCTTCTTCTTCCAGGTGAACCATACCGTTGATGTGATGGCAGATCGTCTAGACAGTGTTTTTGGTCATACAACAAGAGCAGAGGAGGTTCGTCATCCTAGTACGTCGAGCATGCCATATGGAGTACATACACGCAGTCATAAGAGACCTAACCGAAGGCGTCGAATGCACCATCATGATAATTCGCTAGGCCCTTAGCACGCACGAGAAACCAGAGGTAAAGAGAAATATGACCCCAGGCTGTGAAGGTCTTATTTGCAAGTTTGGAAGCCAAACGTTTTTCAGGGACAATATTGCCAATAAAGTCATTCATTCTACTGAGGTGAAATTGTCTGATGAATTGTAAGTTTAACTGAATAAACATCAGTTTCGGTGTTCCCCATTTGGTTATGTTGTTTTTAATGCACACCATAGTAATTCCTATCTGTTAATCAGCAATGCAAATTTAACATTTAACTGAAAACAATGGAAGCATGTCAGAATTTCTAATCCAGGCATCTGCATTAATATTAACTGGCCTCAGGCTTGGAGTAGTTCTCTCTTCTGTTGCCGTTGGAAGGAATTAATCAGGATGAATGAGCCATAACTGTACAAATAAGGCTGGTGTTGAACTGTTAATTGCATTCATTTGGGGTTATGGTTGAGATTGACAGCAGCTTCCCGAGAATAGTACAGAAATTTTGCTGAAACAACTGCCATGTTTTGACCCTACTAACGCATAAGGCCAAAAGTAGATGAAAGGTTTTGCCCGACAATCACACTCTCTTAGTCATTTCTTGGAAGCTTCATGCCTTCCTTCCCTCTCTCCCTCCATTTTCACCGCATTGCATGCAGCTTTATTTCCTTTGTCCTTACAGAGAAAATGACTTCCGATTTTTTTGAAAACATAAACATCTAAAGCTTGCATCGGCCATTCCTTTGAGCACGTCTACTTGTGGAATTAACTGGTCAAATTTTTTGTTGGTGGAATAGAGAAATATTATTTTAATTTATTATATTATTAATTTTTTAAATTCTTATTTTATGCGTTTTAAATTCTAATATTTTAAATTTATATTTATTTTTAAATTTTATATTAATTATTTAAAATTTTGTATTTTATATTTTATATTTTAGGTAACGCCTGAGTGGTAAAGAAAATTATTGTTAAAAGAATGCATGCAGACATAACACAACCCATTTAAGCAGCCTATCATGCAATGTGGAGGATTGGCAATGGCACACCTGGGGAAAACAGTAGAACGGTATGGCACGAAGGAAATTTCATGGAACCACAGGGGCAATAAACAGTTATCATCTTCTCTTTATCTGATGTGTGATTCCCTTGCCCCTGGAAAGGAGATTTCATTTCATTGCAATGTTGCCTTTTTCCTTTTCTTTCCTTTCTACTGTCTCTTATTCAACTCCCCATTAAAATATTTTCCTTCTTATATATACATTCAAATTTCTCAAGGAAGAATATAATTGTAATAATCCATCCTTGTACTCTCCAATCTTGTGAGGGTTTTTACACCATTCCTTTATGATTTTACCTTTTTCCATTAAAATTTTGATTCCTATCCACAATTCATCACCTCTCTTTACAAGAAGAGCATCTCTGTTGGTATTATATATCTTTCTTTGTCTGTCATTATTGTTTTCAATCTACCTTCTCAGAGAAAACAAGACAACGACAATAACCATGAGGATTCATCCCGTTCCAACGAAGAAGAGAAACAACATCGCGCTTCAATATTATGACCTGAATACGAATAGCAATCGCAATAATTCGAGAAATCCACAAAATCTTTCAACTGGGTATCACAAGAAGCTCCGTCGCTTGCCTCATATCTTTACTCGGGTCTTGGAGCTTCCTTTCAGGTCGGACGCTGATGTGGCCGTTGAGGAGAGCTCGGATTGCTTCAAGTTCGTTGCTGAAACGGATGGTATCGGTGAAGTGAGGGCCCACATGATCCAAATCCATCCTGGGGTGACGAAGATTGTTGTTAGGCCAAGTGGGTTTGTGGAATTATCTTCGTTGGACGAGCTGGAGCTGGATATGTGGCGGTTCAGGTTGCCCGAGTCCACTCGGCCCGAATTGGCGAGTGCTGTTTATGAAGATGGGGAGCTGATAGTAACAGTGCCTAAAGTTGCAGACTTGGAGGGTTTGGAGGAGAGGAATGCCGGCGGTGCGGGTGATGGTGTTGGTGGTGGAGAAAACGGAGAGTTTAGAGGAGGAATGGGAAATACTAGGCTGGTGATTGTACAGTAAAATATGATATTTTATAATTTCATTTATGTTTTGTTACTCTTTTATGTGGAACTTCACTTTGCAAGCGTAGTTTTTGAAGGATCCTTTTTTACGGTTAATTTTGGTTCAATGAATTGAGAAAATCTTCTTTTGTTGCACGATTATGGCAGTGGTGCTGAGAATGGTTGTTGAATTAGTTTCTCATATGATTTTGTTAGCCTTTCGGATCTTTTTTTCTCAGTGATTGACCCTTGAATTGTGCATACTGGCGGTTTTGTGGTGCTATATGTGTTTTGAAGAAGAAAGTCCTTACTGCATTCCTCTCATTTGTTTTTTTTTATAGGAGACGAAAGGAATTCAAAATATTGCTATGAATATGGTGTCTAAAGTTGCTTATCACTTGAAATTCTTTCAACTTAGTTAAATGTCTCAGTACAGTAGAGATTTGTGTTCTTGGTGTCCCTGATAATGCCCGGTATAAGATTCAAAATGTTTAATTTTTGTTTTTTCCTTTCTTTTTTTCCCTGCAGGGATTGATTAGAGCCTTACATTCTAATCCAATTTGTTTAGCCCTCCTTTACTTTGTGTTTCAACGAAGTCCTAGAGATTCATAGGATATAAATTTTCTTTTTTGTGTAATTGAACCAGGCAAGAAGATTCAATCAAGAAAAGGCGGTGAAGTGAAGGCACTATTTCTCTTTTTCATTTGAAGAATTGGTTCCTCTTTTACTTCATGGTTAAGAATATATGCTTCTGGTCTGTTTGTGTATTTAAATAAAGCCATGTAAATCTTGGACTTAAAAGTGTTTTTTAGGGCATTTGCTTTTAGTGCTTAAGATGTGTTTTACTTTGCTAAGTAATAAAGAAAATGTTATTGTTGAAGTCTTTTTGATCCCATCTGTTTCTTTCATCTATTAGTCGATCTTTCTTCTCTGTCTTCTTTTTCTTTTTGGAATTAACATTTCCCTTTCTCCTCTTCGTGTTCTCAGTGGTGATCCACACCACTTGGATTTCGTTGGTTCTTGTTCCTTTTTGCTTGAAAGTGTGCAATCTGGTCATTAGAAAAACATTTGTCGTATGTGCAAACTTTTTTTTTAACAGATCCTGTTCATTTCTTTAGTTATATACAGCCTCATCAACATTCTGAATTTCTTCTCAAATTTCTCATGGTGCTGAATAGGGGTTATGATTCTGCTTCCTAAACCTGCTCTGGACACATTTTTCTCTTGCAAAGGGATATACTGCCCTTTATTATTCTGATGGATCCCTTTTGAACTTGTCCAGAAATGGCAGACCCTGATAAATCATACCCATGGTAATAATCTGCTAAAATTTTCTCACACCGAACCACTCGCATCTATTCTCTCCCCTCATTTAAAAAGGTAGAGATAGGTTTGAAGTACTTCAAATAAGTTGTATTTTAGAGCAATACTTATCCCCTTTCCCCTGTTTGATTCCCAAATCATCACTACTTTACACCTGTTTGAGCATTTCCATTGCACAAGTCAATTCAATGGAATAAGTTGTGCAAACCAAAATCTTTCTAGTTGTGGACAAGAACGGTTAGGCGTTTTAAGTGCTTGATTGATAACTGAAAATTAGATGCCAGCATTCATGCCTGTTATCTTTGAATTCCACGTTGGATTCAAGTATGATGCAGCTGAGATCTTGGCTTCACTATGGTATTTGATTCCTTTCTTTTTTGACCCCTGGTCCCCTATTACATATAGTCCAATCTACATTGCCTTGTGTGCATCAATTGGTCTTGTACCAAACACCTGTTACTTCAACTTTTGGAATGTTTACTTTATGCGGCCTCTTTATTGTCCACAGTTCTTACGGCTACTGAAGGTGGGCGGGAATCTATGCCTAGCGCTTCAATCCTTTCTCAGGCAATGGCAGCAGCCCTTAATCTCATCTGTACAATGATTCTCTTTTGCGTCACTTTTGGCCATTAAATTGTTTCCATTGCGTAATATACTTAATGTGTAGTGCTAATTGTTAATCTTTTTACTTAATTTTTAAAGTATAACAGTCAAAAAGTAATTGATAAAATCATTCAATAAAATCACTAAATTAATACTTCATAGCCGGTATTTTCATGTCTTATCTGTATATTAAAAGTCACGACACTTTTATTGTCAAGTACATCCTAATATAATGGAAAATTAAGAAATTGGTATTTTCAACAACAAAATTTGTTGAGCTCAGATGACAAATTCAACCCATCGCGAACCATAAGGTAGTTTTCAGTCCTCAATTTCTGAATCAAAGTATTCCTCAAGTAGAGGTCCTTCCGAATTCGCTGGCCACTTCTTTCATTTCCTTGAGTTCAAGACTTCCCGTCTTATCTGTCCAGGATAGCATTCAACAGTACATCTGGGTCAGCATTTGATGTGTGACTTCGGCCCTCTCTTTGTCGAGTTGCTGGTACAGAGTATGAAGATAATTCTTCTGTGCATGAAGCCTTTCCTCTGCAAGCTTATATTCAGACTCCTGTTACTTTCTCAGCACTCGGAGAACCTGATCAATCTCTTCCTCAAGTTTTGATATTTTTTCAGGTAATCAGAGTATGTTGAAGATGTGGACTAGGAACTTGTTATAGCATCTACCTCTTTGTGATATGTAACTTCAAGTCTGACATTCTCATTGGGAGAGATAACTGTTTACAAACAAAACAAAAACAATGATGAATAACTATGGCAGAGATAAGGGGGCTATGAAAGAGGAAGGCACACTGCAAACTATCATTGGCAAGGATGTGCAACAAAACATGGACAACTTTTGACTGGAAACTAATGTACTTTGATACTTGCAGTAGAAAGTAGAGATTATTGCATTTGTATGACCGTCATCATGAAATGATGACACATGAAACTAACTTTCATGTCTCTTACAAGTCTACCTGAATCCCAAACATGCCTTCACATCACTTGTCAATCTCCCATGCGAAGACTCAATTCTTAAAGATAGCTGGAACCATATTTTGGAAAGTACCTAATGTTTTTCAATTTCTTTCTTTCACTTTAACAAGAACAGGAAAATATATTTACATTCAATGAAAATGTTTACAAAAAAGTGAACAAGCTGTCCACCGTTTTACACCAAATACCTATCACACGTCATGGAGGAATTGTCTGCTTATTTTTATATATCATCAATGTTAACAACTGTATGCATTACCAACATGATTTTCTAACTATACTACAGTATCAATGACATATCTAAAGTGACCTAATCTAAAGAGACCCACTCAAGAGATTAAAATAAAAAAAAAAGGAAGAACACAAATCCTAGCTTGGGCATCAGAGTTTCTGTTCCAGAGGCTCGGCAAGAGAGAGAGGAAGAAGAGAGAGAAATAATGAAGAATCAGCATGTTATTTGCGATGTTATGTAAAATACCGGAAATTTACCTGTAGAAATAGCTAAATCAGCATCTTCAACTTTCCAGATATCTTCAAGAGAAGCCCCACAATTAAGCTGATGTAAATATTACATATCAACTGGTCATCCTGCTGGTTTTGGAACTGAAAAAGTGGAGGAAGTTAAAGCAAGTGAACAATCGTTCTTCTGCCAAAAATTCATCAGCTTTACCTTTTTAATGGTCAGCTCAATACAGCTCAGCAACTCCTTGGCATGGTTTTTCTGTGAGCCATGCAAAATACAGACACCAAGATTTAAAATTTTCTTGACATCAACCGGGGAATCGACAGATTTACAGACTTCTACAGATCTTGTAACATGCGGAACCAGATTTATTTTCCCATCACAGCATCAGCAATAGTATTCGGCATCCAATCCAATGCTTCCTCCAGCAGTTACAGCCACACAACATTGGAGTGCACAGTTCATGTGAGCAACATGTCCACATATATAACCCTTGCCCATTGTTGCTTCACATTGGATGAGCTGTAGCCTCCGGGGTTCAAATTTAGGGTCTTACTGCAGAGAATGCAGCAACAATCACAACAGAACCTAGGATCACTGCAGCAAATGTCAAAAGGCATGACAGTTACAGATAAGTTTTCTGCTTGCACAGAAAAACTGCACGTCTTATTTCCAGCCTTACAACCCGTGCATTCAGACTGGGAATCAGACTCAGAGTATTCTGCTGTCTCTTCAGAAAAAAGGAGGAAAGAAAGTACATTCATCTGCATTACCCGTGCTAAAGCAAAAAATTGGAGATGTGAAAAAAAATGGCATATAACTTCTATCAATGAACTACAGAATCAATCAACAACATAAGTATGCAGAACAGGATCTGCAATACAAGAAGACTCTGTCCAAAAAATTTAAAAATTGAGATGAAATAAAAGAGTAGAAGAAGAAGAAGAAAATGCCAAACTCGGCCAGATGCACAGAAATAACCCATGATGAGAATTTATTGTGAATGACACTGATCACTCAGTTCTAGATGCTAGCAGTTGACAATAGGTGACAATAGTACAACACACGTCTTTCTGTACAGTGAAGATGCATTATAATGCAGGGCTTTTGAGGGTTTTCTAGGTTGAGCAGGTTTTTTCTTCCCCAAGATCCACTTTCTGGGTAGCACAAAGTGGGTTACCCTCTTCAATCCACTAAAGCATCCATCTCTAATGAACGGGAACTGAATTTTACTTTAGTGAATGCATCTACTGCTAACTTTCATGATTTACATATTTAATTGAACGTCCATCATATCACAGAAATCACATTCTACAACATATAAAACCACAAAACTCAAATCGGCACTCATACAATGCAACAAAAAAGACAATAGTGATTAGAGCTGACAATTTTCTTACAACTGCTTTATTAATGGGATCTTCCAACTGAATGAAGCAAAAAATGCATCAATGTCCGCATCAGGAAATGCTGCTCAAATATACAGTTCAACTGAAAGCTTGCTCGCGAATGCACAACCACATTTCTTACCCACCAAGTTGTCAGGATGGGGAAGGTGTTTTGGAGGATACAGGTAACTATCCCGATAATGACCGTTGTTGGAAACTCTCCTCCCTACCTTCCAGCTTCAGTTATCACCAGGATTCGGCCAATTAATAGGAGCATAGGGCAAACCTTCACCAGACTCTTCGGGTGAAACCAGACTAAGATTTAGACCCCTTCCTTTTATTCTAGTTGTGCTTTTCCTATTTTCATTAGTATTATCGCTCTCTGCCAAATCAATGTCCATTTCCAGCAGACTAGTAATTGGGCAAAGATAGGCTGCAATTAATTCCATTTAGGTAATCATTAGCAGTATACAGACTCAAGCAAAAAAAAAAACCATCTTTCTCTGTTGGTTTTATTCCTAATTCATAAAAATCAAAAGCTAGTTAAATTTATTTCTACAAATAACATTGTATTGCTGATTTGTATGCTAAGTAACTTTACATGCTAGACCTTTGTGTTATTTTTGAGTCCTTACCTGCAAACTTAAAATTTTCACATATTTGATCAAGAGGCAGCATCTGAACATTTTAAAATTACCTCAGTTCGTTAATTAAATAACAACACGAAACAGATCAGTCCTGTGTTTGGATCCACCCAACAAAAAGCTATTGAATATATCCAACCATGCACTTGAGAGGATCTAAGTGAATTTTTGGGCCTTTATTTATAAGCTTAAGCTTTTGGTTCTAATGGTGTTTCATTGCTACGTTCTCCGATACCATGTTTGATATTAGCATGGAATCTGCTCTTCTGAAAATAAATTTAGTAGAACTGGAATCGTCATTCCCTAACTTCTATGAGAAAGATAGCCTCCAATTCCACCCAATTCAAAATTTTATGGCCGAAACCTATGCCGCTAAACAGCGTAATGCTATTTATAATTAACACCAATTCTTTTGGATTTGAAAAAATTAATTAAGAAAATTCTTCACGAATTCATTAAACAGCGACAATATCAACCTCGATTAAATTCTCATTTTCGACTCAAAAACTACTGCATAAATTCGAAGAAAACTCGACTAAAAGAACTCAAGTGCACGATGATCAAACAAAGGAAACAAAATTTCACCTGAGACGAGCTTTGTTCTTCAAACTCAAGACTCGGATTGCAAATAAGAGAGAAGTTAGGGTTTCGACCACGAGTGAGTAACCTCTTTTATCACCTGCGAAATCAAAGATTAAATTTCGCACATAAAAATAACAACGAAAACGATTCTGATGTTTCAAGAAAACACTTCTCAACGGCATTGCTCGCTGCACACGGACATCTGGGATGAAAGTACTGGAAATTGAAGAGAGATGAAATGACGATTTTGCCCCTTCACCCTCACTCTTCTTACTATTGGTCACCTGAACTAGCGCTTCGCTTCAAGTTATGGTTTTTTTTTTTTTTTAAATATATTTATGAATTATACGTTAAATTATATCAAATACATATCTTTCAATATTTAAAATGAATATTGTAAGAACATGGACAATTTTGTAGTGCTGAAATCATTCATTAGGTGCATAGCAAAGAAACAAAATTTCCATGAAGGATCGAGACATGGAGTAGAGCTACAGCATCCCCAGAAAACCATAACATCAGTCTAAGCTGCAGAAGCACACATGTACAGACATGAATACACATATTTGCATGGGTTGTTTAAAGGGAAAATCATTTTAAAGGGCCAAATCTAGCAAGGATGTCAGCCTCACTCTTAGCTGCAGTTTCCTTCCTCAGCTCCCATTCGGCCTTTTTGGCGTTTGCAAGCTGAATTTCGTTCACGATTTTAACAATTCCATCAGCCACCTTCTGCTGATCATTGGTCAACTTAGCCACAGTCATCTTCTTAATCTCAACTGTTTTCATAAGCTCAATTCGTTGAGATTTAAGCTTCTCAATCTGATCATCAATTTCTTTGACGGGCAACAGGTTGGATTCTATCTCTGTTTGAAGCTGGGCTACTTTTTCTTTCTTCTTATTATACTCTTTCTTAAGTGAGATGACCTTGTTCTTGTTGTCCTCGAGGACTGCAAAGAAATGTTTAGCTTGTTCAATGATTCTCCTGTTCTCCAGGAAAACCTTCCCGTATGATGGGATTTCTTCAATCAACTTTAACTTAAGAAGTTTTTCAGCACTAAGGTTGGGATCCTTTCGAAGGTTTGAAGCTAGATGTACAAGTTCATAAATGTTTTTAGAGCTGACCAATGAAGGAAAATCCATATCAAGAAGAGAAGAAAGCTTACTTTGAGCTTCAGCTAATTCATCTTCTTGGGTAGGAGAATTAATGGTTGCAGCATAGGCCAGTGAAGCTTCAGAAAGAGGCTGTGCGAGAATGTCATCCAAAGAATCGATATAGCTGTCAAAGTTCTCTGGCATACATTTCACAGGGGAATGGTCATCTGCAATTGAGTCACGGTATGATTCATCATCCTCAGAGTTAGATGAACTTTTCATATCCTTGCCTAGTGTTGCTGCTTCTTCATTCAATGAACACAAGTCAATTTTGCCATCTGTATCTTTAGAGCTGACCGGGACAGACTGTCTAAGAGATTGCCGAGTTTGTCGCTTTGCTGATGACGAAAATGCCGTATGTTTCCTTTTCCACTTCACAGCAAGAGAGGCTTCTTCTTTCCCATCTTCTTCAACCTTCCTTTGAGAAAGGGAGGTAGATTTCACTGCTATCAGTATCATAAGTTAAAATTACCCAATTAGTAAGGGTAAAAAAAGAAGCAAAAGAACATACAATAGAGTGACCATTTCAGACATCAAATTAAGAAGTTATTTTAAAAGCATCTACACGTGGCAATGCCAGCTAAATGCATATGCTTTACTGCTCTTCTCTATGTCTCTAAGTTCAGCAATGTCCATCTTCCCAACATGGCAACATGAAACAAAAGCTATGCAAATATGGTTATGAGGAAATTTATTTTTAAAATGTTAACAAAGTTGGTTTAATAAAGTGCTCTTAATCCAATTCATCCTTCTTGAAAATATTTGACTCAACACTAACTAGAAAAAGATTTGTAACCTCCAAAGAGAAGAAGAGAGAAAGGAAAGGTGAAGTATTGCCAACATATCTTCAACACAAAAAAGTGACTAGTAGAAAATTGGTTCAGCAACCAAGCACAAAGATATATAGTTTAACAGTAGTTTCATGCCTCTTCTCAAGATTTATGACTTCCATCGATGAGTTTAAACAGTGAATCAGATAAATTCACCAAAATGCATTGCCCCTAGTCAGAGTCACTAGTTTGACAAATTATTTCACTAACAAGTTGAACAAATTGCCAATTTTTTGAGCAATGGCTATGTCATGCTGCCAATTAAACCATCCAAGATGCATCCATAGACAGGACAGAAAAAAAAAAAAAAAAAACTGAAAGCATTTACGCAACTGGAACTGGAATTCTCAAAGGGACTGTTAGAATAATAAACCACAAACAGGAATATAAGTTTATTAAGATCCAAGACCATAGTTGGTATGCTGAAACCAGCATCTTGTGACATTCTGATGGGCAAATGTATTCACAACATTATTTTCTTACAATGTCAGGTTATGCGAATTAAGGACATGAATTGTTTGGCTTGATCAGTTCAAACAGATTACTTGAAAACTAAATCAGCATAAATTTTAACACCTCTATTCTAACACTTATGTAGCAAGCAACAAAAGGTCGTTACATGGCTGCATGACAGAGAAGTTTGCACATACCAAAATGAAATTCTTATTTTCTTACTAGATGACAGAAAAAAAGAATAAAGATGTCATTTAAAGGACAAAACTTGAGCTTACCTTTTTTTGAACACTGCAGGGTTGATGGGACTCTCCAGACGAAGGAGGCAAAAAATGCATCAATATCTGCATTTGGGAATTCTTTAAGCATATAAAGTTCAAGTGAACACCTACTGGCAAAATGTCTTGGACAAGTGGACTTCTGAATACTTCTTGGAGGAATCAAGAATCTATCAGTGTAGTATCCAGAAGAGCTGATCCTCTTTCCCACCCTCCAACCCCAAGTATCACCAATATTTGGCCAATCCATAGGAGCATATGGAAAACCTTCGCCAATAGAATATGGAGGAACTGGATCACAAAAATTATTCTCCTTCACCATTTTCCTGCAACCAATATTTCCATCAGTAGTACCATTTGCCAAAAGTTTAGCAGCGGAAAAGATTAATGATAACTGATAAATATAACAAAGTGAAAGCCCATGACCAGTTTCCATAAAAGAAACACTTTTTCTTCTATGTTTAACAGTATAATTAAGGTCGGCATATTCCCAAGCTGTTACTTGCTACTGTCATCTACATTCTCAGAGTGCAGGATATTTAGGGTTACATACTTCTCTTCCACTCTACGTAAATGTACTTTTTTAGTAACTGTTATAAACGCAAACCTGCATATTTTGCAAAGATTTAAGACAGGCTTAAAAGGCATAAAAATCACAGATCAATATTCACCACAGTAAAATGGCCGGTGATATCGCCTTTTGTCCCCGCTTAAACTAACCCAAAATTGAAAGTTTTTTTCCGGCAAGGGCGGGCAACTTTCACCTTCACGACCGGAGACCAGACAATTTGAAAAAATTTATCAGTCAGGCATACTATTTTAAAAATTTCGATGTCGCTGTAGACTTGCATTGCATGCTCTTAGATCATACTTCTTGCTTCTGTCAAAATAATTTTTATTGCATGCTCCATTTCCTCACTTAAGAGAATGAAAAACTTACCCGGGGCTGAGCTGTTCTGGTTTATCTATGGGAGGGCCAGAGACAAGGGAGTCTGACATTGTCAAAGAAATGCTTTAAACCTGCAAAACAGAAGGCAAAGAATAACAAAAGCAACAAATCTGAGATCAACACTAACAAGTTTAAAACCCAGAAAACGAAAACAATAACTCTGATGGGCGAAGTAAAAACGATGTGCTTTCGAATGTGAAGGTCGTGGTTGAAAGAAGTAAATGGCCCCAAGAGGAAGACTGTCACGAAAAACGAAGTCTCCAACTCTAAAACTCCAAGCATGAGCAGCACCTGGCAGCAGGTGTTTGACGACTGAATTCAGCGAAATCACTGAATTACCCCTGCGACTCGCTTCCATTTCTCTTTTGGTCAAGGGTCTTTGAGACATTTTGAATACAATTCATTATATTTGTAACATGTACTAGTTTCTCCCACGTGTTAACTAAATCTACACTGTTTCTGTTATCGACAAATCCGGTGAGCTGACGTTTTCGATTTCTCAGTTTTGTATAATCAACGGCTTTCCTGTAACGATATCGCCTCTTACTAGTTAAAGATATTAGAACACTTATAACATATAATTAAACTCTTATATTGAAGAAATTAATTCTAAAATTATTTATAATATTCTCGTCTAATTAATAAAATATTATTTTTTAAAAAAATTTACGTTCGTAATATTTTAATATTTTATTTTTAATATAAAATATGATCTATTCAAAAATTTTAAGTATTGATTAAAAAAATTATAACAATTATAAAATATAACTGATACTCTTATATACGCTATGTTAGGCTTTACATTCCCAATATTTTTGGAGTTCACAGATCTATAGTTGGAGAAACAAACTCCCAATTCCCTCGTGACGATTTCTAGACATTCACTAGATCTTAAATATGCAATGCATTAAACCAAAAGTTGCATGATCACAGTTTACAAGCTGATAATTTGCATTGGTGATCAGTAGCATTACTAAATGAGAATATATTTAGTAGAACATGCTACATTTTGTGCGACTAAGACATGTAAAATACGGGGGAAAATACGGTCCAAGTACACATATCAACATGAAACTAATTCCTTTCCACTCAGTTAATCCCCTTGGCAAATAGCTACCGGCCACTGTATATTCTACCTATGGTTCTCCGTGCCTTTTTTATGTGTAAGCTGCTGTGGACTTTCTTATTGTCTAATGATTTCCATGCAAGTACTCTTCGTGCATGATCATCAGTTGCTCTGCAATCTGCAATTAGCCAGAATAATGAAATGAACAATAGGCTGAAGCTACAATACTTAAAATTGTTTCAGGACATGATAAATCAGATCTTAAACAAGAGCTTCTAAGTGTTGCATGTCAGTGTTCAAGAATCATTAATCAGAAAGAGTTTCATTTCTCTTTACCAGAAGATAAAGAAGCTTGATATGGCCGGTATTTCCACAGAACAGTTACAGAGAATGACACAGGGAAGGATACCATTAAAAAATTCCAAAGAAAAATGAAATTAACCTCCTCGATGCTGCCGTCCTCAATCTGTGTGTTGAAAGAGAGTAGCATACTTTCATCAAGCAAAGTTTCCAAGTCTTCCACATAAAGCCGGGCTGCAAATCAACAAGAAACTTAACACAATAGAGTACGTCTCAAAACAAAGGCACAAAAACATGAATGAAGCAAAACAAATACAAAAAGGGAAAATTTTCAAAATTGCCTTTTGATTGAGAGAACCAAGAAAGGATATCAGCAGCAAGCTGGTGGGATTTCTGGAGGGAGTCACGGCCACCCCACTGGTTTTGCACAGCCATTTGAAGGCCATTCCATCGAGAAAGATGCAAAGCGATTCCGTCCTTTAGATGAGAAACTGACTCCGTCGTCTTTGGATTTTTTTGGATCATGAAACTTCTGTTTCCGGCGATGGCTTCCATTAATATTATTGCTTATTATCTTCCTCGGAAGATTCTGTTGCCTCCGTGCTCTCGTCTCCTCGAGGAATGGAGAAGAGAAGAGGAAGAGACAGAGGTAGAGGTAGAGGTAGAGGGAGAGGAAGGCAACAAGGTTTCTCTCTTCTGTTCTTTCTTAAGAATGCGAGACGTGGGTGGGAGAACGAAAAGTTGGGATTGGAAGAGGAAGACTCGGGGCCGGGAAAGCCGAGTGTGAGAGAAAGAAGGGGAAAGTTGGAAGTTTCACGCGCTGGATTTGGATTGTCAATTAACGGTCTTAAGATAATACTAACAATACTAACAATAATAATAATAATAATAATAATAATAATAATAAAAGACAGTTTCCGGTTTCTTGAGCGTCAAAGTGTATAAACCGGGTCTAAACCCTTTCATCTTGGCAACCATGACCTGAGAATCCACCACCACGCCATTCCACACGCTCCCAGGTCGCTCGCCGCCCCACTCGAAACGGCCGTGTCAACTCACTCATCGTCACTCGAACGAGTCGTCCGCGCTTACATGATCAAAACCATGTCCCCTCCTTCCTCTCCAACAACCTCATCAACATGTACTCCAAACTCGACCTCCCAAACTCTGCCGAACTCGTCCTTTCCAATTCACTCCTCTCCAGTCCCGCAACGTTGTCACCTGGACTGCGTTGATCTCCGGCCATGTTCCGAACGGTCATTTCTTGTCCGCATTCTTTCGCTTTGCTAACATGTGCCGTGCGTGCATTCGTCTTAATGATTTCACTTTCCCTTGTTTATTCGAGGCCTTGGCTTCACTTCACATGCCCGTTACTGGGGAACAAGTCGGGGTACTCGCTCTGAAGTCCGGGCACATACATGATGTCTTCGTGGGGTGCAGTGCGTTTGTTATGTACTCGAAAACTGGGCTTAAAAAGGAAGCGGAGAAAATGTTCGATGACATGCCTGACAAAAATCTCGCTACGTGGAATGCATATTTTTCTAATGCAGTGCTTGGCGGGCGGCCGAGAAATGCGATTGATGCGTTTATAAAGTTCCGTCGCGGTGGTGGGAAGCCAAATTCGATCACATTTTGTGCGTTTTCAAACGCTTGCTCTGCTTGTTCGTTGCTGGAATTAGGGAGCCAATTACATGGAATTGTTGTCAGGAGTGGGTTTGATGGGAATGTGTCGGTGTGTAACGGGCTTCTTGATTTTTACGGGAAATGTAAAGAGGTTGGTAATGCAAAGATGGTTTTTGATGGGATTAGAGACAAAAAATGATGTTTCTTGGTGCTCAATGCTGGCTGTTTAGGTACAAAATGGTGAAGAAGAAGGCTTGTCAGATGTTTATAAGGGCAAGGAGAGAAGGGTGAGCCAAACGATTTTATGGATTCAATTGTGCTAAGTGCTTGTGCTGGAATTGCGGGGCTTGAATTGGGTAGGTCAGTTTATGGAGTTGCTGTGAAGACATGTGTTGAAGGGAATATCATTGTTGGGAGTGCGCTGATTGATATGTATGGAAAATGTGGGAGCATAGAGGACGCTGAGAGTTCATTCAATGAGATGCCTGACAGAAACTTGGTTTGTTTGAATGCAATGATGGGTGGATATGCACACCAAGGGCACGCTGAAATGGCGGTGGCATTGTATGAAGAAATGACATCAAGGAACTGTGAGGTGGTGCCGAATTATATGACTTTGGTGTGTGTATTATCAGCTTGTAGTAGGGCAGGGGCAGTGAAAAAGGGAATGGAGATTTTTGAGTCAATGAGAGGAAAATATGGCACTGACCCCCCGGGGGGGGGGGGGGGGGGCGGGGGTGGGTGTGTGTGGGGGAGGGGGCATTATGCTTGCATCGGGTACCTGTTG
>CP135583.1:5379920-5452944 GCA_032401905.1 Swietenia macrophylla
GTGGGAGAGGGAGCATTATGCTTGCATCGTGTACCTGTTGAGGCGGGCTGGGATGGTGGAGTGTGCTTATGAGTTTATCATTGAAATGCCAACTTGTCCTACAGTTTCCGTTTGGGGGGCCCTTTTAAATGCTTGTAGGGTGCATGGGAAGCCAGATTTGGGGAAGATATCGGCTGATAACTTATTTAAACTTGACCCAAAAGACTCAGGGCACCACGTTCTCCTGTCAAATATGTTTGCAGCTGCTGGCAGGTAAGGCCATTCTCAAAACTAATTTTATTACTTCTTATAGCACTGAAGTTTCAAGTATTAACTCAAGTCCATTACATTTTTCAATTCAATAAAATTTTCTAAGTTATTTTGCTTGTTGAAAATTCTTTGGTGTTCATCTCTCCTATTCCATCTCTTTTAGGTCCCTATACTCAAGTAGACTGGAAGTACTAAGAGCTTTGCATTTACTTGTGGCTATTTGAGCATCATTTTGAACAGTTATAGAGTTATTCTGGAACAATGATTGATCTGTGTGCTCCTTCTGGGTTTGCTATACTTGATGATCTCTAAAATCCAGAGCAGAGGAAAAAGGAAAAAGAAAATTATCCTTGTTTGGATTATGTAGAATGTAAAGTTAGTCACTCTTGGAGTTGAAAAGATAATAATATTGCTAAAATCGCATCACTGTTCCTAATTCTTAGCCAGTGTTATAATTCCAGCGTGGGTCATGTGCATCATTATTCATAGCAAACATCTCCACTACTTGGTTGGAGACCTAAAGTGGGAGACCGACTTGTATCACTTCTTTGGTTGTCACTTGGGCACCCTGCATCATGGTTGACAGAAGACAACCGTCCAATGAGTGTCTTTGCTTAAATTCAGTAACCTTTCAGTTTAACCTTCATATCTTACACTTATGTATGCTGCACACCAACTTTACAAGCAAGCAGCTACTTCCCATAGAATATAGATTACATATGAGGACTTATTATTTTCCGGCTGCTCTGCATGTCAAATTGTTGATTATTGATTGTATTACAAATAATGTCATGGTTTATCCTCATTGTTCTAAACCACACATATGTTGTTTAGGTTTTGCTTGTTTGCTGACTGTTGTAGATTAATGCAGGTGGGAAGAAGCTGACCTTGTGAGAAAAAAGATGAAGGTTGTTGGGATCAAAAAGGATGCCGGTTGCAGCCGGATATCAGCGAAGAATAGAGTCCGCATCTTTCAAGCAAAGGATACTTCCCATGAAAGGAATTCCGAGACTCAGGCAATGCTAGCCAAGCTGAGGGAGGAAATGAATGCAGCTGGCTACATACAGGACACCAGTTTTGCCTTGTATGATTTGGAAGAAGAAGAGAAAATAACAAAAGTTGAATACCAGAGGTGTCAAAGGGTAGGCGGGCCAAAGAATTGAGGTCTGTCATAAGCCTGGGTCAGTCTACGAACTTATTTTTAATATTTTAATATTATATAATATTATAAATTTATATTTTATAAAAAAATAAAATTAAAATATATTAATTTTTATTATTTTTTATTTAAAAAGTTAGGCCCATGGCCCGCCTTCATGGGCCGGGCTTAAAGACCGTGCCAGACTTTTTTTTCATACAAACCAGATCAATTTGGCCCGCACGTCTTCATGGGCTCGTTGGCTATGGGCTGGGCCAGCCCAATCGGACCCATTAGAAACCTCCATTGAATACCACAGCGAGAAGATTGCCCTGCATTTAGCCTAATAGCCATCCCTCCTGGAGTGCCTATACGAATCACAAAGAATCTTAGAATCTGTGGAGATTGCCACAATGCCTCGAAGGTTATATCAGGCATCGTTGGTAGAGAAATTATGGTCAGAGATGACAACCCGTTTCATCGACTCAGGGACGGGCACTGCTTTTGTAGAGACTATTGGTGATGTCTTGAAATTTAGTACAATTGCAAGCATACTTAAATATATATACAAATTAATCTTATTTCTTTCATTTTCACTCACTCCACTCTTAGCACAATTACCCAATAGTGACTTGCTAATTCACATGAATAGGACATGTTAAAAGCAATGACTTCAAATGTAAAAAACAAGTTGACATGACATGATCTAGTTTATTAAGTCTTTTGACTACCAGTTCACGATTTGCACAAGCGATCGAGAAATCTCGACGGAGAGAATCAAAGGGTAAGCATAAAACTTAGAAACTACAGATAGAAACGACTGAAGAAAGAGAGTCGCCGATTAAAATGCCGGTAATCAACATAATAAATTTCGAGCATGTGGGGAGAAAAACCTCAGACCAAGCGTTTCATCGACAAATAGCAGCTTTTGATTTGGAAACAGGGAAGGTAAGGCAGCAGGCAGCTATATTTGCCGGGAGTTTTAATTATACATTCAGTCAGAAAAACTCGGTTACCTCTTCTAAGCCCCGTACCGGCCGCCACCCATATCAGAAGTCAGAAGATATTCCCAGCGTTCAGCATTTGTGCTTCACAGTCTGCAATTTTGTGTCCCTAGTACAGACTCTCAATGTATATGTATTACATTCCTTTCGTTTTTCCGATGTTACGTGTAGATATCATACCATTCATCGATGTATGGAGTTAACAGATTTTGGGTTTTGCAGGAGAAGGGCATCGAGACTTTCCAACCAGATAGGGCACTAGTTGATGAGAGAGTCAAAAACAATATTCTTCTACTATCTGGATGGTAGGTTTTCTTCGACCCGGGTACTTGCAATGGTCTGTGCATGACTCTGATCTAATTCTGCTATCAAGTCTTCTATAATGGTGTAATCGATCACTTGCAGGTAATCTCTTGGAAGCCGCGAGCATTCCCATTTACTAAATAATGAATAATTAACCTGTCCTATTTTTAAAAATTTTTTTTTAAGAAATTTAAACGCAATTTTTGAAATGTAATTCTTCCTGTAGTCTAATATTAATATAATTTTGAGTTAAATTTTGAAGGGTATAACCAGCCAACTGTCGCAAGACCCCCTCTTTACCCCATCTCCAGTCTACAGCCATAGGTCTTTAATAAAACCTTCAATTAGCCTTTAATTAATTTTCTAATCAATTGTATTACCAATCTTGAGCTATTATCATTAATTTGCATACAATCTAATAAAATTTAATCATGAGTATATTTATTCATTTTTAAATTAATCATTTATTAACAATATGATAAAAAGTATTATTTGAGCACTAATCAATCATCAAATTAGAATTAAGTAATTAACAAAATAATGTCAATAAATAGGATTAATTATTAATTTGGAGTTTTTATTAAACTTATAAATGATAATTTGTTTTGAATATACCCAATCAACAATGGGATGGGATTGGTGTAAAAAGATTAAACATTCGACGACGATTTCATATAAGTGTTAATATATTTTATTAATAATAAATAAAAAAATTATTTTAATATGATAAAATTTAATGAAAGTATCAAATTTTAAATTTAGTAAAAAAATAGGTAAATTTTATTATAAATTGGTGTTTATCGATTATTTTTTTAATTTTATTTTCGAAATAAAATTAGTGAAAACTAAACATATCGAACATATACTTCATTTAATTCTTTTAAGTTCGTATTTAGGTATTATTTAAGATTAATATTAGACTAAATTATCTTAAAGTACAACATAGAAGTAAATGATTTTTGCCCTAAAATTGATTTCACATACGGTTTAACTCTATCTAATGACCTTTTCTCAACGCTCACAATATGATTCTCAAATTTGCCTTCTACGATTTAGTAGAAGGAGAGAAAATAACAGAAGTTGGATACCACGAACAGTGAGAAGATTGCCCTTGCATTTGGCCTTATGGCTATCCCTCCCGAAGTTCCTATACGAATCACAAAGAATCTTAAAATCTGCGGAGATTGCCACAGCTCATGCCTTTTAAGGTTATATCAGGCATCGTTGATACAAAAATTATATGGGGCTGGGCACTGCTGATCTTGTACAGATTATTAGATAGCTAACTCTGCAACTAAAAGGAAAAGATCCCAAGCTGAGGAAGACGATCCGGTGTGCCTTACTTAGGGTTTGCTTTCGAGTTGGATACACAAGATTAATATCTGCAATTTTTTTAGTTTCCCATCTTCCAGAAAAGTGATTTTTTCTATATTTAATTATCACTACAGCAAGTGTGTATTTGATTGTATATACAGCTACCACTAACAGCCAAAATGTTGCCGTTGATTCCTTCATCAGCTGCTAGGGATTATCTCTGAATTCTTTGGCTAGGTTTACAAGATTTCAATTGTTTTTATTAAGCATAATGGAGAATCATCCAAAGAGTGGTTACAAGATGTCAACAATGTTAACAATTCAAACTCTTCTGCTTACAACAATAAACTTTGTTTCTTTATTAAGAACATGATTAAAACAAAAGGTACCATTGAATCACTGATAAAGCAAATCAAATTGACAATACCCAACTCATTATTAAATAATTAATCCAAAAATAATTGCCGACTTAGTGACCCTGGATAAAATTAAAATATGAAAGATTAAAGCAATCAGTGAAACAAGAGAAGTTCATCAATGTGTTCATGTTAATTTGACAAAGGCTAGACCAATAAAGTGGGAATGTGTTTACAAGTGTCTTGTCACGAAATTTTTTTAGTCAAAGTTTAAAATTTTCAGTGTTAGAAATGAAATATATCATGATAATTGGTTTGGGTTATGACAGAGTTTATTCTATTAGGACAAGAATGATGAGTAATCAGACAAGTAATATTAAGCCAAATGGCAATATCATACATTACCCAAATGCCACTATATTGACCCAGTCTCTTTTCTAATAAATAAATACCCACCAATGACGTGTCATTTAAAATACAGATTCCATTTGTTTCCAAAGTCAAAAACGAAAAGCTAAGCACACTTATTATTATTGTTCTCAATCGTATGATATCTTGAGGAATACGAGCTTAAGTAGACTTGACCATTAAGTATTAATAGCTGGTTCCAAAATTCTCAATGCACATGGAGTCAACGAGGGAAGCAAGCATTATATATAAGCAGAAAAACCGTATGGCAGTAGCAGTGAAGAAAGAGAATCCCAAAGATGCCAATAGCCAGCGGAGTAACTCTCGATCATGTCGCTAGAGAAACCCAGACATTAAGCGTTTCTTAAACTTCTACCAAGAGGTATGCACAGGGAGGAATAATTGGTCAAATGAGTTTACTGTGTTATTACAGACTGGAGTTACGTAAATTTTTGTGCTGTGTTGTGTTGTTTTGTGTGTAGCTATTTGGTTTCGAGGAAATAGCGACTTTTGATACTGTAGACGGTAATAAGGTGATATTTCACTATTTGCATGGAGGTTTCACTGTGCATGTCATCGAGAAAAGCTCTGTCGACTCGAAACCCTTCTACCCGCCACCCATCGCTGACTTCAGGGATCTTCCCTGTGCTCATCATTTCTGCTTCACTGTCACCAATTATGAATGCTTTGGGCAAACACTAAAGGTATATATTCCTTTGTTTTTCCCGGGGGTCATCCAGTGATGTTGATTTTTGTTTTCCCAACAATTTTCAGGAAAAGGGAATACAGATTTTCCTGTCTGGGAAGCCTCAATCCAGTGACAAAATCAAACGAATATTCTTCTTCTATCCAGATGGTAAGGTTTCTTCGATCCAGTCCCTTATATATGCCTATGCTAACTATATATAACTGCAAATTCGTCCATCTCTGATATATAATAAAGTGTTTCAAACTTATGGTGTGATACTGTGATGGACAGGTAATCTATTGGACGCCGCGAGCCCTCCTATTGATGACGAATATTAGGCCAACTCCTGCAATCCACCTGTGAAGCCATATACTGTACGCAAGTATTAGTGCTCTAATAACATCGTATCGTGTGGTGTTTTGTATTATGATAAACCTATTTTATATTGGTCGATTTCCACCCCTTGATTCACTTGATCTAGTTTATCCCTTTTATTCTATTTGATCTACCTGTTCTTCTCCACTTGATCTTTTCATTCCCTTGTGACACTGTTGCCTCTTATTTCATATATTTATTTAATACAAATGTCCAATGGATGCTAAATAATGATTTTTGCCTTGTATTTCATGTAAACAAGGGGTTTTCGAGAAAAGTACTAGGGAATTCTCTTAATTTTTTTTATTATTGATTAATTTTTATTTATTAAAAAATTAAAAAAATAATAAAAAATTATATTAAAATAAAATCTCAACTGCTCATTATTTTTTATGCTTATAAACTACTTAATACTTAAAAGTTAAGGATATAAAAGACTACGAATGATTTTCTTTTTGTCAATAAAACCTATTTGGATTTCTTAAATATTGAAGCATCAAATTTTACTTTCATGCTTTCATTTTATTTTATTTACTCTTTGAGCAAATATATTCGATAGTTTGTAAATTTTGTCTTAATCTCCACCTTGTTAACAACTTAATTGTTTATGCTACAAATAATATTGAGTAGCAGCAGGGCCTATTACCATTTGAATATTAAAAATACATTTAAAATTTTGAAGTTTAGATTGACAAATAAACAAAATTATTTAGAGAGAAATTAACAAATAAAAGAGAAAAAAAAAGGTTGATATGTTTTATTTAATCTTCTCGGTAAGTTGTCGATGTAAGGAATAAAAAGTAATTTAAAAAAATTAGCTAATATTAGGAGATTGCCAATTTTTCTCCTATATATATTTTCCAAGAAGTGTATTTTTTAATATTTATTTGTTATATTTCTCTGCAATTATAAATTAATTTGTTGCTATTAATCTCTAAATCGCATGATGTATTCTTTTATTATTATTATTATTATTATTATTATTATTATTATTATAAAATGATATTTTTAAAATTGTACATCAACTTGTATAAAAATTTGCATACTGTGTATTGGTGGCACAGAGGTACAGAACAAGTAAACATGACCCTTAAGTCTGAATTAACCATTGGTCCAAGAGCTAGTCGTGCACAAGATAAGCGATGAGAACCGTCAATGCAAAGGAGCGAGGGAAGCAAGCATTACGTATAAACCAAAAACCAATATGGGATATGGCACATTTTATGTAGAGACTAGTCTACGGCAGCAGTGAGTAACTCTTGAACATGTCACCAAAGAAACCTCAGACGAACGGCGTTTCATCAACTTCTACCACGAGGTAAAAGTGGAGATGTGGCTATATTTGTTGTGAGTTTTCACCATGCATGTCATTGAGAAAATCTCCCCCGACTCGAAGTCGAAGCCCTTCTCCCCGCCACCCATTGCTGAATTCGTGGATATTCCCTGTGTTCATCATTTCTGCTTCACTATCACCCATTTTGACTCCTTTTTGCGAACTCCCAAGGTATGTTTATATGCATATTAATCGTTGGAAATTATCGAATTTGATTCTGTTCACGATAAAGGAATCCAGACTTTCCTGTCCGAGAGATCCTGCGCCGACGAGAGAGTCAAACCAGTATTCTTCGTTGACACACAGGTGGTATGTTTTCTTCAACTAGCTGCCATATTTTCTCGCGGCAATAGAATTTTTTCATGGCCTTTTCCCTTTTTATCTTAACTATATTAGAATTTTCTTCTAATTTTTTTTTATTCTTGTCTTAATTAGATATTAACGTGTAATATAATTAATAATAATAGTTTACATTATATCTTAAATTTTTTAATTTACATTTTAAAATATAAAATTAATTTATAAATTTTTTAAAATATAATTTAAATTATTTATTATTGTGTTACGAATCATTATCTTATTAAAAATAAAAAAAAATTAAGATAAAATTTTAATTCATTTTTGTTAATTTATTACCTTTTACTTAAGATTATATATAATCATGTTCCTAAATGAGTGTTGCATGCATGACAAATAATGAAGATGATAAATATATGTTCACTTTTATTCCTTTACATAAAATAATAAAAATAAAAAATTTCACATTTTTTAGATAAAAATTTAATTTCACGGGTTAAATATTTGTCATCACTCGAAAAAATAACTTATTAAGCAATCTTGTTTATTCATTTTTATAAACTCAAAGAGCTCGATTAAGAATAAATCCTACGCTAAAAAAAAAATTTTAAGACATTAAATTTGTGGATGTTTAAATAGGACAAGATGTTGTTGGTTGGACTGTGTCATCGCAAGAAAAGCACCAAGATATACTATTAACATAAACTACAATAATGAATATTCATGATCAAACAAATCAAAGCAAATCAAAATACGTAGCCCATTGTTAAATAACTATCAAACAAACATCGTCCGAGTCTGCATTTAAATGAATTAAATTCCTCAATATCGTTTCCACATAAACACAAGACCAGCCGAATATGACCCTTTACCATCAATCCATGCACTACGTGTTCAGCTCCCTTAAAATAAACGACCGAACCCATTTTATATATCTATCTATATATGAAGCCAGCGGAGAAGAAAGGATACAACAACAAAAATGGCAGCAGCGAAAGGTGCAACTATCAATCATGTCGCCAGAGAAACCTCAGACATGCGGCGTCTCGCCAACTTCTACCGGGAGGTTCTACTTCTACATGCATTTTGTTCAATTCTAGGGTCTTCTTTAACGCATGCCATTTGTTTTTGTCTGTGTGTGTATGTAGATATTTGGTTTTGAGGAAATAGAGTCTCCCAATTTGGCAGAATTTAAGCTGGTGTGGCTGAGTTTAGCGGCATCTTTCAATCTCCACCTCATCCAGAAAAGCTCTCTTCCGGAAAGTCCCAGCAGCGTCGACACTCCACCGGTCGACGTTGACTTGAGCAAAATCTCCACCGCCGATCATATCTGCTTCACTGTACCCAATTTTGAATCCTTTGAGCAAACTCTCAAGGTATGTGTATGCACATATTCCTTAGTTTAGAATTCTCTGCTGAGTTGAAAGAATTCATAATTTGGCTTTGTTTCAGGAAAAGGGAATACGGACCTTAACGTTCCAGACACAAGCCAATGACAAGGTCAAACGACTATTCTTGTTCGATCCAGATGGTAAGTTATTCAGCCACACCTTAAGAACTTGTCTACATCCAATAACTTAGAAAAATTCAAGGCTGCCCTAACTTACTTAACACTAAAGATTCATGCTTCAGGAATTCTGATATTGAAGTGCATCAAACTTTGGCTTTGATTTGCAGGTAATTTGTTGGAAGTCGTGAATCAATAACCCAACTCCAGCTGTTGGTGAACGTATCCATATACAAAATATTTAAAGACATGCAAGCTTGTATTGGAGGTTCTAATAATTAATACTAATCATGTATTGATGATGAGTTGAGATCTTCACTGTCTTAAAGACAAGTACTAATAATTAAAGTGGCCAGTTACCATGTGAGATAGAAATAATATCTTCAATACATTTGCTCATGGGTTGGGAATTTAATTCCCAACATTAAACTTTGCATATTCAGGAAAAAGGGGCAATCCATTCTGAGAAGTATTAAAGAAAAATAGTCAAAATTAATATATGAGATTATATCTAAATAGTTTATAACCGTGATATCTGTATTTTATTTATTAAAATGGTTATGTTTTTTAAGTAATTTTTTGAAAATGATAAATTAAATTTTAAATCTAAATTTTTATTTAATGAATTTAATGAAGGGATTTACTAAAATTTTGGTTAAAGGACTAAAATAAAATCAATCGAACAATAGCAATTAAAATAAAATAAATTAAAATGCAACACTAGGGATATTTGTGGAATATTATTAAACTAGTTGAGTAATATAAAGTTTTATCAAGAATGAGGGGCTAAACTGAAATTTGCCCACCAATACGCTTTCACAGTTCGTGTTCGTTTCTTGACTCCAGCTCCATCGTGTAGTAAAGCGACGTCGTTTCGCACCAAAATAACACAGAAACGGACCTCTAGTCGCTGATATATAAAGCGAAGCCCATGGCGAGAATGCAATGGAGAAACTAGAAAGGGCCAAAAATATGCCACAAGCGACTCTCAACCACATCTCCAGAGAATCCTCAGACATACGGCGTCTCGCCAATTTCTACAAAGAGGTTTCATACGAAGAATTATGAATCAAATTACTGCTGATTCGGTTTATCGAAGACTGGAGAGTGATTATTAATGTGTTCATTTTGATTCCGTGTGTGTAGATATTTGGTTTCGAGGAAATAGAAGCCCCGAATTTTGGAGAATTCAAGGTGATATGGCTGAATTTGCCTGGAGCTTTCGCCCTCCATCTGATCGAAAGAAACTCAATTACCAGGCTTCCAGAAGGTCCATTTAGCGCCACCTCGCCCGTTGCTGATCCCAGCCATCTCCCCAGAGGTCACCATATCTGCTTCTCTGTCTCCGATTTTGACTTCTTTCTGCAAACTCTCAAGGTATTCCTGTTTTCCTCTTCTTAGTTTTGGATTCTTTTCGTCATTTTACTTAAAATTTGGTTAAAGTGAAACGAAATATAGATAACGAATTAAAAATAAGATTTTTCTAAAGTAAATTATCTTCTAGGAGTGAGTTTGTGTTGGTTTAACAAGCGACGGTTTTTCGAGAGGGGTTTGGTTTATATTATCTAGTATTTGACTAGAATGTATTCTCCGGTTGTATAGACTTTTATTTATATTGAAATTTTAAACCCAGGAAACTAGAATTGAAGACGCTTAAAGGGATATTCAAAATGTAAACCAAACCGGACGGATTCATTGCAAACTGATCCAACTTTTCTGGCATTTGATGTAGAGATGTACAGAGTTTACCTTTCAGTTCCTTGTTTTGCTGTTAAACTTTGTTGTTCTATTGTATACTTACTCTGTCTAATCCATATTTATATAATGAGCCAGCACCGCATGGGTAAAGGTACCCGTTTGTGTTACTAAAAGGCAATCAAGTTTAGGCATGGGTTTTTTTCCACCAAAATCTGTCACTAGCAGCTGAAGTCCTGCGTCCATGAAGTTAAGTGTCCTAAAATCGAAGTAGAATAGGAGATGCCCTTAGAACTAAAACTTTAACAGTATTGGTGCCAATTTGTCTCTGGGACTTTCAAATGCCTGAATTTGATTTTCCTTTGTGATTTTATGCATTGGTGGAACGAGAGGAGTGGCTAGATATTGCTACCAAATGTTTATCGTCAACTGGCAGTGGCATTTTTGCATTTTTGTCAGTGTTATAACAATAACTATTGTAGCTAAATGATATTCGGTCTTGTAGGAGAAGGGAATACAGACTTTCCAGAGGTCCCTCCCTGATGGGAAGGTTAAACAAGTCTTCTTCTTTGATCCAGATGGTTAGTTTTCTTCACCACAATATTTCATGTAACCAATTACTTTAAAAGATTCACATTGCTCATTGTTTTTCCTTGACTTGTTTGAAGATCGCATATCTTATTGACTCCATTTGTATACGCATGCCTGGAACATTTTGTGCCTTAAAGCATTGATTAATCTCTGTGATGCCCTGTGTCAATGGTTGAAAGTTTTGGTATTTATCTCTGAAAATGTTGCTGTGATGTGCAGGTAATGGATTGGAAGTGGCAAGCCGCATAAGTGAATAGACCATCTCCATCCGTGATGGGTACATAACTATGTCGTCAAAGTAGACTGTATGAAATTATCTGACGACATGCTAGCATTGGTGTTCATTATAGTCACGTATGCATGGAGTGTTAATTAAAATAATGAGCAGCAGTAGTGGCCTGTTACCATTTGAGATCCAAGCAAAATGTGCTTTGAATCAGGAATTGTCTATCTATGTATGCTTATGTCGTTTGTTAAATAGAAAACCTGAAAAACAAAAGGTCACCAAGTTAACACGTCCCAAGCCAAATGTGTTAGTTAGAGCAATGTCTTCGTCGACAGCACGTTGAACAATCGCCACGCGTACTCTTAGAAAGTAGACTCAGCGACACTTGTATCACTAATAAACAAAGAAAGCTACTTGTTTGTTTGACAGGTTTCTGTAATATGACGCGAGCAAATGTTGTTCCATTTCAATCATATGGACTGAACTTTTTATGCTATAGTTCATGGCAACAGTTGTGGCCAACGTAATCAAAGAACAATTGCTTGAGATGAGCCAGGAACAGCCGCCAAGGCACGAAGGCCGAGATACGTGGGAGTCAATCAAATACGGCTACGTTTTCAACGTATCTGGCGATCTTGCTTCAAAAACTGTTGCATTACAAGATGCTGCCATGATGCAGCGCGCTGAAACCTTGGCGTTTGGACAGACGCAGAAGGCTTGACCGGCTGAAGTCATGCGATCTGCTGCAAGAATAAACGAGCGTGCCGGGTTTGTCAGTCGGGAGATGCTACTGATGTCACCAGAATCGAAGCGTCACCATCACAGGAACTGACGTTCCTGGTGGCCGTGCAATCACTGAATCACTCTGTGGACAGGTCCCCTCTTTCTTATATTACTTTTTTAGCTAACTTAGCAGCTTGAACATACAAGTCTTCAAATAACTATATCCATGTTGTACCTAACAATTGTGTTATGAGAGAGATGTTTAACGATTGTTTTACTAGTCATTTAAGTTCATTACAACTCCTCCGACGTCTATAGACGTGTGTATGAATTATGGGATTCGATCGATCTGGTATATTTGGTGCAAGGTTGTTGGGCAAGATGTGCAAGTGGCAGCTCGGCAAACAAGCCAACAAGGTATAATCACTGCAGGGCGAAGGCTTGAAGCTACAATTCAAACTGCCGGGATCAAGCCAGTGGATCGAAGCGATGCTGCTGCTGTCAGGGAAGCAGAAATGAGAGCAACTGGGAGTAACCTTGCAATCCAAGGAGGGTACGCAGCCTCAACTCAGTCTGCTGCAGTATACAATTCCGGAATGATCCGTGATGAGGACAAGATAAAGCTTAAAGATGTATTGGCGGTAACTATATATCCATGCATGCTATCTAACTTCTTGGATCGCTTGATATGTATTTGGTTAATGAATTATATAGAAAATTAACACTACTAAGTACTGGTGAACCTGTACGTTACATGGCAGGGTGCAAGTGGAGCTTTGTCAACTAAGGCTGTGAATCGGCAGGATGCTGAAGCGGTGGTGAATGCAGAGCGGCCGAATAGTCCGACGTTGACCACGCATCCAGGAGGAGTGGCGTCTTCTATGGAAACTGGTGCTAGGTTAAATGACAGTGCTAATGTAGGATGCACGCAGTAGTTAGTAGAGTAACTGTGAACGTAATAAAATAACTGTCATGTAATCAGCAATTAGTCATGTCGTCTAATAAAACTAAACTCCTGCAGTTTGTAGTTTCGGAGTGAAGAGTTCTCGCTTTGTACTAGCAACTTTTGTCTTACAATCATTAATTAATCTCCTGCATGTTGTTTCCTTGAAGTTTCCGCTTAATTACAACTGTCTTCTTTTGCAATCTGTCAATCGAGGTCCACCGGTTGAAGATCGTTTTATAGTCACGATTGTTATAGTAGACTGGATTAGAAGTGCCAAGACTCTGAGACGATTTGAAAATCATGGATCATAACACACCGTAAATTTGCTAGCTATTTTGACCTTGTTACAGTTTATAGTTGGAATAAATGAAATCAAATATGTCTAAGCGGGCGGCTCTACAATCAGAAAACTAATTGAAATAAGCATCATTAATTAATCTCAAAATCTGTTACAGTGAGAGATGAAGTAGTGGCTTTGGCTAAGTGGAAGACCAAAAAGATTGAGATCCCTCTCAGATGAATAGAATGCACGTTTATGTTTAACCAGATCTCAATCTCTGTAACTAGTAATCAGATTTGACGCCTATCAAATTAGCAATAACATGTGAACTGTGAACTAGAAACTTGACTGGAAAATTTTCGGTGTGCCGAAGTCCGCATACAGTGTGAGGCAATACTAACGATTCGCCATCTGCACAGTTTGGTGCTCAGTGTCTCCAAGCTGTGGAAACCTTGACAGCAGGTGATAAACCTGTGGACCAAAGCGATGCGGCTGCAATTCAAGCAGCAGAGGTGAGAGCCACAGGAAGCAATGTTATAATCCCAGGCGGTCTCGCCGCTTCAGCGCAATCCGCCGCAGCTCACAATGCAACAGTGGGCGGTGAAGAAGACAAAATCAAGCTCAATGAAGTTTTGGTGGTAATTAAATAAGATCGTACGCATGATCTTTGATGTTTGTAACCAATCCCTTGTTATACAACGTGCTATATACTATTACAAATGAAAGTAATTGTTGCAATTACTTGTTATATAATGACACAGGGTGCAACCGCGAAGTTGCCTGCCGATAAGGCAGTAACTCGCCAGGATGCTGAAGGGGTGGTAAGTGCAGAGCTGAGGAATAACCCGAACGTGACTACATATCCAGGTGGAGTGGCGGCGTCTATGGCCGCAGCTGCCAGACTGAATGAGAATGTGAATGTATAATCAACTTAGCTAATTAAGCCAGTTAGGAACGGCGTTCGTGTAATAAACTTGAATAATCCATAAGGTGTTGAGTACAACTACATGCATGCGACTTTTGCCCTTTGGCTTGTAATAATGGCGGACGATATTACACTGGTTTCTTTCTTGTCTCGTCACTTTCGTATTGGTCTGTCTTCTAAATGAAGAGGTTCTGCTGAAAGCCTGTAACTGGCTGCTCTCCTTGCAAGTCTACCATTGTACGTATATATTTGTTTTCCAAGTTTCGCTTCTCCCTTCCGAGTTATCTGTTCGTTGAACGCATATTAACCGATGATTATGCTCACAGAAAAACTCAAATTGGGCCTGGAAGAACAATGGTTTGTCGGGCCATGAGAAATAGGTTCTTTACATGGGTCTTTTGAGGCTCACTGTCACATGAACAAGCCAGTTTCTTTCCACAATGACTAGTAATACAGACATAATTATCTGTTCCAATTTTAAAATTTTGAATTCCGAATTGTCTTTCGGTGGGGCACGTTGTCATCACCCCAATCGTTTGTAGTGTTCATTGTTAAGTACTTTGTCATCTTTCATGCCGCTGTTATCATTTTTTGACCTGGCTGAATTTCTTGGCAAAATCAAGGCACGTATGACATGGAGGCAAAACACATACACATGATGCTGTCTTCTACTTCTAGACTTTATACGCATGATATACAAATTTGTTTGATCTTTTTCACATTTTATTGCTAGTAGTTAAAAGAGATTAGAATTTTTTTAAATTTTTTATTTTTATTTTAATGAAGTAATTAGAAATTTTTTATTTTTTAAATTTTATTTTAATTAAATATTAATATATAACATAGATACAAATAAATAATTTAAATTATTTTTAAAATTTTTTTTATTTATATTATAAAATAAAAGTATAAATTTAATTTATAAATTTTATTAAAATATAATTTAAATTATTTATTATTAATTTTAAATAAAAAAATTCGATCATAATACATCTCGGCTCCGTACAAGCACAGAAACCAGTAAGGTTTAAAAAGATACAAACCAGAAATACACAAACAAGTCTCTCTCTCTCTCTCTCTCTCTCTGTCTTTTCAATTCTCTCCTGCATAGCCTTCGAGCCCTAAACAAGACATTAAACGCACAAGTCTCGCCAGATAGAACTTCCTCTGTATCTCTTAGACAGATTCACCTTCTCTCTTTGTCTCTCTCAGAATGTCTAACATCTTTTGGAAACACTTTCACCATTGCTTCTCAAGCCTCAGATGCCTACCTGCTATAACCCCACCTCCTCAATCACCTTCAAAACAAGATCAAAATCAGTCTTCAACCACCAGCACACCACTTCTCTTCAAAAACTTCAACTCTCTCTATGATCTTTCCTTGGAGCTTTCCACCTCAAAATCTCTAACTCCTTCAACTACTGACGACTACTTCTCCTCCTCCAATTACTCTGATACCGAGTCTGAGGCTATCTCCCCGCCAGATTTCGCCACCATTTTTGCGTCTCAACGCTTCTTCTTCTCCTCTCCTGGTCGTTCCAATTCCATCATCGAGTCGCCGGATAGTTCCAGACCAGACACTCAAGAAACTTCACTCAATGGAGGCGTGGCTGTCAAGAAGTACTCACCAGATCCTTACAATGATTTTCGTCGCTCAATGCAAGAAATGATTGAAGCAAGAAACTTAAGGGACGCGACGGCTGATTGGGATTTCTTGCATGAGTTGGTCCTTTGTTACCTTACATTAAACCCAAAGGAGACCCACAAGTTTATCATTAGCGCTTTTGCTGACATTCTGATTTCCCTTTTGTCATCGCAAGATTCTGATAGTCACCGGAAATTTTAAGGGCATCGGAGGTGATATCGTATTAACCCTGTATTTAGCTAATGATGAAAAGAAAAACAGCAAGAAATCCTGGCGGTTGTTTCTTTTTTTCTTTTTTAATATTTTTGGTTATTGCACTTGCATGGAATTACTTTGCCTTCGGTGAAAAAGGGATGTTGTCTTGTTGCATTACGAGAAGACAAAATAAGGATTTAATGTATTAGATTACCAGAGAACCAAGGAAGCGTGGCATGTTAATGTCTCGATGCATGTTATATATGCATATTTAATGTGTTATGTAAATTTGTGGGTAAAAATGCATGTGTTTTCTTGTTATGTGTTCCATGATTGATTAGCAAATTATGTTTGTGAAAAGCAAAGATCATATGTCGTCCTGGAATCCGTTGTGGTCCTGCAAGAATCCTGGGTGCCACCATTGTACATAAATGTTGAAGAAAGTAGCAAGACATACTCACGAGCCTCGGTTTATGGAAGATAACCTAGCTGGGGCATATGAATAATTGATTGGTCGATGTGATGTGTTGATATATTAACCTTGTTCAGCTAAGTATGGTACATTACTATTCCTTTTGCATCGAAAAGTTTGCATTTCAAGCCCTATCTTCATATTGAATCACTAGATGTTACCCTTCTTCCTTGTATTCGAATTACAGAGTTTAAAAATGTACCGTAAGATGAAGAAGATCTTACGGTACATTTCATTTATCCAACGAGTTGCAATGATTTCATATTATCCAAGAATATCTCCACAAATTGTAAGATGAAGAAAGTTTAGACTGATAATCAACGCAAACCATGTTCTAAAGACGTTATTTAAAACTTTAAAAGGTGTGTATCCAACAAAAAGGGAGTCCTCTAAGCCTATAGTGTTGATGTTTACAGAGTCCTAAAGTCGGACTGTAGTAAATCAAGCTGAACAGCATTCCCCGAAACTGGAGCAAAGAGCATTGAAAATCCCAACTTTGCTTAGAAGATAGCAAGGCATGGGAATATTATTTAAGAGTTAAGTAAATTTACCCAAAAGGCAGGTGGGTTTTCCCCCTTGTTTATATTTTATACATGACAGAAGAAGAGAAGACAAAAGTAATAGGATCCAAAGAGAGATATCAACTACTGCCAAAAGAATATATATGAGACGCTTTTGGAAATTTACATCTACTTAATAATTATATATAAAGTTAGTTGGCTTAGGTAAGGTTATGGCACCAGAACATTTGTCCCCAGGTGCACGCTTCCATAATTATTATACTTAATCTCAGACTTCATTAATTTGGACTACAAAGTTAGGATATTTGGTGAAGAGTTCTAAATCGTCTGGCAACGTTGTCTATATATGGCTCTTTTCACTAAGCAACAACTAGACAGTCTCATTTGATCTTTTTTAAACTCAAATTTGGGGCATGAATGAATGAATGCCCATGAGAAAAATGATTAATCAATGAAGCCAAAAGGATGATTAGTGAATATTGATTGTAAGATATAAAGCCAAAAAGAAAAGTGGATACTGATAAATGTGGAGTGATGTGAGGCCAAATGCACAGGTTTGATACATTGCTACAAACAAGTAGGGCCTGAAATACATGGTAAACACACATTATTCATATAAAGAATCTTAAAGGTACTTGTGGTATTTTGCTTTTCGATAGAGGACACCAATTTGGACCAAAAGCATATACATAGCAGGAATAATGTGAGGTACTTCACTGAAAAGGGTATATAGCTAATTAAAACTTAGATATTTTCACCTCGCATATAGAGAAATTGGTTTTGAAACAATAACCATTAGACTGTCCATTGAACAAAGTTTGCATTCATAATCACACAGTTTCTCTTTCAAGCAAGGGGGACCCCGAGTTTTAGGGCTTTCGACTAGTGCAAAAAAGTTTTCTTTGTATCAAATTTAACTTTGAACCGACAAATAATTAGTAATTCAAAATTAATTTTAAATTCGTAAGCCCTATTTTGAGATCAGCTAACGAATATAGCCTGTCTTCTGTACCACCATTACTTTCAAATGAGACATACATACACAGAGAAAGAGAGAGCAGTGATCAGAATGCAGAATGCTCGCATGTAAATTCAGAATTAATAATGAATTTAAGTTGTTAATTATGATAAACAATATTATCACGCAAGAGGCATTGTTAGTTGATTCACAACTTTAACTTCATTTATGAAGTATTATAGCATCGCGTTTTTGAATCTTTCGAGTTAGTTTCTTGAACATAACATGTGTCGGAGCTTGGGTATTTGAAAGTCTAGCTCTCACTGATCCATTGGATTGTCACTTTCCTGGAAGAGCCCATAAGATCTTCAATATGAGTATACAGAAGGCAATGTCTGACGATGTAAATTGGCAAAAGAAATGTCGAGTGTCAAATCTTATTGACAATGACTCGAGATTTCATCAGCTCGTTAGAAAGCAGCCCCTCACTTAAAAGCACACGCGCACGCATCTGCGCTGTCTTATGCAGTAAGCATAATCTTACCGACTCTAGACTATTAGCAATCTTTAATTGTATGAAGAAGATCTTAGCCAGCTTCCTCGAAAAAGCAGAGCTTGGCAACAGTGACATCTTGTCTGGTTGATTAATTAGCATTCGCGTAACAATCATTGCAACAAGTGGAGCATGGAGGGGCAGGTTATGAACCCAAATAATTGAGAAATAATTTAAGAGATCAGAGACAGCGGATGACCAAATTGAGAAGTTGTTTTGTCAGGTTATTGCATAGAGAGTTCATCTCAATCAATTCAAAACTGATTTCTTGCACCTAGAGATCTTCTCTCTTTTGGTCCCATCAAAACCCTGTTGCAGACATGCATGCAATGCAATTCCTCATGTAAACTAGCGACAATGTTTATAACCATTTTCACTGCAGGTACAGTAATAAAGATTCAAATCTGAGTAACAGATAGAGAGAGACAAGACTTGGTTGGTTAAGACTGAAGAAGGCTGGATTGCCGTTGTCTAAAAAACTGCCAAGTATTCTGACATAATTGTTTGCTTATGCAGATTTGCTGCTTGAAATCTGTTGATAATTTACTATTAGGCCCCAGTTTCATGGGCTTATGCCTCGGGAATGCCTTGTTTTGTTCATTTAAAAACTGTTATCTTTGCTGTAGCAGTAGCTAAGCAGTTGTAGCTCTTGTTTCTCATACATGCAGGCATTACAGATACTGGACGTTGCACCATGAAATTTTAATTATTTTGTTCATTGTCTTGTTGACCCTGAATCTATTCGACATCACGCGTAAGTTGGGGGATTTGGGTTTGGATTTTCTCGACATGCACATGAAAGTCTTACCATTGGACGTTGAGAATCGTTTGGCCCCATTATCAATCACTGTTTGTCGTGAAGTACACTTATAATCTTATATATAAAATATGGGGGTAGAATCAGAGTACCTATCTTTACATAATTATACTAATTTTGTAATTATTAAATCAATATATTTTTAATAATTAAAATTAAATTTAATATATATAATTAATACATTAAAATTAATATATATTTGAAATATGATATTAACTATTTAATTAAAATAATATGAAAATTATATTAAAAAATAAAATTATTAATCTTAACCCATAAAATATTTTGAGCATGTTTCATTTGGTGCTTAGGCCCAATTACTGAATGCACAATCAGGGAAAGGTCAATCTAGTCTATATTCTGGGCCATGTAGGCCCATGAATCGGCCCAATATATCCCAACTCACACTCTCAACCCGCACTGGTAGAAAATGGCGCTTTGCCTCCGACTGACGGTAGCATCCATCATACCAAAAAGTCCGTACGGTCGAAACGCCCACTCGTTAGCCACCGCATTTCTTTCCACCACCTTAAACTAAGAACGACGGCTAGTTGATTGAAGAAACAGCTGAAAAGACGGAGACGGCTAACGAACCGGATTCTGAATCGGCGAGTGGTGCCAGCGATTCCAGTGCCGAGTTGAGCTAACTGGGTTCGGAAACAAAGGAAGTTTTGAAGGAGATGAAAGAAGAGAAGGAGGGAGATTTGTGGAGAGGGGTTGCGGGAGAGACTAGGAAGATAAGACGGCCGGCGTTTGGTAAGGTTTTGGGTACGACGGGTGTCGTGTTGGGAGTGATTGCTGGGTCCACTGTCGTTTTGCTCACGGTGAATTTCGTTTTGGCGGAATTGTCTGATCGGAGAAAGATCAAGGAATGATAGTGACGGCCGATATAACTAGGAATTTTGCTTTGCTATAGAACACTTTTTCCTTCTTTTCTTTCCAGCACTGGTTCTGTAATCTGGTAACTATTGAACTCGTAATAGATCATTAACCAGAAGTAGAATTCAATATGAACAATCTGTAAACTGTCAAGACAATTGTTGCATCACGTATTCAATGATATTAACTTATGATAATGATTCTGAGTTTACACAAGCAGTGCACAATCACATGATTCTCAGCAATTTTCTAGTACATGGTTGTTTTAATGGCCAAGGGATCCACAAAACAAAATCAAGTCCAAATATGCATCACTCTTTCTTCTTATAGGACTTGCCCACAAAATTAAAAGTTGCAAATATGGATACCTTTTCTCAGGCAGAAAGTTCAAACACAAATTAGCATACAGTAATAGTTGTTTCGGGCTACTATCCTGATGATCCAAAAACCCAATTCTCTAACAGCAATTACATCGTAACAAACATCAAGGTAACTATTATCCGGCAAGTTCAAGAAATCTTGGTGAAATAGAAATGCAACACCTATCACTCACTTGAACCAGCAGGGCCAACAAGGACTCCTTGAGCAGAGCCTTCCTTCCTGCTAGTATCATCCTTCACATCACTGTCAGGCTTTCGGATCCTAATTTTGTATTTAGCTTCAAACTCAGCGATTTCTTTCTTCTTCTTTTCCAAGGCCTCGTTAAGCCTTGCAATTACCTCCTCTATTCCTTCTTTATTGCGCTGGACAGCAGGAAGGACCTCTTTGATTGTTCTCTCAACCAGCACACCTCCAATCATCCGGTAACACCGTCTAGAAGGTTCAAGTGGCTGAATAGCATTAATGACCAATGAGTGCTCACTTGCTTCCATCTCCAGTTCGGTAATTTTCGAGTAGATTTGATTTAGTTCACTTCTCATAGATGCATACATATTTGCAACTATTTGCTCATTTACTGGCTCCCTGCGTTCAGTTTCAGCTTGGGTGGCCATGATTCTCTGCACCCAAAAAAAAAAAAAAAAACAGATCCTGTAGAGTGTGAATCACTCAGGAAATCACATCTCTAGTAAATGAATCAACATAAACTTGTAAGTGTTTTGACAAGTAATTGAATTTCCAGCAGAAACATAGATTCCATTTCCAAAAACAGCAAACACAATGATAATACATGCATGGTGATAAACCCGTTTGAGAATTGGACAGGAATATTATAAAATAAAATTTCGTGAGGTGAGAACAAGACATGTCATGATCTAGAATTCATTTTCTATAAACATTAGATGTAAGGAAAACACTGGAAAAGAAAAATATATGTGTATTGATGCACTTATTACATACAGCAACCAATAATGAAACGCCAATGCAGCAAAAGCAATAGATTGTAACGAATCTCTATATGGCACGCGACAGAGGAGGTTATGACACCCGTGCTGAATGTAGTGTTGCTGTCCTTGGATTCAACCATTAATACAAATTCGCACGTACCCAAAATTTCTTACCAGACCACTAACCATAATTTCAACACAACTTCATTCCCTCAAAACCTTAACAACAACAACTGAATCAATCAATCCAGTAGCCGTATACAGGATAAGCGAATAGTTTACAAATTAGTTAACATTGTTTGAAGTGTCATACACATCTCCATGCCCATGTCCCAAAAAAAACTTGATTAACAAAAAAAATTGCAAAACATGGCAGCAAATTTATAAGCAACATGCACCATTAAATAGAAAGCTAAAAGGGGCTAAAAGGAACAACATCAAAAACAATATCATAGATAATAAGATATATGAACACAAATTAATGGAGATGACAAACTCATTTGATGAAATCTTCTTGAACTATTAAAATTTTCATTCATACTTCTTCTCTTTTCAAAACTTAGGAATCAAAAAACAAGTTACCAAATCGACTGATATGATTTAGGACAATAAAAAGAACAAAAACTGAACACCCTATAAGGAGAAGAAAAATGAAATTAGAACAACAACCCTGTCATTCTGTTATGTTTGCTTGTTTTCCTAGAAGAAGAGAAAAGCTCACGGCATACCTGATGGGGAGATCGTAAACCCTAGCGCTAGAATTTTATAGAACAGATCGCCTAACGAGAGAGAGAGAGAGAGAGGGAGAGAGCAGAAACTGAAAGTGAGAGGGAGAGACCAGATGGAAGAAGGCCGACCAAAACGGTGACGTTTTTGATTCGCCAAACCTGACGCCCTTTTTAACACATCCATGCTGACGTTAGTGATTTACACTTACCTGTTATAAAAGTAAAGTGTCAAAAGGGGTCCGGCCCCGTCTACCGTACAATATTAGATTGGCATTTCTCCTTAAGATTCGAAATATATATATATATATATATATATTTTTTTTTTTATTTTAAGAGAATAATTTCAATTAATTTAATAAAAAATTATTAAAAAAAAAGAAATTCTAAAAATATTCTCAGAAGTTAAAGATATATCGAACATGAATTAGTATCAAATAATTAAGTTAATTGATTTTAAGAAGACTGATTAGACAACACCAACTAATAAATAAATGATCAACCTGCAACATCAGCAAGCAGCGAGCCTTGGCATTTGCTTTACAATTCATGTTAAAATTTTAGAATTCAAATATAAAATCACTGATTATATTCTATGTTTAGAATTGTCATATTAATTTATAATTGCCATGAACTAACATCCACTGGGTCGCAAAAATAAATGGATGGATGGATGGATGGATGGATGGCTGAGTGATTGCCAAACATTTGCTGCCAAATAGAAATAGATGTTTTCGGAATCGTTCTGACTGACTTGCTTTCCAGGTTTAGTTTCAAATATACCTCCAGAACAAAGATGAAGTAACTGGAGCTCATCTTATTAGCAGAACAGGAGGAAACCAAAATGCAAAACTATAATCTACCGTGTGTTTACTGAGAATCATGTTCTCTCATAATCTAAACAAAATCGTAATGCCAAACACAAACCAAGAGACTTCAGCAACCGCAAAAGATCAAGGCTCGAATGTCATGCTTTCTGCCTCTTTCCTCACTGATTCAAACAGCACGGAAGATAGGTACCTCTCTCCAAAGCTGGGAAATATTGCCTGCACAAGTAGATACACGAAACAAAATGATTACCATAGACTGAATCAAGATTGAAGATTGAAATTTGATTATTAGGAAAGACGGTGTGGAATTATAAAAACTTGGGTGAATGCAAAAAATATGAAAGTTAGTGATTTAAGCAAGCAGGAGACTCCAATGCCACATATAGAGATTGGTTCCCCGCTTTGATGCCATGGATCCGAAGGAATGTATGCAAACGTATTTCAATTGCCGTTAGCCAACAGCCATCCGTTCAGTCACTTAAAAATGCACTTGGAAGTTTAGACACACAAAATGGAAAGAGGAGGTGTGTCCACATCCAGGTCATTTGTCCTACAACTTGGATAAGAGTTGAAAATCAAAGAAATAAAATTTCTCTGGTGCACAAAAAATGTAGCCCAATCACATTCTAGAGAAGTAACTGCTGTTCTACCAGAATATTTATTTGTTTTTAATCTCAGGGATTGGGCCAGAAGAATGACAGAGTAGATAAAACAGCAGTGCAATACAACAAATAAAGACTTCAAGTAGCCATTGATATCGCTGGAAGACTTCTCCGTATTAACAAGAAATGCAAAATCATAATTTAGAACCAATTACGGAACTAAACATCTCTAATATGCTCAGCTCACTACTAAATAAAATGAAACTAAAAGGAGATCATTAAACTTACGACAATGAGTTTTCCAGCATTCTCTGGTCTCTTTGCAATCTTAATTGCAGCAGCTGCAGCAGCCCCAGATGATATTCCCACCTGCAATAAAAAGCCCAACAATTAGGGGTGGTAAAATGGGGAAAAAAGCAGACTGCAGTGATACAATTAGAAACAAACAAAATTGAAATTCTACAAGATTACCATAAAACACAGATCTAAACCCACCATTAGAGTTTTCAGAAAAGATAAAAACTTACAAGTAAGCCTTCTTTCACTGCAAGACACTTTGCAGTCTCAATTGCTTCATCACTCGATATCTGCGAGATTATACAAAAGTCAAATTAGCAACTTGATAACAGCTGTGACCATCAGAGGTAATACAAACAAAACTTGCATCAAATATCTATAGAACTATACAAATATTTGAAGCAATGTAGCTAAAAGACATGGTCACTAGAAGAGCTTAATGAACTTCTCTATAAAACGACAAATAAGAATGCATTACATGTACAGATATGCATGTTACATTTTGGTTTCCAAACATTTTGAAACTTGCAAACTTTCTGTCTCCATTACAAGCTCTAACTATTTCAATTTTGACCAAACCAACAAGCCTCAAAAAGAGAAATTTAGTAAGAATGGTAGTCACTTGCTGAGGAAATGGCTGGAATCATGTGGGATAAACCTGGCCTTATCAGGAAACATTAATTTGGGCGTTGAATATGAAGAAGCTTTATTAACCCTTTTACATGATTATGCAATTATATTGTTTGTTTGGTGAAGCCAACAGCAAACTTTTAAATGGCGCTAGAGGACAAGAAGTTGATAATTCACATTGCATAATTTCATGCATCTGTGGAAAGATACATGGGCCTTACTTGAATAACTTCATCAACGATATCGACTTCCAAAACACCAGGGACAAAACCAGCACCTATTCCTTGGATCTTATGTGGACCTTCACATTCATTCGAACAATATGCATCAAGTTAGTCAAATCCAATAACCAAGAGTCCTCTATCTTTAAGTGTCTGTAGACATTGATGTAAATATAAATAATTACAGATATATCAGCTTTCATGTGTTGAAACCAAAATAAACATTTACCTCCCCACAAAAGCTAGATATGACTCTAAATAATTAAATGGGTCAAGCTAAATGCACAAACACTGCTATATCAAGTAATGGTAAAGGAATATATAACCGTGAAGAGAATCCAAGAGCATTGGTGCCAACACTGAAAGCTTAGAGGTTATCAACTTAAACAATTATGCATGTGCAAGGAGATTATCTTAGAAGGAAGCTAATCATGTCATAACACTAACTTTCATTGGCAGTAAGAGAAATGAAAGCGAACCACAGCAAGAAAGAAAGGATAACTGATTTCAAAACTTTCACTTTCTCAATATTTACAGCCAGACCAAAACTTTTGTTTCAATGGAAATAAGAAAGGGTGATGTCCTTGATCTTCTTCTAAACAAAAACACACAACGATTCAAACAGAAAAAAAATAACTAAAAATATGTTTTAATAAGCATAAACGACGCACACAATGATCTTTTATGGATGCTTAGTTGGCCAGAGCACCATGGCCAAAGTCCTGGTCCGTAGGCACAGCCAAGACAAAGTGTGTGTTGCAGAATGCAGTTTTAATTTTGAAAAAGAATCTGTCCCTATTAAGATGTCAAATGATTTTGCTGGCTTTTAGCCATTCATCTTTTATAAGGATTCCTTCCTCCTTTATATTCAATTGTTCAACGCCAAAAACTTTTTAAGTTACATGGTTCATTCTGTGAACAATATTGGTGCGTCTCAATTAGTGATATGTAAAGAGAAAAGATCATCTGAGTGTAGGCATTAAAGTTAACTCACCAGGTTTTCCTCCTGTTAGAACAGGACTTTCAGCTGGTTCTATTCCATAAAGCTAAGCAGAAAAGGACAAATAATCAGATATCAATCACTGTACATATGAAGCAAAAGCTTACAGTAGACAAGAATTAAAATTATAATCTATTCTTCAAAAATGCTTGAAGGTAAATACTTTTGGATTGATATTTATAATATACCATAGTCATACCTTTATGTTGGGGTTCTGCTCTTTGAGAAATTTCCCTGCACCTGTTATTGTGCCACCAGTACCAATTCCAGAAACAAATGCATCAATTTTTCCTCCTGACCCTTCCCATATCTCTGGTCCAGTAGTTTCATAATGGATCTGCACTAACAACATTGACCACTTAAAACTTTTACCCCCCAAAAGCATCCACTTGATTATGATTATTAATTAAGATAATACCTTTGGATTGGCAGGATTTTCAAATTGCTGGAGCATGTAAGCATTGGGCGTCTTAGCCAGAATCTCCTCTGCCTTCTGAACAGCGCCCTTCATCCCCTTAGCAGGGTCAGTGAGAACTAACTCAGCTCCGAAAGCTCGAAGAATGATTCTTCTTTCAATACTCATTGAAGCTGGCATGGTGATGATAAGCCTATAATGCTTGGCTGCTGCCATAAATGCCAAACCTATCCCAGTATTTCCACTTGTAGGTTCAATAAGGACACTCTTCAACAAACGTCCAAAAATGCAATCAATGTCATGAATAATTCAACAGATCAAAAATCCCACCAAATAACAAACTCATTGAATTTTTTCCTTTCAAATCCACATTAAAATTGACAACAAAAATAAAAAGGAATCAAAATAGTTTTCCATTCAAATTACTATTATTGTGGTCAGATATGCCTACTTTGTAACAAACAGATCTTCACTAGTAATCCTGCCATTATAAGTTTCTAGATTAGAACAATAAAAAGAGAAAAGACATAAGTAAAAACAACAAACCTGCCCTGGTGTGATAAGACCCTTTGCTTCGGCATCTGCAATCATGCTATAACCAATCCTGCACATTGGGAAACAAAATTTAGACATCACCACTGCCCAATACTTTATCCTAAGACCCAAGAGCACTGGATCAAGAAGTGGTCAAAAGCCACTAATTTGCAATAAATGCAAACAGTAATAACAAACTATAATGTTCAAGAAAAATATAATAATACCTGTCTTTGACACTAGAGCATGGTTCCATCATCTCTAGCTTAGCAGCAATACGGGCAACACATCCATCCACAATATTGTTAAGATACACCAATGGGGTCTTGCCAATTAACTGCAAAGAAAGAGAGAATCATGGAACTTCCAAATTGAACAAACCATTTCACTGTTTTTAGATAACAACGAACAATAATACATATGCGCCAATATCAACTTACTTCTGTAACATCTTTGGCAATGTTGCCCTTCTTATCCGCCATATTTTCAGATTACTGCAATCAACCGAACAAAATATTTAAACATTAAAATATAAAGCGAAATAACAGTTACACCTGTAAAAATATAATTAATTGAAGATATTCTAAAAAGATTAGTAAAAAAGAAAATCAAAATACTTAATGCTTTGATTTGTTGCGGAGTGGATTCTTCGTATGAACTTTTAGAACACTAAAACACTCCAACATAAAAACCCTATTTTGTTTTCCGTTACTGTCACCGGTTTTTCTTGGCAACCAAACAGAAATAGTGATTGATGATATCAATTATCATTAATCACGAACAAACCCAGAATTTAAAATAATCAGAGCGATTAAAAGATATTAGATTAGCTCATTTTAAATCATAAATCTGATTTAAATAGTGAAAATGAAAGTAATCAAGAGCCATAAACAATTGAATAAACAGAAAATGGTTTTAAAAAAAGAAGAATTACCTTAACCGATGATGCTTTGTCGAAGGTGATGAAGCTTGGATGACAACCGGTGGCTACGGCAGAGTAGGGATTGATTTATATTGATAACGCAAGGATGAAGATTCAAACAAGAGTGGTTACTTCGAACCTAACCCGAATGGGGTTACCAACTGACGGTGATGGTTAAGTGACCAAATAGGAAAATCTTGTTGGACTGGCACGGTTTAGAATAATTTCCTGTCCGAATAAAATCGGTAAATCCACGTATGATAATAGTGATATAAAAATATTAATAATTAATTACAAAAAGAAGGGTAACGTCCGTGCTTCACTCCGATTGGTGGAATCCAAATGTAAATTAAACAAATTAATATAATTTACTGTCAAGAGAGAGAGAGAGAATGATCAAATCCAGTTGACTGCTACGAGTTTATTCTGAAACAGCCAAGAAAATTAACAATAATTTCTAATTTATAATTAAAAAATTATCTGGCATCAGGTTGCGTAATCTGCCAAATTGGCGTGTTCCACGTCAGCATTATTTTGTCACGTGGGACCTGACCTGTTGCCCTGGACCCACATCCAAATGTCAGCAGTAAGTAGGGGCGGACCAAGAGAAAAATTTAATGGAGATTTATTTTATTACGTTAAGGTGATAAGATAATAAAATTATTTATAATTTTTTAAAATATATACTAATAAAAATATTTTTTTATTATTAATTAAATAATTTTATTTCATAGATAAAATTAAATAAATATAAACAAATTACTAATTGATTGAGATGGATTTAAACATATATTAATTTAATTTTAATTTTAAAAAGTAAAATACATGCTACTTAATTCAAATTGAAGCCAATTAAATTGTTCTAACTAATTTTTTTGTTTAAATTTAATCCCAATTAAATTGACTCAAATTAACTAATTTAAATTAATACAAAGAAGAGATAATTTAAATTATTTTTAGATTGAAAAAACGTTAAAAATACTTAAATTTTAAGAGTTTTTGACAAAAATAGTTTAATATCTAAAAATTACATGATAAGAATAATTTTAATTTAAATATTAAATTTTTAAATTTTAATATAAAAAATTTAAAATTTGAACTATAAATATAAATAAATTAAAAAAAAAAACAAGTTTTAAGGAGGAGAGGGAATGGCAAAACCTTATCCGATCAAGTGCCATGCATCCTAACACGCTCGGAAAATTAGCTAAAACATTTCATCTCTCTGCGGAACAAAACTATTGCAACTCTTCATTTCAGCCCATCTCCTTCCATCACTATAGCAAAACAAAGGCACCCCACCACCAGCAGCAAGCTCACTTTTCACTTCAACTCCAGGCAACGCATTGGATGGCAGAGAAGATTTCAATCAACCATCGTGAAATCTTACAAAGTGTTGATTGAGCATGAGGGTCAGTCGACAGAACTAGAAGTGGACCCTGACGAGACTATATTGTCCAAAGCGTTGGATTCTGGCTTGACTGTGCCACACGACTGCAAGCTTGGAGTGTTCATGACTTGTCCTGCCAGGCTTATCAGTGGCTCGGTTGATCAGAGTGAAGGCATGCTTAGTGATGATGTTGTTGAGCGAGGCTATGCGTTGTTGTGTGCCTCGCATCCCAGATCAGATTGTCATATTAAGACCATTCATGAAGAAGAGCTGCTGGCATTGCAGCTGGCAACTGCTGATGATTGATTTTTTTCTTTTAATGCCTTAGTTTGCGAATTGGGTGGTGTTTTATAATGCTTAGGGGATGCAGAATAGAGTTTATCTTTGCTTGCTGCATATGTTTATCTTATTGCAGGCATTCTAATCATCTTCAGTTTCATCCCATCCTAATAGTAAATCCAATTGGGCAAAACTCGGGCCAGGCCGAAAATTCTAATTACTGAGTATCTTGTTAATATGTTCGAAGCAGGCAGAGGACTTCTTGAAGTACATTGGTAAGTTCACATATAATGTTACATGAATTAGAACTAACAAAAACTAAATTGAATAACTTATGTACAACAGAAACATAAGCCATTGCAACACATCCTTCGGTACCTTCACGATTCAAATCACGAACACTTCTTGCATGACGGAGCAATAATTCAGTTGTTTTCTACTACAATCGTTAGGGGGTGATGCAATAAGATTCCTAAATCCTGTAGCTGAGTAGCCTTGAACAATTTACTTTAAAGGGGAGTGCTTTCTATCAGAAAACCACACCTTATAAAAAAGCAAAATGGGAGGCAATGTTCCTAAACAGCAGGCAAATAGCCAGCCTTGTTGGCTTTTCTCTGCTTAAAGCTTCACCTTAACATTAACACCATTATTAATAATAGCCTCAAGCACAATCTGAAGCTTTCCCTCTAACTTCTCACCTTTCCTTGGTGTGTAAACCACATCATGATTATCATCAGCTAATGCTTTCTGGGCAAGAATACATCCCACCGCGGTACAGGCGCTTGCATTCCTAGTTGAACCCAGGTCAAATTTCATATCCTTGGATATTGAATGAGCCACAACAACCACTTTGCTAGTAAGCCGGTGAATAATGCAGGCACGAATAGAGACTTTTGACATGTAGATATCCAAGCAAAATGGTTCGTGGTAAGGAGCTGTAAGCTGTTTAAAAGTCGGGATCCTAACTTTCTTTTTATCCACGCAAAAACTCTCCCTGTTGCTTAGACTTTCACTCACCCTGGCCTGGTTAATTTCTTCACAACTGGAGGCTAAACTTCGACTTTGGTTCTCCTTTTTGCTTTCTTTAGCATCACTCTTTCTCTTTGAAGCTTCTCTCTAATGACATTCTTTGAGATCACTCTGTCTTTAAAGCTTCCTTCTTTTCACTTTCCTTTCTCTCATCATTTGCCTTTGAAGGCCTCCTTTTACGAAAATCAAAACTGTACTCCTCAAACTCGCTGGAGTCCTTATCAAGTTTGTAAAAAAGATCACCGCGAATTCTCATATTATCAATCTCGTCAAAATCCGAGTCACCCTCAAAAGATGCAGCATCATCATCAACTGCATTTATAGTAGATTTTGCGTCCGTGTTCTCATCTATTCCTCGCCAAGCGTGTGCTAAACCCGCTGAAACTTGCCAAGCATCGTCGTCTACAAGCTCAATATTGTACCCATCAAAAAGAGGTCTCCTGTCGTTGAACAATGGTGAAAGATTAATCCTCGTAGAGTGATTAGTTGATGTAGTTTGCCTTTCATTTTCATCATCAACATTGGTCGAGGTTCTGGAGCAAAAGCTAGCGACTCTAGAGAGAAAACGGGTCAACCACTAGTAATCCAAAAGTAGTGCTCCTCCTCAACAACGTAATCGTCATTTTCGGTTCTGGGCAGGCGTCACTTTACAAGCTACAAGGTATAAATAAATAACAGCTGTAAGTGAGTTAGAAAGAGTTTTATTGAAGCAAAACAACAAACGGTTGGTGTACGAACAGTAATTCACCTCCTTCGCTCCAATCAGTACGATGACAAATTTGTTTCCTGACAAGATGTCAAGCGAATAAGGAAAACCATTGAAATTTCAGTTGTGTGTGGAAGTCTCAAAAGAGATTCTCCTAATATGTAGAGGCCTAGGGTTCTTGGTTTACACAACAAGATTGAGATGTCCGTGGCGCGGCCATAGCTACCTTACCGTAAAGAATTTGATCACTCTGTCGGTGTGGCATCCCATCTTGACTCAATCGAACACTATCATATAAGACAACTAGTAAACACTGCTAAAAGATTCTATTTTGACACCAATCATTGACCTATTCCCCACTTGAGGAAGAAGAGATAAGAACATACAACACTGTGCACTAATATCGTTGTTGTCAGACTACAAGAATTTTGGCCTGCATTGCAGGGTTTATATTACTTAGATACTTCTATATTGACAAATGAAAGTGTGTTCTACCCATGAGTTAATTTAAAAATTAAATACATACAAGTATCCGTTAATAAATATCGTTGCCAAAATACCTGTAACCGGTATGGTTTTTAAATTTGTACCAAAGCCATAACGAATTTTTATTTTTTATAACACATTAGAAAGTTTATCGAAACCATCCCGTGAAGGTGGGATACAAGGACCAGTCAAATTTTAAGATAAAATTGCCATCCCTAATCAAATAAGAAGGAAAGAGGATACTCAAATACCATCCAACTTTGATTAAATGATCTTACTAAAACATATGGAGCCACCTACTTCTTCCTCCAGAGTTGGAAGTGCATTTGTACCAAATCAAATCCAAAATTTCAAAATGACAGATATAGAGCAACAGCAAGATTTTTCTACAACTAATCTACAAACATAAGTAGTACTGAGTTTTAACCATTGTTATCTTCCATCATGATTACTTCCACAATCACCTAGTACTATAGTTTGATCAATATTAGAAATACTTCTCACCATGAGAAAGTAAGAAGCAGGATAACAGTTATAATTAACACACAGCCATTGCTACCGTTAAAAAAGTTAGTGATTACAAACCATTTAGAAAGCAAATGAGGTAGGGTCATCATATCAGTGGTTACCATCTTCAAAGAGTAGTCATGTCTATCGGTAGTAAGCCTGCTGATAAGCTGGTGCCAAACCGTTGACATAGCCCCCGTATGCAGGATAGTTCATGGGAGCTCCTGGGTATGATCCACCAAGGGAAGGAGGGGCTGCTTCTGGTGAGTAAGCATAGGGAGGGCTCCTGCTGCCATACACAGCTGGTGGAGATGCGTAAGCTGTGACCCCAGCAGGGTATTGAGTGTGAGAGGGAGACCTGACAAATGTAGGCGGTGCCGGGAAAGATGAGACATATGCATTCGTCAAACGGCCAGCTTTGGCTGGAGGCATTGGACCACCATTGCTGGCCCGTGTACGCTTGGTAGCAGGGACAGCAGCTGGCTTCTTCTTCTCAGTCTTGGCCTTCTCTAGCTGCTCAAGACGCTTCTTGAGGTTTTCTGGATGAAACTCAGCTTCAAGTTTGTACTCTTCAATGCACTTGATAACGGCCCGGAGAGCTGACTGTTCTTTCCGTGCAGCAAGGTGCTGTAAAGTTGGTATTTTGAGGGGGGAAAACAGTAGTTAGTTGAAAGCATGTACTTGTACCTTAAGGAGCTACTAACTATAAGAGAGTACAACATTACCCAATTCTAGAGCCTCTACTTTCCAACTGATCAGGGAGAGTTATGTAAGTAAAAACAAAGGCATTTTATAGCAAAGTGTTAAAAATATTCTAATACAAACCCTGATTTAGGCACTCACTGACAACTTTGAGACAATACAATCAAAGAGTTTTGAGCAATCATGAAAGACTTCTCTGAATACATGCAGTAGTTGGCCCATTAAAACAAAGAAAAAAAAAACCAATGAAATTATAAATGCATGAACTGGTGATCATCCATAACAAATTAACTTTACCATCTCAAAGAACAATTCATCTGTAAAACTTACTTCTAATAACAGAATGCAACCAAATATAGGCCCATTCCTGGACAAATGACTTAGGAAGTAGAAGAATAGACTCAGTACTCGGCAGGAGCTTAATAAGAGGTTAATTAGAATCTGACACCCGATAACATAAAATAATCCACTTCCATAAAGTCAAATACCATCTCAATAAGTGCATGAAATAAAGGGACAAAATGAGTTAGGGAAAAGCTTACTGCAGCTCGGCCAGCATTATTGGGATCCTCCAAAATGGATGCAGCAGCCTTCTTTGCATCCTTCAGAAAAGCTTTAAGCAGAGGAACTGGGGGGAACTTGTCCACGAGGCCAACTTCATAAGTAAAATGCACTGCATCAAGCTGTTGTCCCCTACTGATTAATTCTTCAATCATGTCTGTATATACAAATAACAAAAACTTTAACAATCATTAGCAGCTACAGGGTAGCATCTCCCACTACAAATAATGGCTCACTTCCAAATATACATGAAAAGATATATAGGATTTTTGCAAAAGCACAACAATTGAAACAAACAAAATGCAACCCCAAGAACGGAAGTATAGTTAAATCCAAGGTTAAATGGGAACAAACTATGAGATTTACTAGCAGGAAAAAAACTAACTGGAAAACATCCAAGACCAACTTCTGACCAAATATCAAAAGCACCATTACCCTCACCAAAACATAGAAGCTACTATAATCAGCTGAGACCATACTTCACCAAAATAATACACAACAATGCTAGTCCTAGTTAATCACTACGCTCAGACTCTAAACAAAAACTCAAATTTTCTACAACCGAATAAATCTGTGAACAACGATTTTCAGAAACCCAATAAGTAACTCTTTCATCTCGAAGACGTCTCGTTCATGTAACTTCTGCAAAACGTAGGTTTTACATAAACCTTAACATCCGACATCCATTGTGATTAAATAGTTCTACTTTAAATGCAAGCTTGCCATATTTGTCACTGTAATTGACTCGATTTATCATTTAATTCATCATCAAATTCACTATAGAAGCTAAATAAGTTGAATAAAATCGACATACCAGGCATCTTATTACCCAAACCAAGAGAAACTGCAAGCTTAGGCATCTGCTTCCGCCACGCTGAACCCACCACCAGCTTCCTATACAAGTCCACATCCTCCTCCTTAACAATCCCAAAGGTGACCAGATGCTGCAAGAAGGTGTGCACGTCAGGTGTCTTCACGTTCTCAATACCTCCTCTTTCTTCCAAACTCGCCTTCCAAGTCTCAGCGATCTTCTTTGCTTTCTCCTTGACGCTCGGCGTCACCAACAATCTAGATTTCCCTATCAGCGGATCTACCATCACTGGTATCAGACTCTCCAAAGCCAACACACAAGCCCAGCCCAAGTCATTGTTACTCTTCTCTCTTCTCTTATCCACTGGAAACACCTCCGATATTGCTTCCATGACAAACTTCGCGGGGTCAATGCATTCAGCTAACGCGATCGGCAATTGATTCCGCAACTCGTCAATTTCTTTCTTTTTGGTTGTTATAAAACTCCAGAACTCTCTAGCGTTCATTTTCAAACAATAATTTCTCAAAATCATCAGTAATGCGTCGCCATCATCTACCTCACCGTCAGGATTACCGAGTTCTTGCTGTTGCGAGAGAGACTTGAGTGCAGCCTCAACGCGGTCATCGAGTTTTTCTAATGTGATCTCCACGCTGCCGTCAATGGTCACCTCGCGCTTCTTTAGAACATCTAAGGATGCTTTAGTTTCACTGTCTAAGGTCTGGATTTTGTGCTTGAGAGCAGCTGATTTCTTCTGCAGGTTCTGTTCAAGAGAGGTGAAGTGATCAGAGAGCTCCTTCCAGAGAAGAGTGCAGCTGGTCATCAATGAGGTTTGGCGCTGAAACTCGTCGAAACTCGGCGGAGTCAACTCGGTTAACTCGCCAGGATCGGGGATCGACCCCATGGTTGAGTTGGTTGATTTCTCTCGTTAGGTGACTCAGTAGAGCCGAGTTAAGAAGTACCGAGAAGCAAAGGATTGAACCCTAGACATGAAAAAAGAAAGAACAGAGGAAGACACGAAAGAGAGTTTTAAGTAGAAAACAAAAACAGAAGGCCGACGTGGACAGTTGTCAGGACAACACGTGTGCAAGAATGTAGTCCTCGATTGTCTCTAGAATGTACCAGGGGTGCGCAGGAAATAACAAACACACGGCACGAGGAGATGCTAAAATGCGCGATGTGTGTGTGAGAGTGCGCAGGATAAGAAAGTAGGTTGAGGGGGATGATGATGATGATGATGATGATGATGTACGATAAGGGAGTGTTTGGATGATGTGTGAATAATACTTTCCCGGAAACCAAAGAGAGGTAGTGAAAAGAAGGGCGAAGTTTAGGGGTGGGAGGAAAAGCTGGAAAAGGAGAGTGGGTGTGGGGTGGGCCAGGCCCACTGTGACCACCACATGGGTAGAGTCAGATAAAGTGAAGACATTGCCGGACTAAAATAAATAATTTAATTAATTAATTAATTTTAAAAATAAAAATAAAACAAAATATTGGTTACTGGTACAGTAGAGTCCACAGTAGGTGCATGGGGACGAAGGAGATCAGGCATGCGCGTCTAGTTGTGGACGTTTTACGCTTGCTAAGTTTTAGGTAAAATATTTTTTATTATAAAATTAAATTATTATTTTATAAAATTTATTTTAAAATTTTTTTATTTATTAATAAAAATAATTTTTATTTTATTAATTAATTATATTTATATAGTATAATTTTTTCTCTGATTAATTATTTTATTGCATTAGTTATAATAGTATTAAAATTATGTCATTATACAAATTATATTACTATAATATGAAAGATAAATATATTATATTATTTATTATTTTTATTTAATAAATAAAAAAATATTTTTAATAACAATGATTTTTAAGAACTCTTTTTTTTTCCTACTGTAAGAAAATTTAGCGCCCAAAGACAGGGACGTGGTGGGGTCAACGTTAAACACGAAGGGCCCACATGATATGTTGAGATAAGGGGCTGGTTGATACTTATCCTCAATTTGAAATTAGAATCTATGGACATGACTAAGATTAGAAGCGCGGCAATTTTTGTCACCACTCTGTTTAATCTTATCTTGGGGTGTCAAATGGACCGGATCAAGCCGGACCAGTCCGTTGGAACAATAAATTCTATATAAAATTATAAATTTAAATTAATATAAAATAATATAATTATTACGTAAATAATATAAATTCAAATCTATAATTATAAATATATAAATTTATTTATAACATAATTAATTATTTAAATAATTATATTATACTAATTTATTATAAATTTATAAATTTTATATTTTAAAATTTTAAATATATTTATTTATTCTTAAAAAGCATTGAATTATAATTTAAAATAAATTTGATTAATTTTTAAAAATATAAAAAATATAAATAAAAATATTAAATTTATATTATAATTATAATTAATATAACTGTTTAATAATTATATGTAATTAAAATTTTACTTATTTAATAAAACTAGGTCAAGTTCAGATTAATTTTTTTTAACACTACGTGAATACAATAAGATATAAATACTATTCAATAACTCAAATTTTTACCCTAAACTAAGATATATATATATATATATATATTAATTAATATAAAATTTAAAATTATTAATATAAAATATAAATAAATAAAATAATTATTATAAAATTTAAAATAAATAATATAAAAAATTTAAACTATAGACGATAATTGAGATAAAAATATCTTACATTAAATTCAAGGCGTTGCAGCGAAACTCGTCAATCAAACATCCAAAATTTCAAAATAGGCAATGATTTATGTGCATGCACAGTTTGACTCTGCAACAAAAGTTGTAGTTGAAACTGAAACTCAAAACTAAAAAGTATGATGGATGGAATGGGGGTCCCCATAACTCCATAATTGAGCGGAGGTGATGGGAACGTTTAGCTAAGCTTGGGTTTAATTTTTAAAAACAAAGGCATAAAAGGGCAAATAGACGGTGCCAAATTAGGCACATTCATGCAACAGGACCTAACAAAAGGCAATGGAGGGGGCCCAGTTACAATCACTGGTTGAGGTTTTTCAATGAATCCTGAAACTAATTGATCAAAAAGTCAACAATAATACCATGTTTTGGGATGACAATAACTACAAGAATAAGAATAAATTGGCCTTAATTATGGTTGTTAGTTTGTTATTAGTCAAGTGGCCAGCGAAATGGTGTAATGGTGGTGGGTTACAAAGAAGACAGCATATGCAACGAAACGTAGGAAGGAAGAGAAGACCATTTCATCATGATCATACACGTATGCTTGGTCGGAATGCTTACGTCACAATACCACCACAGCAGCCGACACTCGGTTACTTCTTCGTTAACAACTTAATCCAACTCTGCTCTCATCATAAACCATAAGCTCAAACATTATAACATTATGTATCCGAAACTGCTAATATACATCTAATGTACCTTACTTTTCTCGGGGCAAAACTTGAAACATGCAACGGACAACTTAAAATGCATAGAGAAAAAACTTGAAATAATTATCGTAAGAGTTAAAAGATTTTAACAAATTTTGTATCATCATTACTTTTAAAATTAGGACTAGTTTAACAAACAAGGCATCCAAAGTTGTCACGCAGGGAGAAGAATAGGATCAGAGAAAAGCTTGGCTCAGGCTTGGATTGATAAAAGACAAGTAAAAACATGTAAAGAAAGATAGAGATGATATGAACATACGATCTTTTTGGGACAGGCAAAAGTGAACTGGATGGAAGGATAGATGGATGGATATCACATGGACGACTATTGTCCATACATTCTTTATGCACTGCTGAGATGAGCTAGGTCAAGGAACAAACATCTCACGTTCACAAAATGCAACACTCTGTTTGTTGCCTGTACTAGAAACAAGGGCATAAACATAAACCAATATAGTACCATCTCAAAACAATTATAAAGGAAACATGTGCTCAAGGTATTAGCATCCTAGTAATTTAAGAAGGGTAACAAACAATTTGGTCGGTAACATTATCTGGAGCCGTGTCCTCTTTTCCAACTACTTGTTTTGTAACTTTAAACATCCAAGTAAAATTAAATATTTCATTTTCAGTTTCTACATTACAAATGTGATTTTATTTGTCATCAAAAAGACATCATTCAAGTCATCCTGGTAAAATAAAAATCTGATCTTAGAATTCATCATGCTATGCTAGGCTCAACTGTTGTAACTATCTCCTAACTTACAACACAGTTCCTCACTCAAATGTCAAAAAAGAAGAAGAAAGATTTATGCTCGCAAAGTTCTTACCATTTATTAGTCAACTATATGGTATGCGGGATGACAGAAGTCAACCTGAATTTCTAACGTATACAACAGTTAGTCTCTAGTAAATTATGAGCTCTGTTGGAGCAAACACAAGGGGCCTGCTCCACAAACTCGAGCTTAAGTGTAAACAATACCTGATGGCAAAGCTGGCAAAGGAAATAAAAGAGGAAAAAAAAAAATAAGTCAGCACTACTTGAAATAAGACCAAGCAATCAAGAACACATAATTGAACCAATATGGCCTGAAGCAAATAGAAGTTGCAAGGCAAACATTATAAGATTATCAATAGTTGAGAATGTCCACCTCTTAAATCTCAAATACCTATTACACAAAAGAATAAAAAGGATCAGTCATTTTACCTTGTAAAATGAATGCATTAAGGTACACCATACTTTACCTTGTAATGTGGACATAATCTACTTGGATGCTTTGATTTCCCTCTGGCTCTCAATCACAGCCTTCTTCCTTGTATCAAAATCAACCTTGTCCAGATCAGTAGCAGTTCCAAGATAGCTATATAATATCCTCTTTTTCTCCCCATTCCTGTGATCCACCGTCACAAGACTTGGATTGTTCTTGTCATCCTTGCACAACATCAAGAGCTGTATGCAGGCCCAAAACTTGCACCAACAATTATCTTTCTCAAAGTATTCTGCAACTGCACAGCATCCTTCAATCCTGAAGCCAGATGACCTTCTCTCCCATACATTGATTTCGATTTGCCACTCCCAAAACCAAGTTCGGAGGACAATAAGAAAAAAAGTAACAATAAAAGGAGTGTACAACTCTGCTGTATGAAATTGAAAACATAATAAACAGCATCAGGTTTATCATGGATAGAGATGTATCTATAAGGTTCCACGTAACGGAATACACCATGACAACTAATTGTGCCATAGGATCATCTATGGAATTTACAGTGAGAAGTCACTGACTATATAAAAAGAAACCATCCATCACAGCCATCAAAGATGCAGTGAAAATAAAATGGCTTGACTGTTTAGAATCAGTCAAAGAAATATGTGAGAGAGAGAAACAGGCAAGTATCTGGCCATTGTTGTTAAATCACACAGTAAAATGCACTTGTCCTGCCATTATCACTAGGGTTTCAGATTTAAATTTCCACAACAAAAAGGAACCATACAAGAATGAACAAATTATAATGCAGTCCAGCAAAGTCCACTTAATAAGATGAGGGAACTCAATGTCACATATAAAAGACATACCGTCACCAGACACGCAAAACAAGTTAACAACAGAAAGAATGTATCATGACAGGAAAGGGTAGTCTATAATATTTCTGACTTTCTTTTGCAAGAAAGAGAAAGCTGATGTATTATAACATTTATACACCATCACTCTTCTATGCCAACGGACTTCAAGGATTAACTGGAGTCATCATCACATACATCGGCTATCAAATTATACAAGAGTAGTCTATAATATTTCTGACTTTCTTTTGCAAGGAAATACAAGAAAACTTAAAATGGTCAACAAGAAAACTTATAATAGTCAACAGGAAACAGAAAGCACGAAATCTCAAAACTGGCACTGCAGTGATTTTGACATACCCCTGCTGATTGCCCTTGCCACTATTTTCATCAACCATGCACGGGTGGTTAGCACTCTAGTGTTTCTAAATGCTTCCTTTTTTAAAAAAAATGTTGACTACATGAAAATCTTTGCAGCATTGTGGTGCCAATAACTTTAATTAACTGGTAGGAAATTTAACGAAGGGGCAGGGAGCAGCAGTTTATATGACTTCAATAGAAAGTAAACAAAAAAGAAGAACACAAGCTGTGACATGAAAACTTAATCCCTCAGCTCTAGGTACAGAGAGCTCAGAAACTTATTAGTCACTCTATTAGAGCTGCACCCAATTAGGGCATTCATAAACACAACCATGATGATCAGATGAACAAGCAAGCTAATAAAAGAATAAATATAGGGGGTGAATAGTATTCAAATGCTCTGCAAGGAGTAAAAGAGCTATAAAAGATCACATATTATTATGAAACTTGACCTAATGAAGTTACTCTAGGTCAATCATTCAAAAACAATGGCTTAGCTCCCCACATGAGCCCACAAAAGTTTGCATCGACATCCGTACGAGTCTATGAACAGTCCTGGCCAGCCTGAGATAAATCATTCAAAATTAGTGCCCACATAACCACAACCTTGAGCACATAACCACCTCCAACTGCACATAAACATGCAGTAAGCTAGTGTACACCTGCAACCTGCAAACCCAAACATCCTCCCTTCCCCTTCCCACATGTTTCCCTTTTTCAGTTTCCTTTCTCAATCAAACATCTGGTGAGAGACCAAGCATAAGTTCTGGCATTTGCCTACATGACTTATTTCCACCATGATTCAAGTTCATGGACCTTCCCAGGAAGTTGGCAATTAGTTAAGAAGTCTCCTATCTAAAAATCTAAAGACTATGGCACTTATTAATTAAAAAAGGAAAAAACCATAAAACCTTTCTAAGGGACAAATCAAACGTGCCCTCACACCACTTGCCACTTTATTAGTCTATTGTACATCAACAATCTATCTCATATGAGTAGAGTGTGTGTGTGTGTGTTGGGGGGGGGGGGTGGGGGGGATGTGGTTAACCCAGTGAAAGAATTTCCAGTGAAAGAATTTATGAGTTGGAAAAGCTTTTCAAAATGATATTTAGTCATGGTTGCCAAAAGAGATGCACATGTACTATTAAAACACGAGCTATACCAATATGGGCTGGCTTGATACTTGCACGGATGAGAATCAAAATCTGCTGTCTAGTGGAAATGCAAAGCACAATCTAAAGATAGAGGAGATAAAACTAACACATGAAAAAGTGGTCGTACACAGCATCAAAGACAATAAAAATAAAGGTGTGCATTATACCTCATATTATTTTATCCATTGCTTTGTTTCCCAATCCTTCCATGCGCCCTTCTTTACCTTTCCCCGTAATTGTATTATGGATTATCACCATGGGTGGCCAAATACTCAGATCATCCTGATTTGTTGATACTTCATCAAGAGGTAAGAACCGATAGGCTTTCAAGTTATCGGGAGGCTTGGAGTAGTTCCATCCCATTAATAGACAAAGGGCTTTGTGTAAGCCCAAGTGATCTATACAAGCAAGTCAGCTGAGTTGTAGGTGTGCATTATCAGGCCGTGCATATTAGGAAACTCTTTAAAAGACCTGTAATTTTGCATATCAAAGGTATTGAAGATGATGATTCGGGATTTCTCAGACAGCACTGTCAGCCTAAATGTTGGAACTAAACAGGCAGTTTGATAGGAAAGAAAAAATAGGCACATTACAGACACGTAAAAATCAAACGCTATCATAGCAATAGAACCAAAAGCATCAACTCTACAAGTTGCAGCAAAGACTAAATTAAACTTTTGCATCAAATGATTCTGTTGTGCAGCAATTAAACAAGACCATGTGTCTTCCAAGGCATTTGAAATGTAAATTCAACCATTTGACTGTAAGAGAGTCAATATTTGCAAATCACCTCATCCTGAAGGAACAGAAAAGCTATATTTCCACTGGCAGACTAAGCAAACTAAGATCTATAAGGAGACGCCATGGCCTAAATGAACAAAACAGAGAAAGGAAATAAATTTAACAAATGCCTCAAGATTTGTCCAATGCCAAAAATGTGCACTGTCTGGCTTTAAAATAGCATAAAAGTGCTAGACGAATTCAATAATGAAGTAACTTTAAAAGCCAGCACTATGCTTATGAAGAAGGACACACTTCAAGTGTAAGAGTTTACTGACATCCAGCGAATGTGATAGAAGTGTCTTGTAAGAAAGCAATATGCTTTATCTAGCAAAACAAGTTTTAGTTCTGGTTTTCCTGTTTTTAGAGGGAACAGCATAAAGCTCAACAAGAAAGTGGAAACCTGTTGTGGTGAAAAGGTATTAATATCCGTGAGAGGCTATAATTGACTTCAATGAGAAAGAAGAAAAGGAGCATTTCAACAAACTGAACAAGCACAAATTTATCAATTGAATATGAAGGAAAATGACCAGATCTCGCCAGGCAATCACATCCAATAAGCAAGATTGAAAAGAAGCAAGTAAATAATACAAAATGTTCATCAGCAGCATAGAGAATCTGTTCATCACAACATAAAAGTAAATTTTAAAATGAAAAAAAAAAAAGAGCAAACTTGAGTATGTTCCCGCAGATCAATAACCGTAATAAAAAATTTTACCATACTGTGATATTCGTAGCTACAATAATGAAAAAACCAAAAATAGCATAAAATTACAAGAGGTGAACAACCATATAATTACAGTATCACTAGTGAAAACCATGGAACATTCCCAGTTGTACAAGTATTGCTATGGTTGACAAAAAATGGGTCTACACTGGCAGCATAGCAAGCTTTATTCTTTACAAAATTATTAAGGTTTTCCTTCTCAGAAACATGACCGATATCCTTTTTGGCTGTAACTATTTTCTTGTCCTGCCGCCAATCATGAATTATATTTTCCATGGTGATGCAACTATTGAACTTCATTGCACATGAACAAACCATTATTATAAACTCTGGCTTAAGCTCATTTGACACTCCTCCAAATCTGGTTCCCTATAAATTAATTTGTACCCTTGGGTACCTTAATTGTGGCCAAATTTCACTATCACCTTATTCTACTCTCTAGTCGATCTTTCCTCTATAACTCAACAAAAAGTCGATGAGAAATAGTAATTAGTGTTTCTCACAGTACCATTCAAGGTAACATTGTTCACAAATTAGTATAAAAACAACAAGCCACACTGAAGGACAAAAAACAGAATATTAAAGATAGTAAAAACATATAAAGCAGTTAAAATGAGCATCGGAAGAATCATGTTGAACTTCTAAACCCATTTAAGCTGTAAGAGAAATGGGCTTAGAAGTAGTGCAGAGGCGGAACTTAGAGCAATGGCCCTTGGCATTTGTGAGATTCTATGGCTAAAATGAATTTGGAGGAACTAAAGAAAGTAGCTGAGTATCCTATGAAACTATATTGTGATAATAAAGCAGCAATCTAGCATTGCACATCGAATAAGTAGATAAGTTTTATTTTTATTTTTCTAGATATTACTTCCTAGGTGATATCTATTATCTAGGATTGTTAAGGTTATCTAGAAAATCAGAGCCTATATACATACCTGTGCACATACCAAAGTTGTACATCAATGAAATAAAGTTTTCATCTACGTTTTCAGCTGTTACAGTTGCTAGACAGAGAAATGGCACTAACATTCACATCAAAGTAATAGGCCACTCAATCAGTAATAAAAATTTTCATCTAGAAAGGAAAACAGGCAGCATAAATTCTGTATCCTGTAAGGCAATGCACGAGACCAACAGGTCTATTATGCATAAAATTTTTTTCACAATGCCTGCCATCATATCTAATTTTTATCTCATATAAGACCTCTAACCAAGGACAACCTATTCCAGACCACTTGATGGAATGGGAGTCAATAGAAAACAAGCAATGGTTGAAAGATAAGCAATTCGATGATGACTTCCATATTGTAAAAATCAAATTGGATTTCTGCCACTCACTATGCAGCGTAACCCCTCAAAGTGCTAACATGAAACTTGCAGAATAATCAGAAACTGACAAATAATTTCTAGCCAAAAACACAAACAGAAATATATATATATATATATATATATACATGCTATCCAAATTCTATTTAGGGGAAAAGAAGTCATTTTTTCTTGTGCCAGAAAGTGATTTAAACCCATACTATAGCGACGAGTATAAAACAGTGTCATACAAATACTTTGGAAACATATGGTAATCAATAGACATGTGCAAAAACGCATGTCACCGTCAACCTGTGAAGAAAAACACTAGACTTTTTTGATGATAAAGAAAAATGCTGAGCCCTGTAAAAATTTCTCATTTTCTTTTTCATTCTTCTACCTTTCTGTGTATATGGTTATCATGCTTAAAAAAAATAAAAAAAATAAAAAAACTTCACTTCCATCAAAATTGAGAAACAAAAGCTACAAACTAAACCATGACTGCAAACAAGATAAACACTGCATTTGACATATATACTCAATTCCAAGAAATGTAGATGCTAAACAAGCAATAAGCAAGGACCGAGTTTCCACTTTTGAAAAAGCATTTCCCAAACATGAACAAAAGAAAATGAACAAATCCAAATATGTAATACCAAATTTCAAGCAGGTCTGCAACCCATTCACCTATGTCACAAAAATACAGCCTGCCCTCCACTCAGCTAAGAAAAGGAACTTATTTTTTGTCATACGGCAGCCCTGGGCACGCCAAGAGAGACAACATTACTTTCCTTTTTGTCAGCTAAACCCATAATGATATATAGCAGAAAATATACAAAATTTGAAGTAGACTAGCATCGGTTACAAGTATATCGAAATCAGTGATAAGCAGAATTTTCAAGAGTAATTAAATAATCACATTAGGCCATTGTAATCAAACCTGCGACAAGCGATACACTGAAGCCGACCTTGCTTCCCGTCCTCCAAGTAACTCTTCCTCTGTACCGCATTCTCATTGATGACCTTCACGAAGTGCAAAAACGCCTTGTTCATCGCACTCTGATCAACTTCATCATAATGATGCTTCACCTCATTCTGAGCACTGGCAGTCCTCATATACTTCGCCGCCCTTATTTCCTCCTCGAACGGTCCACTCTTTCCCGCCAATCTGTCTCTGCTCGGGTTCCCATATGCCATAAGGAGTTGCCTTTGCTTGTCCTCATCCACGCCTTACTTCGTCTTCATTTGTCCGGCCCCGCCCGGCCCGCTAATCGGTTTGTTCCAATACTCTCGATTGTCACGGAATCCTGCCATTTCAGGACTAAAATCGGGAAACGGTTATCGAGTTCAGTCCATAAAAAGCTGTGGCGGGGAGTGAAGTCGTAATCAGGCGGGACGGCAAAATAAGAGCGAACGCTTCCATCAGCCAGGACTATCGTACGGCCGTCCAGCATTTGCAAGCCGTAGGCTGGTGTGGTGGTTCCGAAAAGGGGAAGGGAGGTCCTGGTGAAGGGAATGGACCATGCGCTGAGTCGGGTTTGGGTATGGGTTTATGATCAGCAGGTAGGTTTCTGGGTGATTCTCAGCGGGATTTGCGGTTGGAAGAAGCGGTGGAGGAAGATGCAGCTTTATGAGATGAGGATGTCGGGTGATTGCCATCGGCCATCATCCGGCATTGGGCAGTGAGTACAATTAGGGTATTGGATGCAGAGAAACTCGCAATTTGCTGTTGAATATATAACTTAAGAGTAAGTTGTCGTCTCCGTGTTTAGCCATTGGCGAGAGGAATCTGAATTTCAGTGTTTCTGTGTTCTTTCTTAAAGTTCTTGATCTTTTGACTTATGATATACTAGATCCATTTTAGTGTAATATGGATATCTTGATAAATCTTCGCGTTCATATCAATTATGGGTCCCGTCTTCTTACAGAAGACTATGCAAGAACTTTTTAACCAGAATCCAGAATGACAATACCTATGGTTCTCTTTAAATTTCTGGTCCTCGAGGGAGGACAGAATATCCTCTATTATAGTTTTAAAATACCCACGACACAGTTGAAAATTTACAGACAAAAAAGGTTCTTGGCCTAAACAATGAAAATTATTTCTCTTTCTGAAGAAACTCTCCAAAACACTAGACATGTTCTCCAATCAATTGGCTTTTTAGCCAAGAAAGTTTCAACTTCTAATGTTTCCAGCATTGCAATATTGAGCTTCGGTAGCTATGCAGTGAAGAAAGAATGTTCAAGCAGACCATCCCATTGATCCACCAAATGGGGCAACCAACAAATGAACATGCAGAAATCAAAAGGAGAATTGGAGAAACATTGTCATAATCAATTAAAAATACGAATTCCTTGTGTTGTCATATACCAAATTCATACCAAACAAAAACTACAGTCAAAAGGAAAATATCAAAGACAACTAGGTTGATTGAAAAATTCATCCTAAGAGGCATACTGAACCCAAGCAAAAAAACTAATTGAGTAAATGTCAACAAAACTTGCAGCTTGAAAACAACATCCTGTGGTAGGAGACACCAACTCAGCGCTTTTTGGAGACACCAACAGTCTTTCCCCTGCGTCCGGTTGTCTTGGTGTGTTGTCCCCGGACTCGAAGACCCCAGTAGTGACGCAGACCACGGTGGTTTCTACCCCATTGAAAAAATGATTCATTATTACTAACCACAAATGGTTAAAGAAATAACCACACCAATATGAGCGATGAACAGCATGAATGAAAGGATAGTGTATGATTGTTAAGATCTCAACAAACATGCATTTGAGGTGCCAGTGGTGATGGAAGGTCCTTGGAATTCAATAATAACGCTTCATTCAAATCTAAGGAAAAGATATATGGTTTCGTTACGTTTGAAAACTGCATTTAATTCTCATTATGAGTACTCAACCATATTAACTTGATCTAATCAACATTCAATTGGAAATTAGGAATCAAGGTCAAAACTTTAAAAAACTGTAACTCTCATCCACAATCATAAAAGTGTTCTGGCAAAAATGTTATTACTATTATTATTGAAACTTAAAACTTATCTTTTAAAATACATCCTCAGTCATGAAATTAATTAATGTTTTGATAACAAACAATAACACCATAGGTCGTCAGGTTCAAAATCAGGTCCATGAAAGCATATGAAGTCATACAAAGCCTTGTTCCAGCAGAATACCAATATTCTAACATTCAATTTTAGAAACATACAACATAAGCCATGAAATATTAACATACAAAGCCATGGTTTTTGATAAATGAACAATACCAACATGACAACTAAGATATCTATTTTCCATACAAATACAAACAGGTACAAGCACTTAGAAAATGTGAAAAGTTAACAAGTGAATGATATTTTTACAATGGCACATCTACAAACAAGAACAATTAAGTCATACCTGATCTTCTTCAAACGCTCAAGATCATCCCTAAGCTTCATGTCCAACGCATTGGAGACAACCTGAGAGTACCTACCATCTTTGTAATCCTTCTGTCTGTTCAGAAACCAGTCTGGGATCCTAAACTGGCGTGGGTTTGCCACAATCACCATCAATTGGTCCAGCTCAGCAGCAGATAGCTCACCGGCTCTAGAGGAACCAATTTACACCATATTTTAGCAGAAAACAAATAAAAAAAAACGCATTAAAAAGAAAAGCAATCAGAATGCACGAAAACATAATTTATGCTTCAGTTGATTCCCATAAACATAGAGTGACTGAAGAAAATAAAGGTTCCAAACGGCAACTGAATAGACAAATACATAAGCGCATAAAATCAATTGGCAGGAAAAACAGTAGCAATAACATCACGCTAACAAGGTTGATCCATTGGAAAAAAACAATAAAACTGATTGCTTGTGAAGACAAACCAGGAAAAAGGAGATAACATTGATGCACATTATGTACATATTTACCATCCAATTTGTTCTCCTGAATTCGAACTAAAAAGAAAAGCTCCAGTGCAAATATGCCACCAAATAAATCCATTGACAAAACACCAAAAACTAATCAAAAACCATTTACCCATCAACCAGATAAACTTAACACTCAACCACAGCAACAGAACCAACACATGTATATAGCATTGAACACAGCAATGGATGCCCAAAAAGAAAGAAAATAAAGAGAAATTCTAACCTTTTGTTCATATCGACATCAGCTTTCTTGCAGACAATGTTGGCGAAACGGCGACCAATACCTTTGATGGATGTGAGAGCGAACATGATCTTCTGTTTTCCATCTACATTTGTGTTCAAAACACGAAGAATGTGTTGAAAGTCCTCGTTTGCTACCAGAGACTGCACAAATTCATAACCAGAACATAAATAACTCTATAAACAAACAAACAAACCCAGAAAAAAAAATAATAAGAAAAATATTCAGTTAAGATTGTGCAATATGCATTAGGCACTAACCATGGCCGGAGTTTTTGTTTTTTCCTCTTTGCTTTTTATTCTTCCTCCTTTTGGTGATTCTGTGCCTGGGCTGGTGAGAGGGCAAGAACGGAGATACTATGGGGTTATAAATGGTTTGCATCAGAGAACGAAACCCTAGACTGCGTATACGTGTTAAGTTGTAGCACGTGTCGACCTGTGTGAGCGTGCGGAGAGGTGGGTGTGATCGGTTCTATGACAATTCCTGAATGGATATCATGGACCGTCCGATTTAATGAATCGCTCTGTCGCTTAAAAAAAATAGTCATAGCCCAAAAAATTAATTAAATGAAACGAACTCTCATTCAAAGTTGAGGCAGAGCATACATTGTTGGAAGAAACTTAATGAAATCGCTGAGATAGTTGACTGGTTATGCGTTACGATGCTTTCGGAGAACGCAGTTGGATGTTGCTGCGAATTAAACTTGATCGGGATACAAGCAAAAACATTAATGGCAATCATTCTTGCATCAATGGTGCATCATCCCCTTACGTTTCCAGGAGCGGGAAGAAAATTCTGAAAGCTAACGCTGCGGGTAAGTTCGAATTCTTCCAATTATCTTCATTTTCGGGTTTGGCTGCGCATTTCATATGTTATGTTACTTCACGCAGGGGACGTTGCTTCAGAAGTTGCCTCTTTTGTTGGCTGTTCATGCATCATCATCAAGCACTGACTTCTTTCTTTGAAGTTGCAGATGCATTGCCATGGCGTCACCTACGATCCACTTTGTTTATCTGTTACCTTCAAAATATATTTAGTTAATTTGCGTGAATTCACAGAACCTGGAAATATGGCATGTTTCTGGGCTGATTCCATTAATTTTGTGACTCCTTTGGAGGAATCATATGCGGAGCTCGAGAAAGCAATCAGATCCTGGCCAGCTTCTTTTCAGAGGCAGGCCCATCTGCTCCACATCCACAAAACTACTTTTCATGTTTGAGGGATCCATTATTTCAGGAAATCACAGAGACTACAAGTGCTTTTACAGGTTCAAGATTTGAATTCACAACAGAGCACTTGCCACATTCATCTAATTTAGAAAGGACAGGAAATGCTGTTTAACAGTTTTACTGGATATCTAAAACCATCTTCATTCAAAGCACATATGACACTTTCAAGAAGCTTTAACAATCCACAATCGGCAAATAACACTTGAAAAGGTCACCATTGTTAAGGGAAAAATGGTGAAATAATTTATTGTTGACAATAAAACTGTTCTGATTCTTCAAGGTTTAAAGAACACAAGCTATATATAGTAGTAGTTGTCTGCCCTTTATATTTGTACATGTTGAGTGCTGCTAGCCAGAATGTCCAAAAGAGACCAAAAGTCGCTCTGTTTAACTGAAGCAGCACTTCAACTGATGATAACGAGTGTGAACCACAAGGAAGCAACAGAATACATTTAAATGCATATGGTTGAAAACAGTGGTGTAATCCTCATACATGAACAGGCCCTTCCACCTTCCCCCTTCCACGAAGCCAATTAAGTATCAAGATCGTAGCAGAACCCCTTTCGAGCTGCACAATAAATGTCAATCAACTTTTGACTTGTGTTTAACATGAGTGGTCAGTCAATTTTAGACTAGTGTTTAACATGATGTGATGTTATGAAAATCTTAACCTCAACAGATATAATACTTTGACACCATGAAAAAAAAAATCAGACATTTCAGATAAAACCTTCATCTAATTAATAATTTACCAAGGATCCTAATAAAAAAGCATATTTGGAAATCACATATGAAGACACAAATGGAAGTGAGAAACAGAAAAAATGATAGCCAGAAGGTAAATAACTATCTATGACATCAAGATCCCTAGAAAATAATTAATAAGACTCACAATCAAACTCTACAGTACACTTGTATCTCCTCGCATTCTAGTCAATTCCAGAATATGTTCATAAGGAAAAGATGATGCTTTAAGAAATTGATGCAAAGTTTTTTTTAGGAGTATAACAAACCTTGGTATAGTTCCACGGCGACGTGAGTCATATTCTGTTGCTTGTCGAAGAGCCCTAGCAAAAGCTTTAAAGATTGCCTCAATTATGTGATGAGAATTTTTTCCAGCAAGCTGTGTTCAACCAATATTAGAATACTGTTACAAACTTAAGAGGAGCAAAAGATAAAACAAAAGTAAAATTATTTGCAGCCAATTAATTATCAGAACAGATAATGGATGTAATTTATGGAAACTAAGAAAATTTTATAAATTACATAGAAAATCTCACAAAATGCTGACAATAAAGTTTACATTTTAGATAACAAATAAATTCCGCAAGAGGAAATAAAACCTGATCGCAGTACAAAGAGCATAAAGTGCATTGTTTAACTACAATTATTTTTTGTTACAAACAAACATAAATATTTTGTTGATTTATTATTGGACAGATCAAATTTAAGAAGCTCTCAGCAATATTACCTGGCGAATGTGAAGTGTCATCCCAGAAGTGTTCACCAAAGATTGGAAAAAGTGCTCCACCAACTACATATAAGAAAGTTCAGAAATATGCTGGTAAAACAGATGCAAGATAAAACAGAAAGAAAGAGAACCAACAAGCTTAATTATGCCATCATTTAAGAACTATAGAAGATGCACAACAGTATAATATTAAGTTTACATCACCGAAAAAAATATATTTCAAGAACACTTTAGAGAACAACCAATTGAGAAATCCATATGTGGAAAAATGGAAGTAAAAGAAGAGAGAAGTACTTGAGTGTCATACGTCCCAACTCTTTGAGTAGGAATTTGCAAATCGTAGTTTAAATGGGGCCTTCCAGATAAATCCTGAAATGAAAAAATCTCAAATTTGAGCATACATTTTAAATTTGCTAAAGAAGCTAGTAAAAGTTTCAATCGGAACTAAAACTTCAAGACCTATTTAAGGAAAAAAAAAAAAAAAAAGGAGAGATACAACTACAACTAATGTCACAGGAGAAAAAAGACTCAAAGACCTCAACTCTTGCAAAGCCTTAAGCCTCTCCAATTGCATGAGAAGTTAACCTCACACATTTTCTGGATGCAGGTTCTCGTCAGTAGAACCAAGTCACTGAATCATTATTCCACTTCAATTTTTTTTCTTTTATAGTAATATCTCCAATGAAAGCTTTCTGTAGCATAACTCATATATCACCAAATCGTTAATAACTACTGGTAACAATTTGCAAGCTCAAGACCAATAATTTTCATTTCAACTTTGTCGTGATTTGCCTGAGTAATGAAATTTAAGATAGCCTATCACATTTATTGGTGATAGAACATCATTGAGTTCCCAATATCCATATTTCATATAAATACAAATTCTAATGTTCATCACAGATCTCTTTAATCCTCAGCCAGGTAGTAGAATAAGAAACAACTATACCAATGAAACATGTATCAAAGCTTCATCCAGAGGAGCCGAAAAATCACCAAACCGGTTAATTCCTTTCCTATCACCAAGTGCCTGCAGCAATGCCTGCAAATAAAATTACAAAAAAGATTACTCATTATCCATAATTTCACGAACAAAATTAGATCAGACAACGAAAGGAAAAACAACACATGGTCTTAAATTGTTACCGTTCCAATGGCAAGTGCAACATCTTCATTGGTGTGATGATCATCAATGTGAATGTCTCCAGTTGCCCTCACGTGCACGTCAAATAGCCCGTGTGAAGCCAGTTGCTAACAACAATTAGCAAACAAATATAACCAAAAAGTACGAAATCAATACAGAAGCAAACATAAAGAAACATTTTACTAAAACAACGAAGGGGAGTAAAATACATCTAGCATGTGATCTAAAAATGGAATGCCAGTGGTAGAATCGGAAACCCCGGAACCATCCAAGTTAATCTTGACAAAAACATTGGTCTCTTTTGTAACTCTCTTCACTTCTCCAATTCGAGCTAAACAAAACGAATCATCTTTTCAAAACACCAGACAACTAACAAACCAAAATTAAATTAACAGAAATAAGAGGCAGACAGATAGGATTAACCAGAATCGACGGTTGTAGAAGTTAAAGCGGAGCCATTATTGTTGCTATTGTTGTCGTCCTGGTTGAGAGAAGCGCGAGAGGCGAGGGAGTTCATGCGGGGAGTTGAAGAGAGGTTTGAAGGGAGAAACTGCGTTGCGATTGGAAAGAGATGTTTGCGAGGGAGATTAATTTTGGGTTTAATTAGCAGCTGAGGCGAGTTGAAGGAGTGGAGGAGAAGACGACCGGGGACTGTGAGCTCCATTAGTAAGAACCTGAATCCCCAAACGCCAGAGCAGCACAGAACAATACGCCAACACACTCTAAGTTAAACGCACCGCTTTGTTTATTTGTCAAAGAATTGATATAAATTATTGAGAGTGGCTTCGCCAACCCGAAATTAAGATTTGAAATTCTCTATGGAATAAATTTAATATTTATTTATTAAAACAATAATAATAATAATAATAATAATTAAATATGTAAAACTCAAAAGACAGATTCAAAATGCAATTCTTATTTTTAAATTACACATTTTATTCTCAATCAAATAATAAATTATTTATTTTATATTTATTTTTTAAAAATATAAAAAATTAAAAATAATAAATTTTCTCTTTTATTTTTAATTTTTTAATAAAATTATTTAAATTTACAAAATAAATAATAATTAATATTATTTTATTAATATTTTTATAATTTTATTAACTAAATTATTATTATAATTAATTATTAATAAAAATAATTTTTAAAATAATAATAATCACAATAATAATAATAATAATATTTTAATAATTTAAAATAATTTTTATTTTAATTCTTATAATTAAAATAAATTTATTTTCATTGTTTATTTTTTAATTCGATTTTAATTTATTTTAATAACAAATTAATAATAATAATAATAATAAAACCGTGACTATAAATAAGGCTTGATACGATGGGAGAGCTCCAAAATGTAGTCACGTGCATGGCAAGTGTTTAAAAATAGTTACAAGAGAAGCTGCTCAAACATCTAAATCACCCGGAATCGGCCATGCAGGCTGTGAGCTCGACATGACAGACATGGATAAAGAACCAATTGCTACGTAAAAATGAAATAATTAGCGCTCGGAAAAGCAGAGAAAGCTCAAAACTGATTCGATTATTTACACTTTTGAACTGCACTTCAAAGGACCCGCATTACGCCCTCTTGTGTGAAAATGTGCTTTTACAGCAGCAGCCTCTCAACCAAGTCGTTGCAGAAAAAGCACTTGCATGAAGGGCAAAATTAGAAGCTAGGGACTGAATGGTTTCTCCTGTAAGCTTTATTACTGTAATCTGAGTTGAAGCATAATCGTTAACACCAGAGCCCTGGAACTTGTGGATGCAAACTGCAATTTCTCATCGAGAGGGAAAAGTAGCGTACAGAACTCCCAGTGTAGAAGCTATTAAGCTGAACTAGATTCAGTTTTCCCCCAACGCACGTTATTGTGGATGCTCTCAATACATGGATATAGACTACTTTCTTCGCAATACGCTGCTTCAGAAACAGATTCTGTAGATACACTTGACTTATGTCCCTTTGGCAGTGTAATTTGTCAATTTAAATAAGAGGGAACTTGCATGGAAGTACCCACATCAGCGCCGTCTAACCCAGTCCGAGGGGTGATTGGAATTTTATTAGTAGCCTCAGTAGTATTTTCTGCAGTAATTTCTGCAAGAGAAGACGCAGCTTTGGAAAGCATCAAATTGTCATCTGAATCACCCACCTTACAAGAAGAACCGTCTTCAGCAGGAGAATTCAGTGATGGTTGATGTTTAAATTGTAGGTCATCAGGAAGAGCTTCAGAGGCAAGACATTCCCTCTCAACAGATTCAGTTGGCCTGTTCCTCCACACCAAATCAGCAATTACACTCTCTGCTACTGAAATGGGAATTTCAGGTTTGTAAGATGGATCAGCATTCTTATCTAATGCATAGTCGTCATCCATATCACCCTCACTACATGACTGAACGCCATCTTCAAATAACTTGTCCCTCTCACTACATGATCGAACACCATCTTCGAATAACTTGTCCCGGGATTGAAGATCAGCGGATTCTAGCCCTTCAACTGAGACTGGCTTTGTAGCTTTATCAGCAGTAGAAACACTAACATCTACTGTATGGGCATCATCCATGGCAACCTCCTGAAAGGCCCGGTTATTATCTTTGACGGAAGAATCCAATAGTGCTTTGGTTTCTGCCTGTGGTATGTCATGACTCTTATCTAACACAGAAGACCTGTTAGAAGCAGATTCAACCAATTTCCTTTCTGATTGAGAATCAGAACACATATTCCCATCAATTGAAACTGCAGTTTCAACTTCTTGAGGAGCAGCAATATTAACATCTACTGGACAAGCGTCACTCACATCAGTCTCTTTGCAAGACTCAATGTTATCTTCAACATGAGAATCTGGAACTGGTTTATTTTCCATCTCTATTGCATCATTTCCAATGCCCTGACTAGAAACACAGTTAACGCCAGCAGCAGATTCGGCTGACTTGTCCCCTGATTGAGAATCAGAGGTCTTCTCATCTGAGACTGCAGTTTTGACATCATGAGAAGCAAAAATAGTCAAAGCCACATCACCAGCCTCGTTCTTACCACACCCTGTAGCAAAATGAGTGTTCCCTTCCGCAGGTGAATCTGATTCTGGATCATCACATTTCTCCAGTGCATGACAGTTCCTGTCACTAGAAGAAAGACATCTCTGTTCTGGATCAGACTCAACTAACTCGTCCCCTGATTGAGGATCAGGACCCACAGTTTCCTCAGCAGAGTCGGGAATTTCAACTTCAACGGAAGAAGCAATATTAACATCAATGGTATGACCAGCGTCCATATCACCCTCTTTACTAGGCTGAGTAGTATCTGCCTCAGTAGAATCCAACTCTGGTTTAATTTCTGCCTCTAATGCATCATGACTTGTGTCTGAGTTAGAAACACATTTGCCATCAGAAGCAGATTCAACCAACTTTTCTCCAAATTGGGAATCAGCACATGTCCCCTCAGCTGAGACATGAGCTGGTGAAGAACCACTAAGCATAGAGGTACTATTAGAAGAAAAACCTGGACATTTGGAATCAAAATCTGAAGCAGCAACTACCCCATTCATCGCATTAGGACGAAGCAAATCACTACCAGCAGACCTGTGAGAATCATGCTCAGTAGAGGTATCTATGTCAGATTTATCTGCCACCTCAGGTGTCATGCCATGCTTGACCTTTTTTTCCATTTGGTTGGAACCTGTGGGGTTGAAAGAAGGTCTAAATAACAGAAGACACAATGGCGTTGAAGAAAAAAGATAACACATTGCATGAACTAAAACCTGTGTTAGCTGTCTCGTTCTCCTCAATGCTTTCTTGCTCCAGTAGCAATTTCTGTAGCATATCTATGCCAGGGAATACCAACATATTCAAGGACCTCATTTCTCGCTTAAGTGAGGCCTCAAGAGAAGTGAAACCAAAAACTGTTGTCCATGTATGCAGCAGTTCAGATATCGCAGGGATAATCAGTTTTTCAACCTTGAGAGAGCAGAGAGCCTTCGATAAAATAAAAACAAGATAAGATCAGTGTGATCCAAGGAACAAAACAGAGCAAGGGCAACAGCATACAACAAGCAGATGCAAAATCAGATAATTTGACAATTCATTTCGACACATATGCAATAACCTAAATAAATAGTTTGACAGCTTACTGATTCAAGGGCACAAAAAAGTCGACGGCACATTCCCTGACGCCTATACATATGGCGGGTTCCAATGAATGGCATCTCTGCTAATTGGGTCCCACGGAACCTAACCAGCCAATGCCAGTAAAATAATATGAATATTAGCATAATATTCCACACACATATTGTAGATCACTCAAGATCATATGAAACTAGAACTATTACTACAAGCAGGAGCCTGAGTACAATTATATGTTTTGGCTTCTGTTGTCTGGCCCATACTTACACAAATTTCCATGCGATTATTTTGACAGATATCCCAAGCAACATAATGATGAAAAGGAGGGAGATAAACCTCGTCAATTAGGGTATAAATGACCAAGAGTTAAAGAAGCATGGTACCTGACAGATGCTGCAGAAATTATTTCATCTCCCCTCTCCAGAATAGCAGTGTAGAAGCCACTATAATTCAGACGATTGAAGTTTGATCTGTTAAAAAATAAATAAATAAATGGCAAATTAGACAATTTTTTAGGAAAACAAAATTTAAAAGGAGTACAATAACACTGTAAAAACAACACCCAGAAACACACGCACAGAGATATTTAAGTACAACATTCCTATAACAGACAGATAGTGGAAATAAGAAGCTTGCACACGTTCTTAAACTTGAAAAATATGCTTGGCCAGCATTCTAGATGGTTGGCTCCAGGAGCCATTGTAGTAAATTCATGTTTGACTTTTAATATATACTAGTCTTTCTTATATAACCAATGTTTGACTGCGGTTGCTTGGGTCACTAACAAAAAGGTGAAGCCAAAAAAAATTTCACAAAAATTGAATATCGGATGCATGAAAACTATGTGATCCATGCAATATTTGTCTAAGCACAAACCCCCAACTTAAGAGCAGATACACAATTCTTTGTTTGTGTAGTATGGTTAGGATGTATGGAGAACAACAGATGTTCAATAATCTTAACTTGTAGGAGCAAAGCTCCCTACCAGCAATTGGATATCAGTTCTAACGCCTTTAAGCTATGCATACTATTTATAAGTACAAACTTAGATAATGGCTTGATAAATTGTCTTTTAAAAAGATCTAAAGAATTCAGCTAGAACATATAAAACTCAAGCAAGCCTTTAGAATCAAATAATCATCGCCCAAACACACACCCCAAAGCAAAAAAGATGTTCAAATCTACTTGCATATTAACTACATATGTTCATATTCAATACAATCAATATAGATAAATAAGAAGTTACAAGAATGAACATATAGCATTATTTTCCAGGCATGCTCAGAAATTGTATGCTATCATCCATGCTAATGTGATATCAACTCGAGTGAGAAGTCATAAGGAAACCAAATAACAAACTATTCCCATGCTTACCTTGAATTATAAAGAACATTATGAATTAAATTGATACCACTCCGCCGGTCAACAATTGGCAAAAAGCACTCATCCATAACAGTCAGTGCAACAGCTAGCTTAGAATTGCTTTCCACCCTTTGAGGAAGTCCTCGAATACAGGTGTCTGAATCTTCATCAGTTCTGTGGATAAGAGACCATGAAAATCCTGCTTCCAGTTCATGTTTGACCCCCAGATACTTCTGCAAATGCTCAAACAGCTGTAGAGGCAGCAAAAAACATTATTCAACACATTACCTTAGTAGGACAAGTTAATTAGGAACATGAACAGAAACCTGTTTCTTTTGCTTCAAAAGACAGAATAAGTCCACAGACCATACGTAATAATAGTGGGTAATGAAAACATTAAAAGCATTGAGGTGAGATAGAAAGAGATAGAAAAATTCCAAGTGCATCCTATAAAGTACAACCTTCATAATTAACTTCAATATTACAACATACTGACGAATTTCTCTGTATCTCAACCCTCATGCAGGAAAAGCAAATACAGCTAATAAATAAAGACAAAGTTGAAGAAAAACACTTCAATACAAATTTAACAAGATTCAATGTTGCTAATATCATAGATGCTTAAAAGTTAACAAAGATATAGATGAAATTACATGTTTTGTAAACCAGCTTCACTCTAACTGATGGAAAAACAAAATTAAATATTGAGCTGAAGTCCAATTTGCAAAATACACAAGACTGCCATCGCTTGAATACAACTTAATGTTACAACAGCCAAATATCTAGTGATGAACATGGGACACTAAAGGTCATATAAATGAAATTGCAAACAATAAATCTAGTATCTGCCGCATAAGCATTGCTAAAAGAACAACCAAAAGATCGTTAAGAAAAAATAACATGCTAAATACCAGAGCAAAAGTATTATCACCTATGGCACATGGGATGCTACAAAATCCAAGATGTCTGAGATTCTCACATTCAACAGCAATAATTTTCCATAGAAGAAAAGGGGAGAAAAAGAAAAAATAATAATAATAACAAAAAAGAAGTAGAAGATGAAAAGGTAGAGAGAGAGAGAGAGAGAGAGAGAGAGAGAGAGTTAAAGAAGACGAGATTATGTTTAGCCTTGGGATGAAACGATGTCCCATGCAACAAAATCCAAGTTGTAACAATTCGCATGCTGTGTATACAACCAAGTGCAAACATATGACAACAGAATGCTTCAAAAATAAAAAATAAACTAAGATATTGAAACACTCTACTCAGGAAAGTAAATAAAAGGAAATACCTCTTTGCATTTCTGCCCACAAAAAGAAGAGATTGAACCAGTCGAATTAACAGTAATAGCATCCATCTCCTGCATGCACATTTCGTGATCTACAGAGGCGGAAATGTAATTATGATTAGAAAATTGGGAGAGCTAAGAAGTTCTACAAACAAACATGAAGAGAAACAAAACCAAGAATGAAAAAGAGTACAAGACAGAGAGAGTACATTTTTTCTCACACATGCTGCAAGAAAGTAATGAAAAAGTGCTTGTATCACCTCCTTGCATAATATCCCCAACAGCTACCCCACAAAACTTACATGTACAATTTGGACAATGCCAGTCACCAGGGGGAAGCATCTGCAATATAACGAGAGACAAGTACCATCAAGTACTTGCAAAGTAAAGTGTGAAGAAAACCTATTAAATACACATCCACAGCAACTAAGTAAACTTATCCTAAAACACTAAGTAAACCACACATTGTTACAAATAAATTGGTTTAATTTGCTTTCAAGAGTAAGATGCATCAAATTCGTTCACTGCCTCTGTGGAGGAAACTTCATCCTACAAACATTAATGCCTAGTGCAGATCAGTAATCGGGCCAGTAATTTGTCAATGGTAAAACTACATTGCAAATGGTCAGCAATTGGGGCAAGCTAGTTTGAGTTATCGGGTACAGACTACATTGAGAGTCCAAAACATCATGACAACACATAGAAAACAGTTCCCGTATGAGGATGTGCACTCAGGCAGAGTAGAATGAGTCAAAAGTTGTGTCTAACGAAGTTTGAATCTCCCCTATTATTTGAAAAAGAAAGATCTTCCATCTTTTCCTTGAGAGTCTCCTGCTATCACCTTGACTAAATTTGAGGGTTCTTTGTTATATTGCATAAACTTTGTTAGAACAATTCGAATTATTTAACCTCCCTGCTCATGGTTCTTCTATCTGCTCAAGCACTAAAAGTTTAGCGTCCACGGCTATCATAATTGTGTCCAAAGAAAAAGAAACAAAGTCATTAGAGGGCATCCCATACCATAACATTCAAGAAACATAAGTTATTTCTCCACAACCCTCAACTATCAAAACACTCAGAAATCTCTCCACATTTAAAAGTCTTTCCTTTCTTCATTATCAATTAAAATTATGAATGACCCAAGCACCCACAACAGAATACTGAGGAAAAACTAACTAAAAAGGAAAGCAATTTCCCATATATCTGTATGTTAAAATGAATGCAGACATACCTGTATATCCAGGCAGCTCTGATGAAATGTCGATGGACAACCATCACAACAGATCAAATCCCCACCATCTCCACATATGCCACAAGTATCATCATTTGGATCATCCCCATCAATGTCTACTGTGTCATAACTAATCCTCTCAGACTCTTGTCTATTCCATGCATCTATTTGGCATTGCAGAAGGGAAACCCCAGAGTCCAGATAGATGTTTTGGAATGGTTGACGCAATTTGCTTCCAGCATGAATCTCAAACTTTGAGACTGTGAGAATTTTACTGCAACAACCGCAATGAATACCATCTGTTGTAATCCAACCCTCCAACATAACTTTTGTCCGTCGACGATTCATGTATTGCACTTTTTGGCTCAATTGCACAGCCCCAGAATCAATCAACCAGGAAAGTAGCGTCCGCTTTCCAGCATATGGAACAAAGCCATCAGTCTCTGAATTTGGTCCATTGTTAGAACTACGAACCAACAAAGTACACCTTCCAAGTTTTCTACTTTTCCTTCCATGCAACCCATGAGAATTGGATGCAGAAGACGGTTTTTCATCATTGTCAAGCAAATGGTTGACAACACCATTCTCATTCATTCTACTCTTTGATGATTTTCCGCTCTGCTTTAAGAATGAACTTAGTTTCTCTTCTTGCTTATCACTGCCCACACTGTCCTCATCATATCTGGGCCTCATAGTTCTTCTTGCTACGGTTTCTCTTAGTTTCTCTTCATGCTTATCACTGCCCAAACTGTCCTCATCATATCTGGCCCTCATAGTTCTTCTTGCTGCAGTTTCTCTTGTACTCAAACTGTGGCTTCCATCTCTTTGCTTTTTCTTCATTTCTTTCTCAATCTTCTTTCGTGTTTTTCTAGTTAATTGGCTAAGTACCTCATCTGATAATGGAGTGAAAGGAGAACCTTCAGCAATTGGCTTGGCCTCCTCTTCTTCATCATTTAATTGCTTCAAAAGTGCATCATATGCCTTGATGATGGACCAGTAAGCTGTTCCAGAAGGATTAATATACACTGCATCAAGGTAGTCTCTGTTCCTTCTAGGTCTGAAATCTATTGTCCAGCCAGCATCCACAAGCATCCCCCTTATCCGTTCACGTAGTTTTTGCTTTTCCGTGCCACTGCCGCGCCTAACTTTCCCATCTGTTATTCTGGTTAATGTAAGCTTTCCTGCAGGTGTTTTCTCACTTTCAGAACTAACTTCTTTCACAGATTTACGAGCTTCCATTCTCTCCGGCCCCAGCTTCATTGCAGTATCATTATCATCTGAATCAGACTCATCATCCTTACACTTCTTAGTTGATAGTGATTTTCGTGAATTATGCAGATTTTTCTCTGTCTGAAGAGATGAACCAGGTTTATCAAGAACATCTGTTTCAAAGTACGATGGACAGATTGGAATATTTTGCTTGACATTTTCTGTAATTCTGGAACTACTTCGATTTTCCTCAGAATCCACATGATCATAATTTTTAACAGGCTCACCCATCTTCTTCTTTTTGTTCACCATCACCTTTAGAACTCCATTTTTACCCTGAAGCCTAATGGGTTCATCTGAATCACCCTTATACTTATCTCTTAACAAAGGTATAGATATTCGACCTGTGTCCCTATCCATCCCAAACCTATTCATGCCGCCCTGATTAAAGCTACTTGTCCTCTCAAAGAATAAATTCTTTCTCTTATCAACAACTTGTCTCCTGGAACCTGTTTCAAATTCCCTCTCAATCCCACCTCTTGCCAAAGCCATTGACCCCAAAAACCTTCTTCCCTCGATATCCAATCTTGCATCCCTCAAATGTTTCTGCCTCACAGCCATTTCCCCATCAACCCCATCATACTCATCAAATTCAAACACATCTAACCTATTTCTTTTCCTATCACTCTGCCCCTCAGTTTTACCAAACAAATACCCCTTCTCTTTATGCCTAATACGCTCAACCTTATCCCTATCCCTCTTCCTACCAAACGCACTATCTTCCACAACGCCCTTCTCTAAAACACTCAAGCCATTACAAGCCCTAACTGTCTCTGGCCCAACCCTCCTACGAGGTGGCATTAACAGCTCATCACTCGAACCAGAATCACTCAAAACCATCCTAGGCCTCTTTTTCTCTTTTTTTGACTCAAAAACCTTCCTAGTCCGAGAAGAAGCGGCAACATTAACATCCTCACTCTTCTTTCTCACAATTAAACAACCTGAAGAGCTCCTATTCTTCAAAACAATCCCGGATTGGTCACCAGATCTCCTTCTCTCCGCCATAAACACCAATTAATCAACACAAAACCCTAAATTGTGAAAATTTTGTCTGTAACCATCACAAATTCACCATAAACAGCAAACCAAACCCTAAAGCTCAAGACATTCGTTAATCACTCGTACTAACGCCAAATTATCCACCAAAATTAAAAAAAAAAGGTAATTACAAACCCTAAATCTCTCTCAATCAAAATCTCGAACCAAAACCCACCAGATCTGACGCAAAACTAAAGCCATAAAATCCAAAAAAAAATGTTAAAACGCTTCTGTCTTTCACATTAAACAAAACGTCACTGTAACGGTAAATCACAAATAACAATACCTCGCCGGAGGGACTTAAAATACCGGTAAGGACAATTCAGTGGCAACCGCCACCGATTGCTGACATAATAATTTCCCGGCGAAGAAAACGAGAGAGAGAGAGTTTTCTCGGCTTTGGCTTTCAATGCTCTGTAGCGAAACTAAAACCACAGTGCTCTTTCCCCATATGGTGTTTGTTTTCCTCTCCGTCTCTCCAAATCTCATTCAACGGGGTCGAGCTGGACAATACATACCCGTAAAGATCTTGCCACGTAATGCGATGTTCGTACGGTTGCTGATGTGGCATGATCTGGGAAGGCTGAAGTGTCATTTGCTGTCTGTTTTCACGGTTTGACTGCACAGCTTCGTGGGTGAAGTGGGGAATTAGGAGGAAAGTGATGTACAGTCGCGGAAGGGAGCGCGTTAGAGGATTGGGGGTGGGGATCCAGACAATGATATCTGAAGTGGATTTTAGGTGAAGAAATCCTGGGGTTGTTCCCTGTGATGAGATCAGGCGGGTGTCCGCCCGCGTTTGATTTTTGGCCAAAGCCCAGTTGACGGATGGATGCCTGACCTGTTGCAGTTTTACCGTACGCCGTTTCTTTTCGTTTGCAACGATTCGGTTTGACCGAGTGATTTAAGAGGCGTCAAACAGACCTCACACCAACGCCCTCAATGATTTGGCCCATTTGTTTTGCGCATCATTGCGTCTTGTGGACTTGGGTTGGCAAAACACACTGGACCGGGTCAGACCTTTTTAAAGTATGGTCCGAACCGGATGAATATACTGAAATTTGGACCCGACCTTGGTTTTAAGATATTCGGGTCGTACCTAAAACAAATATAATTTTTTTAAAGAATTTAAATTATGAGAAGTGATTTTTTATTAATATCTAAAATACCCTTGTTGAGGCGTGGAAGCTTCACTCTTTTTTTTCGCCTTCTTTTTTTATTTTATGTAAATTAATTTAACTTTTCTAATTTTTATAAAAAATATCAATCACCTTATAATTCTAGTTAAAATAGTATTAAGAAGTTAAATCATAATCCAGCGTAAATATTGAAAAATTAAATATATCATAATGGTGTCGCTTATTTAATATTGTTTATTTGTATTTTAATTTATTTTTATAATATTTTTGATAATATTTGATAAATTTATAAAATAAATTTATTAATCATAATATAATTATTTAAATAATTAATTATATTATAAATAAATTCACGATAACTCTAAATTAAAATCTCACACAATTATTAATTTTATTATATTATCCTATTAATTCAATAATTATTATTTTATTTTAATTTAAATTAATAAATTATATATTACCGCACGTGGAATCGATAGATCGGACCAACCATCTCGACTCACTACCAAATGACACAAGCCAAAAGAAAGACTTAACACTTGAAGCAAACACCGAAGCAAATTGCAGGAATCAAAATAGTTCTGAACCAAATTAAATGATCACCGGATGCCGAAAACAAACAAGCCAAATTAAATGATTTCCCACCTCCAACTTGGGGTAAGAAACCTGAATGCAAGCATAGACTTTGCATCTCTCCCATCATACATCCAGTCAAGTTTCTATTCTATTTTCTTCATTAATGTAATATTCAGATAATTCTGTGTATGTTTGTATGTATGTATGCATGCATGCATGCATGCATGCTCCTATTAGCTTAGCTTTTGTGTCATTCTTTGAGAATTGGATAACATTCATTAGGAGATGGAAGTAGTTACGTTCATTGTATTGGGTCTTTGTCACTTGGGAAAGTCGTAAACTCGAGTCAGGAAAAGAATGACGAAGATGGAAGTGCTTAATGTCATTGTGTTGCGTCACTTGTGTGAGTCATATAGTCAACAAACGAATGCTGAAATCGATTTCAATGAAGCTATTTATTTAGTTAAAGTGGCCAAACACGCCGTAAGTCGATATGAAAAGATAGTTTTATTTAGTAACTATACAAAGTTCACTGCCACCCGGTGATGATGATTGATGACAGAAGCAGAGCAGCATTTCAACGCAAAGCTAAAGCCATTGTAGACTGCTTTTTGTACGGTAGCCTAACTTTCTTTTCTGGCTTCTGGAACTTGATTCATTTCAACGGGAGGGAGTGGAATCTGTCTGCGTGTGATCATGTTGTAAAATTACTTTTCTTTCTTCCGACTTTTCCACGTCCAGACGCGGCTTGGATGTGAACTTATGTCGACTTGATCCATCAGCCAACGGAGAGTTATACTTGATTATCACAAAATTGATAATAGGAGGCTACGCTTCAAAGTGCTTTCTAAAAGCGCTTTTAAACAAAACATAACGTTTGTAGATTAATACTTACAATCTGTTTCTTCGCAGAGCAACAAATTCGAAGTGTTCTTGTAAATCATAAAAGCAGTTTTACTTGTTAAGAGAAACCAAAAAGTTAAAAAAGAGCTTACAGCTTTGAAAGCACTTTTGACAAAACTAAGCCTTGTATGAGCTGCATTACGTTACATAACCTCGAAATATCTAAAACAAGTTGAAAACTTGAGCATCCAGGAAATTTTATACCGTGCCGCAGTTAGTACATGATACATACTCGTTAAACCACCAAATCCATTCATTTGTTTTGGACCATTCTACTGCTTTTAATGGGAAGCGCATGGTATGTAGCTAGACGCTTCACCGATGAGTTGTGTTGCATAGGTGAAAAGAACAAATACGGCAGACTGGCTGTAGCGTTAAACACTAAATGGCATCAGTGCAGCTTGATGAATTCTTCTCCGACATCATTCTTCTACAGGCTTCTGTAATCTTACAAAGACGTTCAGATGTTGCTCTTTTTGGGAAAGTCATCTGTCTCTGAAAACCTTGTTTAAATTTGATCTGATAATTAGTGGGTAATGGGTATATATAATGTACATTAACTCAAATTTTATCCAGGGGAAACCACCTGGAGACAGATTCTAATCTGCTTGAACAACCGATGTCTGTTGCCTTGATTTTTCTTGTGATGAGAAAGCTTGTTTATGATAGGAAGGTCTTTGTAAACGTGCTGAAGATTTTTGGAGGAGTCGACTGGCTTCAAACGTCGACAGCATCAACTGGAAGAGAAGTTGCCCTGTGAATGGAGTGCGGAAGCAAATCTCCAGCGTAGAAACTCTTGGCAGTGATATTTGGCTCTGGGGTAGAAGGCCAGCTGATCGGCTCAAAACTTTGTACCCTTTGATTGGCCACATTGCCACATTTCTTGTTACCACCCATTGGGAAATATGAAGTGAGATGCTTTCTAGAAGATACTGATCTCTGCAGAGATCTATTGCTTTCATGTTTAGGTAAAACAGAAGACGGAGAAACTTTGTCATCTCTTGCTTGTTTTTTGTCATCAGCAATCAATGGTAGGCTTGAAGATTTGGATTTGACCCCTAGTTGTTGATCTCTAAGCTCCCCTAACTGCATTTGATACTTTGCTTTAAGCCACCTTAGCTCTTGCCTTATTTCATTTTCATAATCATCCAAGAAACCGCAATCCACTGAAGAATTCATGGAGAAAGAGTTCCTTGAATCAGTTTCCCTTTGGTTGTCCATATTTATAATCCTCTGCTCTGCTCCTAAGCTTGATTGGACTGATGTTTTGTGCACGTCATCACAGTGGATACCTCTTGACACTTTTGAACTTAACACTGGTCCATCACGCTGGGCCCATATATCAGCATAATGAATGACATCCGATTGTCTTGATGCAGCCTCTGCACCTTCTATAACGCATTGTTCTGTCCCGTCAACTTGGTATGTGATCTCTTCAAATCGGCCATGGACTGCAGCACAACTGTGTTTAGAACAATGAAGAACCTGAAGATTCTTTGCTCCAGCACTCTCTGCTGAAACATAATCAGGGAAGCAACCATTCGTACAATTGTGACACAAACTTGAGCGATGTGAATCTTCATCTATGCCTAGTCCCCTCTTCCACTCGGGTACCAAGGTAGCAATTTCATCATCAATGATCTCTGCTATTTTTATAACATCTTGGTCAGTAATATCAAGCTCGGCTACCATTTCAGTAGCAACATTCAACGCTGTGTCAGTCACAATGTCAAACGTAAAGTAGATGTTTCGAATGCGGCCTGCAGAAAGGAATGCAGAAGTCAAATTGGTTTGCATACTCTTTTGATTATGGAAAGCATAAAATGTGATATAAAAGTAATAGAAGAAGATAAGACTGGAACTCTCACCTTCTTTATCTGCAATTCTAAGCCTTAAAAAGATGCCATCATCTTCTCTTCTCTTGCCTTTGATTGAAATGTCAAAATCTGTGAAATGCTCATCCTCTTGACAAGTAAAGAGAGCAATTTCACTTGCTTGAAACTCGGATGGGCTGTAATCTAAACCATTCTCAAGATCATACCCAATGTAATTACCGTAACCATTGTTAGGAGTGCAACTGCTGTCGTAAATTCCATATAAAGGTTGTCTAAGGAGACAGCCCATCTCATCATAGTCACTTTGGTTCTGTGTTGATCTCAAATCAGAGTCATAATCACCAATTTGAAGAAAAGGGTCCATGAAAAGCTCCCTAGCAGGAAGTCTACAAGACACAGTTGCTAAGCATTTTTCGATGAATTGCCTCGCCTCAGGATCCTTTACTTTGTATAAAGCTTCTGGTTTTTTACCCTGTAGAAGAATCCATATGTAAAAGGACAATTCGAGACAGATATCAGAAACCGAAATGTAAAATAGAGTAATAGTAGCTCATACGGAGATAACTTTCTTGTAGATTTGAGCAGGATGGGTGCATTCACTGTATGGGTATTCAAAGGTGACCATCTCCAATACACACATTCCAAATGAGTATACGTCAACTAATTCATTGTATTCCTCTTCATACACTTCAGGGGCCATAAACTCTGGTGTTCCTGTTCAGAGGAAATAGACGCAAGACAAGAGACAAAATGCTTAATCTAAGACTGAAATCCTAAATCAATTCAGATTTTTAGACATGTGATCATTGATAAGATTAGAGGAAACTAGGAATAACAGCAACTTACCAACACAACGAGCAGCATGAGATTTACGGAGGATTGCAGCAAGGCCAAGATCACCAATCTTGACTTCCCCTTGATTTCCATTAACAAAAATGTTGTCACATTTGAGATCTCTGTGAATCACAGGCGGGTCATGGCTGTGGAGATAGAGAAGCCCAGACAAAATTTGTCTACACCAACGCTTCACAGCTCTAATATTTACTCTCCTATGTTTTAGCCTATACCTATGACAGAAACAAGAAACAAACATTTTTTTTGTCAAAGAAGGCTCAGAATAACAAATAAAGAGGAATTATAATTTATAACAAGAGAAGATCGGATTTTTTTACTGGAATTTTCTTAATGCTTACTGTCTGAGTGTTCCAGAGGTGAACATTTCAGTGACAAAGTTAATATTTCTGTTAGTGGTATCGACCCAGGAAGTGCAAAATTTCATGATGTTTTTGTGCTTCAAAGTCTTAAGCAGGTGAATTTCAGAGTAAAGTCTCTCAAGTTCTTCAGGACTCTGCAAGAAATCATAAAGCTTCACTTGATTCCATGCTACCTCAATTCCTTCATACTCATCGAAGGCTTTATAACTGCAACAAGTAATAAATAACACAACAATCAACAAAAAACCAATTGAATAGAAAATTTAAGCCATACCCACCCAAAAAAAAAAAAGTCAAAATATCACAAAAAAAGGAAAAAAAATCATATCCTGCAAAACATTCAATAGGGAAGAGAGTCCATACACTGTCTTTGAAGCTCCTTTGCCGAGAATTTCATTGTACTGTCAAAAAAGAGCAAACCTGGAGGTCAGGACACAACACAAATTGATAGAACATGAGCCGTTAAATTAAAAAACAACAATTGAAGAACTAAACAGAGAAAGAAAGAGAAATTAAGGTATCTACTCTTCCATATCTCCCAGTAGGATCAACTTCAACAAACTCAGAGCAATCTGATTCTGGGCTTGTAACACCATTCATTCCTTGTTCTTCCGTTGAATAGATTCCCTGACAAAGATATCTCAGCTATCACTCCACAATGTAACCACAGAGAGAAAAAAGAGTAGAGAGATAAAGGGAAAATGACAACAGAAATGACAGAATATAAAGAGGAAAAATCAATCATAGTTTTGCGTGAAGTAGAGAAGAAGCCAAAAGAAGGAAAATGAAGGGAAAAAAAAAAAAAAAAGGTTACAGCTCAAACATAGGCGAGACCATCAAAAGGACAAAGGTTAATTGCCCAACTACTCAGATACAACGGGGCAAAAAGATTTCACGAGGCTGTCCCCACAAACTCAAAAACCTGGCAGAACACAACACCCTCTCCCCGTCTCAACTCTCAACTCTCCTCCCTTTCCTGTTCCTTCTCTATCTTATCACGAACTGTAGAAGCCAAACCAAGCACAGAGTGCATTACATTACAATTACATACAACTACACATACCCACACAATCTCTCTCTTGTTTGGCCTGCAACAGCTTTCAAGACGTGGACTAACCGGGCCTTTTTTTTATTAATTACTAATTATTTTGTCCTACTTCTGTGGCACAGAAGACGCAAGTGGGGACATGGGAAAAGAATCAAAGATCATAATTGCGTCAGGACAGTCTTGTGAAACCTCTTAAAAAATATCTAAGTCTCACTAATTACCTTCTAATGCCATAATTAACTATAGAAGCTTTATTATTAATCAAAGTTGTCATCCTATTAAATAAAAATAAATAATATAATTAATAAATATTATGTACTAATAAAAAGTAAACTAACTGAACTTTAATAATCTATTCAAACCCATATTTGATTGTTGTATTTGTAGAAGAGACTCGGCTAAAATACACCTCATATGTCTTACCTTCCTTGTGGAATGTTCTTACCACGTTTAATTAATGTATTGTTGCCAAGCTTTTTATATATGATAGAGTTGAAAATTGTCTACTTACCATGTGTTATCACATGATCTATACTTTAATATCCCTGTAAGATAGTCTAGTAACCATGATTAGGTGTTGAAAATGATACGAGTAGGTGTGTTGAAAATGAAGACTTCTGAACTTTCTCGATAGTTAAACGACATTGAATTGGAATGGAGTGTTGAAAGAGGCAAAGCAACCAGTTTCTCGGTAGCGTCACTGGAAAAAGATGTTAATAATGGGATCATTTTTGGGGCGCTTTCGTTGTGCCCCATCGTGCTTTAACCTTATATGGACAATTTTGTGTGGTTATGGTTCTTCGGAGCTTCTTGCACGGTTGTGGCTAATTTGAATGGTCTTGGGAATACAAGATTGTTTGAGCTATTGAGGGTCGATATCGGCAAACCAACAATTGCATATGCATGCATGCATTGGTTCGGAAGTTCGGGTGCAAGGATGACAGTACCTTTTAGTCCTCTTCTTGTGTACTCAGTACCTGTTTTACGGCACGGCGGTCCCATGATATATATAGCTCTTATCACCTAAAAGTGTAGTTTCTTGTATTAATTTACACTAGCATTTAAGCGTACCGACACAAAATTTTATGCTTAGTTCCAATGAAAGAGACGCGTGCCAAATACATGCATGCCTTAAACTTGTGTCACCTAGACATAGGTCAATATTAAATTTGTAAGAATAAGTACACAGCACTGTTAATAAGATAGTCATTTAAATTGATGATGGTAAGTGATCAATTTACAATAAATAATATTATAATAAATTCAAATTTTCATTCACGTATAAATAATAAAATATCTTTACTTCATAATTTAATAATAAATTATGACATAAAATACAAGTTTCTCGAAAATGGTGAATATTGGATAGAACATTATGGGGTAGTAGTCTTTTGGCAAAACTTGCTTACCCAAAATGATGCCTAACCATTGTTGTTTGTGGCTCTTGCATGATTTCCTCGTGGTGTATTTCCGAACTGTCTACTCATCTGATTGATTGTGGTTGAAAACATTTTGTTTTTCTTGTTGGATTTGTACTGTTGCGAGAAGTATGGGCACAATTCTGCGGTCTATGTAGCTTTACAGGATGAGACTGCAGCCCGCAGGAAAATCGGATGATACCCCAAATTGAGCAAAAATTTATGCAGACATGCTTTCTTTTCTCATGTTGGGCATCATCCATTATAATATTCTAAAGGTCGCTTGCTTGTAGCTTGGAAAAATCTTTGTTACATGGTTTTTAAATTAGATTGAATTCTTCAATGCTATCCAACTTGCATGGAGTTGAAATGTCCACGCACGCAGTCAATTGTTGTGGGCTGCCATTGCCAGCCAGCCAGCCCCTCTAACTGGTACGGACAATTTATGCTTCAAAATCTTCCTTTTCATAATCTTTCAAAAGATTTGGTTATAATACATTTAAGTGTAAGATATGACGAGATCAGTTCATGAATTTTCCTTCTTCCCATGGCATTTCGCTCGGGGGATTGAAGGGAGATCTGGTAGATTTATTAGTGCCGTACATTTTTTTCCTATGAATTGCTTTTGTTATGGGATAATTAATCAAGGATGAATTTTTAATTTTTATATTTTATATTTTAAATTATTTATAGTTTTAGTATCTAATTGAAAATCAAGCATCGAGATATATGCAATTCCTATTTCATTTAACCTATACTAAAGACTTGAGGACTATTTATTAAGAGTACTGACTAATTATTAAAGGTACTAATACTAAGAGCACATGCTAAAAACAACTTCGAATGAGCCATAGATGTCACTTACACGAAGGAATTAATAAATATTTTTTAATTAAAATTAAATAATCATTCTATTCATTGAATGATTATTTATTAAATACGAGATAATTCACCGTTAAATATGAAATAAATATTTATTAAATAATATAATTATTTATTAAAATTTATAAGCTATAAATTTTACTTTAAAGTAAGATATATTAAAAATTTAAAAATAAATTCATATTTTATTAATTAATTAATTTATTTTATTTTAAATATGATCTTAATTTAAATATAAAGAAATTATCGTTAAATACGATAATATTTTTGATCTCCGTAATTTTATAAAAAAAAAAATTAAACCCAAGATCAAAGTTCGAGAAGAACGATCATATTGACCCGTGACAATCGAAAATCAAACTGCGATGCATATTATTTATAATAAATTTTATATGCATTGTTAAAAATTTTTGATTTTTTTTTTCCAACATAGAGGACTACCTAACCCGCACTGCTTTCAAAGTTACTACAAGACAGGATCCTAGTCGAACTCGACAGAGCCAACAAACTTGACCGAATTTTAATAATGCATTGCACGCAACGCCACTGCCTAAACTATGAAATTTGAAACAGCTAACAAACAAACAAACACTAGCTGTACGGTATCAGTTATTGTAATATTCACCAAAATGAAAGGCCTTTGTTTGGTACCTGGAATTATCTCGCGGGTGCCTTCCACAGCACATTAATCTTAATCTATGATTAAGACCTTAATTATAATGTTTTTGTGATTAAGACCTTAATTAGCACGTTGCGTGCTGCCGTGGCTTTGCGCCACGTGCAAGCGGCTACGTGTACACCTCAATCAATATCCCAAATACAATTTCCTCGCTAATCAGACTAGTAGTGTACTTGCACGAGCATGGGCTTTATTTAATACTATCATTTAAATTAGAATAAATAAATTTTAATGCGATGGGATAATTTAGTATAAATATAATATAAAATTTATAAATTTAATTTAATATAAAATATTATAATTATTAATTAAATAGTATAATATAATACAATATAATTAAGTCTTAACATGTATACTTATTTATGATATGATTAATTATTAGAGTAATATATTATTTTAATTTAATAAAATTTTTATACATTTTATTTAAATTTTTTATTATATTTATTTATTTATTAAAAATTTAATTATATTTAAAATAAAATTAATTAATATAAAAAATATTATCAACAAATTATAAAAATATATTAAATTAAAATAGATAATACGATTATAATTTATTTGATAATTATATTAAATTAAAATTTTTAATTTTTAAAATAATTATTGAATATAATAAAATAATTTAAATTATTGCAAGACGGTAATTTGAGGTGCATGAGCATGTTGAATTGTGATGGTGTAAAATGAGCTGAGTTAGGGAAATCAAGAAAGAGTGTTTTTGTATACACCCCGCATATATTCTCACTACACCCTTTCTTTTTAGTTCCATCCAAAAAAATGGGTGTATTTAGTAACATGGTGAAGTGCATTTAGCATCATTGGA